>JAQLOL010000014.1:10577652-10613407 GCA_029783665.1 Naso thynnoides
AGGTAAACACATATTTCCCTGCCAGAGGAGCTGCTGGCCCTTCACCCAGCAGGACTGTTAGTTTCTCCTCTGGGCTCAACATGGGAAAGGAGAGAACCTTTTTACTGATTTCCTCAAAGTGTGATTCTCTTACTGAGGTGTATTTTCCACAGAAGAGGAGGAAATGTTTCTCTGTCTCTACTGCTCCTGTGGAGCAGTGAGAGCATATTCGCTCCTCTCTGGGCAGCCATGTTTGTTTGTGTCGTCCTTTCTCTATAGCCAATTGGTGGTCACTGAGTCTGTATTTGCTCAGGATCTTTCTGTGTTTTATATTTTTTACAGTGTGGAGATATTCAGCCAATTCATAATCTCTGTTCAGAGTCAAATAGCAATTTAGTCTGTTTTGTGTTTTTGTTTGGTTTTCCCAATGTTCCAGATATAATTGTTTGGATTGATTGATGATGAGTTTTGTTCTGTTGCGTTGTTGTGGGGCTGTGCTGTTGGGAGCTTGGCTGGTTAGCTTCACCATCAGCTGGATGAGTGGGCTGTTTTCAGGGTTCATTTCCTGGGTTTTCAGTGTTTTGAATGGCAGAGTGTCTTCTGCACTTGTCTTTAGATGTGCCCAAAATGTCAATGCCCGTTTTTGTATGTTGAGGAGAAGTGGGAAACGCCCCAGTTCTGCTCTGCAGGCGTTATTTGGGGTTTTCCTCTGGACATTTAAAATTCTTCTGCAGAATTCGGTGTGTATGTTTTCTATAGGATTTTTATCCCATGAGCCATAGTCCAGTTTACAGAGGGGACCCCAAACCTCACTTCCATACAATGCTATTGGTGAAATTACATGATCAAATATTTTTGTCCATATTCTGATTGGAACGTTGAAGTTAAATAGTTTTGTTTTGAGTGCATACATGGCCCTGCGTGCTTTGTCTCTGAGTGCATTTACTGCCATGTTGAAACTTCCTGAAGCAGATATATTCAGACCGAGGTACGTATAATGTTTTGTGTGTTCAATTAGCGTGTTGTTTAAAGTAAAGTGGTATTTGTTTTCAAGATGTCTGGGTTTTTTTTGAAAGATCATGATTTTGGTTTTTTTGAGGTTGACCTCCAGGGCCCAGTTCTGGCAGTATTTCTCCAGGATGGTCAGGTTATGTTGAAGACCTTCACTGGTTGGGGACAACAGAATCAGGTCGTCTGCGTACAGCAGGTATTTGATGTCTGTGTCCAGGAGTGTGAGGCCCGGTGCTGCTGAGCGCTCCAGCTCATCTGCCAGTTCGTTTATATATATATTAAATAATGTGGGACTTAAGGAGCATCCTTGTTTTACACCACGACCTTGAGTGAAATATTCTGTCCTCTGATTATGGATTTTCACAGCACATTTGTTGTGTTTGTACATACATTTGATGAGATCATATGTTTTACCACCTATTCCACTTAGAAGGATTTTAAAGAGAAGTCCTTTGTGCCAGATGGAATCAAAAGCTTTTTTAAAATCAATGAAACAAGCAAATATTTTTCCTCCTTTTTTTTGGTGGACATGTTCATTAATTAAGGTGTGTAGTGTGTAAATATGATCAGAAGTTCTGTAATTTGGAAGGAAGCCAATTTGACATTTACTAAGTATGTTTTTTTCTTGGATAAAGGTTAGTATTCTGGAATTAAGGATACTACAAAAGAGTTTTCCAAGGTTGCTGCTTACACAGATACCTCTGTAGTTATTAGGGTCTGATTTGTTTCCACTTTTGTGGATTGGGGTGATCAGCCCCTGGTTCCAGACATCAGGAAAGCAGCCAGTGGTCAGTACCATGTTGAACAGTTTTATGATTGCAGTTTGTAATTCAGGTGTGCTGTTTTTCAGCATTTCATTTTTGATGCAATCTGTGCCACATGCCTTTTTCGATTTAAGAGTTTTTAGTTTGTCTGTTAACTCTTTATGTGTAATTGGGTAATCTATTGGATTTTGGTTATTTTTGATAGCTGATTCAAGTTTGTCTAGTTTTGTTTCAATTTCCATTTGGTTTAGATTCAGTTCTTCAGGTGAGATATTTTTATAAAGGTTACTGAAATATTTTTCCCACATTTCTCCATCCTGTATTACTAATTGTTGTGGCTTTGCAGTTTCCAGACTGTTCAACATGTCCCAGAACTGACCCTGATCTACTGCGTTTTCAATCTCCTGGAGTGTTTGGTTAGTGTAGTGAAATTTCTTGTTTCTGATGGTCTGTTTATATTGCTTCAGAGTTTCAAAGTATGCATGTTGTAGTGTTGTATTATGCTGATGTCTGTGTTTCTGATTTGATAGTTGTCTCAGGTGTTTTCTTATTTCTTTACATTCACTGTCAAACCACTTTTTTTCAGGGGGATTTTGTTTCCTGTTTTTATGGGGAGGTTTCTTTGTTTTCTCAAGTTTTGCATTTAATGCAGCTTTATGGAAGATATGGTTCATATCTTCCGTTGCTTTGTTGACACCTTCAGAGTCACTTTGGTAGAGGGAGTTGTTGAAGGAGTTGATTGCTTCTTTTATTTCATTTGAGTTCAGAATTTCTGCAAATTGTTCAGCACTGTTTGGAGCCCATCTGTATGGTTGGTTTAAATTGTACAGCTTATTGGGCTGTTTCTTGAGTGTATTTATAGCGTGTTTTCTCAGGTAAATATTAATTTGACTGTGATCTGAAAGGGGGGTTTGTGTTTTGACAGTGAAAGCACTGAATGAAGATGGGTCCATGTCTGAGATGGCATAATCGACCACGCTTCTCCCGAGAGCAGAGCAGTAGGTGAAGCGTCCCAGACTGTCCCCTCTGATTCTTCCATTCAGTATAAACAGGCCTGAGGCTCTGCACATCTCTACTAATTCTTTCCCAAGTTTGTTTATTGTCTTGTCAGGGTTGTTTCTCATGACTATGGGTGAGGAGGTCAGAAGTGACTGTGTGAATATATGTTTATCTCCTGTATGGTCGACACAGTCGGGTTCTGAACCTGTCCGTGCATTAAAGTCTCCACACAGAAGTATTTTGCCTTGGGCTTGAAAATGGCATATCTCTGTGTGGAGGGAGTTGTAGAGCTCCTCTTCGTGGTATGGTGACTCTGACGGAGGGCAGTATATTGCACACAGGTATAAGTCCAGCTCACAGATGCCTATGTGTTTATTAATTCTGAGCCAGATGTGGTTTTTGTTTTGTTTTTCAATTGTAATGTATTTGCTGAGCTCAGCTTTGAGCCAGATTATCATTCCTCCTGAGTCTCTACCACGGTTCACTGTGCTTAGTTTAACTGAAGGCACTATGATCTCACTGTAGCCTGAGGGACACTGTGTGGTTGTATCAGATTGACACCATGTTTCTATAAAGATCAAAATGTCAATACCTTTCATGTTATTTAGGATATCAGGGTCCGTAGTCTTAAGACCAAATGTACTAGAGTACAAACCCTGAATATTCCAGAGAATATTCTCTCTTTCTCTGTCTGTTTCTCTCTGTTTCTTTCTCTCTCTGTCTCTCTCTCTCTTTCTCTCTCTCTGTGTCTCCCTTTCTCTTTGGAAGGGTGGATTACCTATACCTAGCAACTTTCAAGTGTCCTGTGTTGTTTCTATGCCCTATTTTAACATAAATGGCTGTAAATGGGGTTTGAAATGCAGTCTGAGATCTACCAAAGTTAACACAAGGTTGAATTTTAGCAATAACTTTTGTAGAAGATGGGGCAATCTCTGCTTATGGTGAGATGTCAAAAATGAACAGGCATGGCCCCTTAAATCAGTGACTACCATTTATTTACTCACAATAGCCGGACAGTAAGCAGGATTCTTTTTGGAGAAAAAATCCCCCGATAATCAACACAAACTGTATCGTGTACAAACAAATAAAATATATATGTCAAAAATAGGAAAAACTTAGCACATAAGAATGAGGTTGTGGTGGTGGAAGGAGATGAGACAAGCCAGCGGCACTGATATGAGTTTATCAACAGTGTAACAGTGAGAATTGTCAAGTGATAATGGCAGTGCTGTGAACCTGCATGCATGTAATTACACATTAGCTGACAGCTGACAGCTGCAGAGCAAATGTGCCAGTGAGGCTTGAATGAAACAGCTGATGTCAAACAACTAACAACTAATGCAAATGCAGTGAGGCCAGAATGCATAAAGTCTAACACAAACAGTTGTAGAAACGTTTGAAAGTATTATGCAGTTATGTTCAAGTACAAGCGAATACATTTTGAATGCCTTTAATAGAATCCTTTTAGGTTTTGGACGGTTGGACTCTGTGTAAGCAGACAGATTGAGTGACAGACAGACAGACAGACAGACAGACAGACAGACAGACGGCACACGTTGCCTCACTAATGGCCTCAAATGGCTCTTTATGATCAGCTGCACATTCTAACATGACAGCAACAACACTGTCGATTATTTACGTCAACAGCGAGTACAAACATGCTGAAGAGAGAAAGTGAGAGAAAAAGAGTTGTTGCTTGGTGATAATTTTGTGAGGTTGCTGCTGGGAGAACAAAAATTGAGCTCTGGCACGCTAAGCTGTTTTCCTCCTATTATGTCAAGGCCCTATTTTCATCTGCAGTTATCCAGGATAATCCCATAATGCTTGCATACAATAAAAGAATAAAGCTCAAAATGCATTGAAGACAATGAATGAGTTCGAGCTTATGTCTTTATCCAGATATCAAATGTGTTTAACTGTGAGTGTGTTTGTGTGTGTTTCCACGGAAAGTGATGCAGTGCTCGGCAGCCATGGACATTCTCTTCCTCATGGACGGCTCTTACAGCGTTGGGAAGGGCAGCTTCGAGAGGTCCAAACACTACGCCATCAAACTCTGTCAAGCGCTAGACATCGGACCGGACAAGGTTTGTTTCTGTTCGTCTCTCTCCCTCTCTCTGTCCCTCCTGTCAGCCTTTACTCACGTGACTCCACGTTGTTCAGGTGCGAGTCGGCTTGATTCAGTTTGGTTCGACTCCTCGGCTGGAGTTCGCCCTGGACTCACACACCACCAAAGAGGAGCTGAAGAGGCACATGAAGAAAGTTGCATACAGGTGTGTTTTTGCTCATTTCTCCTTCAGAAAAATCATGTTTTGGGATGAAAAGGACTTTGTTACAATGTGAACAAGAGTGACTGATAGAAATTTAAGCGAATCTGAAAAAAGTCTCACAATTACTTGCTAAGTTAGAGTACCTGTAAACTAAATGTGCAGTTCTTGATCCAGATATTAATGAAAATAAAAGTACCAAAAGCATTTTTACTAATTATCTCAATTAGTAGCTTTTTATGCAAATAGGCGCCCTATTAGCTCACACACTGTTTTCCAACACAGTGTGTGTGCTTTGATGATTTTCTGACCAAGCTGCACAGTTTGTGTTTTTGTGTTTTATTGGCTGCATGTTGGTTTTGTTTTATTGTTTGTTTATTACAGAATGATAAAAGTCAGACTTAAGGTAATGCAGTTTTTTTAAAGAATGTTTACTTCATAATACAATCAATTTTTATGACCTGTAGTATGTCAAGTTTCAAGGCTGTCAGGCGGCAAATAAGCTGACTGTGATCAAAGCCAGTTACATTATTTGAATGGAATTTTTTAGGAACTTATTCTGAAAGTAAGAAAACCCCCCCACACACACACACCTACACATACACACACACACATACACTCACACACATTCAGAGGCTAAGTAATGAAAATGCTCTCTGGAGAGAAAACAAATTATTTTCAGATTAGAGGGAGCACCACACAGGTGGTCACTGGATATTAGATTAGAGCATAAAGCGAGAGAGGGAAAGTAATTTGGCCAAGTGTGTGTGTGTGTGTGTGTGTGTGTGTGTGCGCGTGTGTGTGTGTGTGTGTGCGTGCGTGTGTGTGCATGCGTGTGTGTGTGTGTGTGTTCACAGTTTAGACGCAATATACTGGCTCACCGTCTGGTTTGTAATAGTTACCCATGTTTTGAACCTATTACCTGTCACATCATCTAAAATCAGACCAGCAGCTTAGAGTTCGAGTGTAGAATTCTGCTGCATGTGTGGGTGAAGATTCTCAGTCATCCAGGTTGTGAAATATCTAAATGCTGAAAGTGTATATGCACGTCTAAGTGCTATCAGAACTTACGAAGCTTCTTGGATGAGAGGTGAATCACCCTTAAGAACCGCAAGAACTAATTAGATATTATATACTGTTACTGTGTTTTTTTCATGCATTGCATATTGTCCCTCTACACCACTTTGTTATATGCATCACCGACCCTGACTAATCATATGATCAAGAATATGGATAAAAGGAATACAAATACCTCACAGCACTGCGAAAGATATTTCAAACTCCTGAGTTTTAAAAGTGTGCAAGAGGTTAGTCAGTGTGTGTGTAAGTGAGTCAATGGGTGAATGCTGACTTGTGTTGTAAAAGCACTTTGAGTAGTTGAAAAGCTAGAAAAGCGCTGTATAAATACGATTCATTTACAAGCCAACTATTGTGAGAGCAACACTAAAAGCAACACTTGCAGAAACTTACCAGTCATACAAGAAGTTTTTATCCGTAATTGTTTTTGAAGTTTGCCGACGTCTTTTGTATTTACAAGTGTCTGAGATCCAGCTTGTCAAAAACATGATCACAGTCTGTGTTATGTAAGGTGTTGAGGAACATAGAAGAGAAAATCTGTATGCTACCACACCAATGCATTCGGTTGTTGAGTGAGCAAGATAGGATCTTACGAAAAAAGCCGGAAGGCTTTTGTGGTTTTGTTGTATTGTTCTGAAGTTTCTGTGCTTCAAGCAGACAGAGCATTATTTTCTTGTTTGAAAAGGTGGGAAAACACCCCCGTCGCTATCTTCATGTGTCTGCTTTTGTCTCAGCAGTCCCACTTTGAATCTGTTCTGCTCTGGGTGACCTTTAAGTCTTTTTGAAAAAATAAATTAGGATTTAAATGGATTTCTTGAGTCCTGGGGTGGTGAAACTGAGCCAAAGCTCAGACAATTTCACATATATTTCCAGTCCAAGAAAGGAAATTGAGCAAAATTGATCTGTGTTTTACTTTGGCTGTAGATTATTGATTCGGCTGCCTTCTGTTGACTGTACACTGCATGTTCTCTAATTGTTTCTGTATTCGTCTCACGGTAACATTAAATATACCCTCTGAACTCTCAGGGGAGGCAGCACCCAGACAGGCCTGGCTCTAAAGTACGTGCTGAGGAAAGGTTTCCCAGGCGGACGCAACTCCTCCACTGCAGCCCGGATCGCCATCCTCTTATCGGACGGGAGGTCTCAGGGCAACACGGTGCAGGCGGCCGCACAGCTCAAAAAAGAAGGCGTGGTCGTGTTTGCCGTGGGCCTTCGCTACCCCAGGTATGTTGGATAGCAGGGAGAGTCATAATTATTGTCAATTATGCTACATTGAACTAAACTCTATAAGTCTTGTTTTTCAGGTGGGAGGAGCTTCATGCTTTGGCCAGTGAGCCAATGGAGAGTCACGTTTTCTTCGCAGAGCATTTCTATGACGCTGTCAATGGACTGTACACAACTCTGACCACCTTCTCCGTCTGCAATGCCACGCCTACAGGTGCGCAAGAATGATTAATTGTGCACTCTTTCCTTCCTTCCCTCCTTTTCTAAATTCCCTTTTTGTGTTGCTCTCTCTCACTGCCACCCCCCTTCCCTCTCAAACACCCTCCCCACCCGGTCCTCCTGTCCTGCTGCCCAGGCTGTCACGTGGAGTCGTTTCCCTGTGTGAGGAAGACACTTGAGACCGTTAAAGAGCTGCAGGGGAA
Organism: Naso thynnoides; assembly: GCA_029783665.1. Taxonomy (NCBI): domain Eukaryota; kingdom Metazoa; phylum Chordata; class Actinopteri; order Acanthuriformes; family Acanthuridae; genus Naso; species Naso thynnoides. Next base: position 10,585,393 of record JAQLOL010000014.1, read on the forward strand.
TTTCATGTGTTGGAAAGGCTCCAAGGGGTATTCCACATATACGTCTCTCTGTCCGTACTACAGGCAAGTGTACATGAATGCATCGATGCTAAATTTACGCAAGATTAATTTTCACTCTCTGCAATTTCACAAGAGAAAACTGTCCAACTATTTAATGAAACAAGAGAGTTCACATTTGTCAGGCTGCTTTGGTGTTTTGGTTCTCTTTGGTTTGGTTTCTCAGGCATGATGGACCCACCACAGCGTCTGGCAGGTATTAAAGAGACCACGGGAACAGGATTATGATAAAGGAGGAGGCTGGTATCAGTCTGTTGGAAAAAATATGTAACTTTCGTCTTTCATGGCTCAGTGAACCACAAGACTGTGGTTGCTCAACCTGGCGCCTCCCATGTGTTAATGTGCTGTGTCAGTGTGAGGTCCGCTGGTAATGAAAACAAGCAAGTGTTACTCTGTCAGATCCTCCCAGAGCAAATTAAAATGGCCTTTTGGTTGATTTCCCAGCACATTACCAAATGTAAGTCGAGCTTCTAACCCACAGAACCTGGGTGTACATGTTTTTGATGACGGGAAATCTAGATCACCTGTCGGTACCAACACAAGCGTGGGAAGAAAATGCAAACTACTGAGCCATCTTTCCACCGAACTGTCGAAATGCTGCTTGTACAAAACATTCAGTCATTCAAACATTCATCTCTTCAATCCTGTTTGATATACATGTAAATTAGGGTTAAAAAAGTGTTAATGACACATTTTTGGTTCTTTTTCAAACCCACAAGATAAGTGATGTGTGTTGCAGGTACAGTAAAGTGTACACGGGACACCAGACAGTCTGTCACCGCACCATCTGCCCAGGTAACAACACTGTTCTTTCTCTTTCTCTCTCAATTTTAAACATTTGTGAGTATGTAACTGTTCATATTATGCATTCCACTTCTTGCCACTCTAGATCCCTGTGACTCTCAGCCGTGTCTGAATGGTGGAACGTGTGTGTCAGAAGGTCCAGATGATTACCGCTGTGTATGTCCACCTGGCTACGGAGGAGACCCACACTGTGGTCTGTACACTGTCTATGTTTACTGAGAAATGAGCAGACTTTGATGCACAGAATGACCTTCACTCTCCATCCCTCCTCAGCTCCTGCATTATCACTGGACTGCTCTGTGGACTTGCTGTTCCTTGTGGAGGGCTCCGCCACACTCACCCTGGAAGGCTTCCTCCGCCTCAAGTCCTTTTTAAAGCGCTTCCTGCAGACTGTGATCGGGTCTGACAGTCCCAGTAAAGTCGGCCTGGCGGTGTTTGGCGGAGAGACCAGGGTCGAGGTCCAGGTGGGCAATTTCAGAGGGGACCTGAGGAGTCTGCTTAAGGCCGTGGAGGCACTTCAACTAATCGGCGGTGAGACGAGGACGGGTCACGCTCTACGCTACGTGACACACAATGGCTTTATGGGCGCACCGGTGTTTGCTGACATTGCAGACGATCTGCCCCGCGTGGTGGTGCTGCTCACTGCCACGCCTGCTGTTGACGACGTGGTGGAGGCCTCTAAATATGCACGCGACAGGGAGATCTTCCTGATAGGAGTGGGACCGGAATACTTAAAGGGACAGCTGAATAATATCACAGGAAATCCCCAAAGGACTATCACCTACACACCACCTGAGTTCAGTGCCAAGATCCCTGAGCTGAAGGCAAAGATCTGCAGTGTGGATACACAAGGTACTGACTGACCAACAGAGCACAGCCCGTGCAGTTTCCCTGTTAATTAACAGAAGTTTAGTGTAGGACTGACGAATATGGCTTCAAAATAAAATCCCAGACTCTTTTATACCACATTCGGTTTTCGATTCTAATCTATTTTTTTAAACTACAAAAGACAAAATAATTATTTCAAATATGTTGTTTTTATTTCAAATAAACATGAACCTTTCTGTTGGGAATAAAGTTTAAATCCTAGTTTTAACCAAATTAAACCTTTTTTTTTTCTTTTTTCTTTTTTTTTAAAGGTTTGATCAAACAAAGATGAATCCCCCAATTTGGGATTAAGTGCTTTTCACTAAACTTTACTTAGCCCAGAGCTGAGAGAGAGCCATAGGCTACCGTATTTACCCTAGTTAAAGAGAAAAAAGATTTTTACAATTGTCATTTTTTTAACATCGTCTGAACAAATTAAACCCAATTTGGATTTCAGAATCTATTTATTGCCCAGCCCTAGGTTAGGGCTGCTTATCACAATGCATTACGTGTATCCTTAAAGGTCAGTGAGGATGTGATACACTTCCTTCCTCACAGAACATTTGCAAATCCATTTTTTCTTTTACCTCTTTAAACCAGCATTCTTTACAAGCAGCAGTCTTCCTCACTGAGGCCTTGTTGCCTTTTTTTATAATTTACTGCCACCTTTATTTCAAAGAGGAACTAACACCCGACCATGAAACTATATGCATGGTACTTGATCTGTGAATGTGACAAACAAAATGTGAACCCGTTCTTGTGTGCTGTGATAGTTTAACTCGAGGTCAGAAATTGCTCAGGGTACTTTTAAAGTTCAGTATTTATCAAAATTCATTTGAAATCATTGGAAACTTTTAAAACTGTAAAACACAAGTGGCTTTAAAATCCATTTTTCTAGCTCACATCCAGATTAATAAATCTTCAAGATTTTGAAAAAAAAAAAAATTTCTGTTGCCTTGAAATAGCTCTTCTAAATAATTATTTATATGTTTCACCTCTTGTATTACTATTCTTTAAATACTTCAACATGTTTTTTCTCCTTTTTGTTGTTTTTCAGGGTGTCTGGGCCAGGCGGTGGACCTGGTCTTTGCTCTGGATGCCTCAGGCGGCGTCGGCCGTGATAACTTCGCCACCCTCCGCGACTTTGTGCGCAGCCTCACTGTCCAGTTCGACATAAACCGTGATGTTGCCCAAGTGGCACTTTTAACCTACAGTCGAAGAGCCACCACAGTTTTTAACCTTGACACCCATGAGACCGGTTCTGCCATTCTCAAGGCTGCAGAAGACGCCAGCTACATGGGGGGAGTTGCCTCCACAGGCGCAGCTTTACTTCACATCCACTCCAACGTCCTCACAGTGGCCAAAGGCGCACGGCCCGGAGTAAACAAGGCCGTGGTGGTTGTGACAGACGGCTCAGGCAGTGACGATGCTCTTGTTCCGGCTCAGAAGATAAGAGATAACGGGGTTTCACTGTTTGTTATTGGTATTGGAGACGTACAGAAGGAGAGGCTCCTGCAGATTGCTGGTTCAGAGGAGCACATGATCTCTGTGCCGTCCTACGAGGATCTCAAATACTTCGAGGATGTTCTTGTGCAGATGCTTTGTTCAGGTAAGAACGCAGGAAAATACTTGTGTAAAGGAAAACTTGTTTTCTTCTGCTCTTTGGATCATTCTGCAATTTATTGTTTGTAATTTCGGATTTGTGTTTTGCCTTGTTTTCATGTCTTTGCAGTTCAAAGGAAGACCTTTACGGAGTATAAATTTTATCTTATGAAATCAGCTGTTTTATGACTTTTTTTTCTTTCTTTTAGAGGCTAAAATGCCCGTAAACCTGTGCAAGCCCAACCCATGTATGAACGATGGGACCTGCATCCTGTCTGGAGGGAGCTTCCGTTGTCAGTGCCAAGGCTATGAAGGACCACACTGTGAAACAAGTCAGTGCCATGAATGAGTTTTCTTTCCTTTTTTTTACATCATCCTTTTGTTTCCACCTTCCCGCCTTCCTTTTCCTTTAATAACAATTTCCATATCCTTCGTCCTTCCTACAGCAACCTTTCCATCACATTCACAAAAGAATCTTGTAGCAACAGCGGCGTCATTTTCACGTAGTCATCGCTTCTTCTGTGGTTTGTCTTTAGGGAGCAGCAGGCCTTCATCCAGAGGAGATCGTCCGAGGCCTGCTGGTCTCAGGAAGAAGAGCAGGCAGAAGAAGAGCCACCAGGAGCTGCTGCATCACTACAAACTGCACCGCAGGAGACATGCAGCCTGATAACACTACACATACACACACACATAACACACATATACATAAAAACAATTACAGTCACTCATGGACTCCTCAGAACAAAGAATGTTTGCAGGTACACAGTGGAGTAAAGGGAAAACTGATGTTATTGCTTTAATATTTAAACTTGCACTTGACTTAAACAAGTGCCTTTTTGAACTGTGTGTTATTCTGCTGCAGTGTACATTTGTTTGACTCGTCTGTTGTCACTGTGCTCAATGTTGTGTAATAATCTCAATATGGTTCCTGTATATTCAAACATGTAAACTTTATATTATATTATTATATAATAATGTATATCTGTGTCATTTTTTTAAACGTCTAATCAACAGCCTGCCTCTTTCCAGTATTACTAGTGGGGAAAAACTTTAAGATGTACCTCAACTTAAGATGTTTCTGCTTTTAAATGGTACAATTATTTCACTTATACGGCAGCAAACAAGCTTTGAAATATTACATTTAAATAATGGCAATTTTATTCAATTAATAGCCGAAAGTAACACTTAAACACCTTCAAAAACTTTTACAAGACGAGCCTTGTCCAATGATCTGACTCCGCTTCATAAATGATTTATCACTTCATTAGTGAGAAGTGACTGTTAAATTTTAATGCTGCAGTCTTCCTGTGTCATTTGCAGTTGTATTGCAGTCAACATTGAGTGTATTTTACAAAAAAGCTTGACTGATGGCTGCATAGCAAAAGGGGAAACATTTCCATAAAGAAATTTCAAGTCAGTTTTGTTGTCAATATGTTTTTATTTGAATAAAAAGTGCATTTTTAGCTAGCAATACGCGCCAAACGGCTGAATAATGGTGTAAATATATTTACATCTTGGCTACCAGCATATATGAACCAAGCTACAATCTAGAGTGTACAAAATGGACAGTTTTGGAGAGGGTTTTTTTTTTTGTCTCAGACTTCAGTGGTTTAAAATGTTTGGTTGTTTTCGATGCTGAAAATCCCATTTTTGTGCATTGTTATCAGGGACAAGACTTAGACTGGCCAAGATCCCACCACATCAGTTTTCTCACTTTAGCAGATAGAGAAAAACAATTTGAAAAGTCATTGAAAGTAAGACTATCCAGTGGTATTTGAAAAGATGGCTTGTGCATCTCTCTGATTGGCTCTTTATAGTCTTTACAAGGTGGCGATGATGATGAAGGATTTAGAGAGAGAAGGGAGGATGTTGATTTAACTGTCTGGTCTGAGAAACTTGGGCTTCAGGTTTCCTTCTAGGTGGTGGTTTTCTTCTCCCACTCCTGTTAATACAGAAAAGGATAAAAATGAGTTACTTCGACAGCATTTAATACAGTCAATAATAATGGTGCTTAATAATGGTACTCCTTAAGTATCTGCAGGGTCACCTTTGCTTTCTGCAGGACTTTGCCTTTGGTGGCCATGATGGATGCAGGTCTGCTCTTAAGCGCGGCCGCAGAGTTGACTGGGGAGGACGAGTCTACGCCGACATTGCTGTTGGAGGGTTGGGATGATGATGATGATGATGATGAAGATGAATTCTGGGCACCAGGCAGGGTTGCTGCCTTAGACTGAGAGTAAAATGGTAGAGAGGAAGTTAGGAAGTGAAGCAAAAAGCAGCTCTGGCCGAAAGTGGAAAGAAATGGATGTTTCCCGTTTATACAATGAGAAGCAGCGCACTAACCGTGGGCGTGTCCTGGAGGCTGCTGTCCAGTGTGGTCCCCAGTGTGAAAGGACCTGCCTCCACCTTCTTCAGACTTTCCTTCACTTCGACCAATCGTAGCTCCACCTCCACCCTGCGGCGCTCTGCCTCCCGACACGCCTCCTCTTTTTGCTTCAGACGGGCTTCTAGTGAGGCCTGCTGCTTGGGATCTGAGGATACACAAGCAGCCGTCAGTCACACTTACTGTATCAGTGTGTCATCTGAGAAGTAAAGCACAACAGGAAGTGGGAAGGACAAACCTTGGCAGGCGCTGAGCTCCTCTTTGCTCTCCCTCCTCTCCTTCTTCAGGCTGGCCAGAATGCTCCTCACCTCCTCCCTCTCTTTCTCCAAGCGGTCGCGCTCATCGATGTAGCGACGCATGTCTGCCTCCGTGCGGTTCTTGCCCAGTTTCCCTTCGACTGCACCAGGAGACCCTGGGAATGAATTGCAGAAATGTCGTCATTCAAACAGCCTCCAGTGTTCATCATTCGGCCAGGGATGCAGAGGAAAACAAAAGAGAAGCAGTTTGGATTCAGTTCAGTTGAGAATTACTCTGTCAGAGAATTTAACTTCATTTATTACTGAGGTTGTGCTTTGCTGTGATGTTGAACTTGAGTAACTACACACTACTCCATCCCAATTAGATACATGAGAGGGGCAGAGTATCAAAAAAAACCTTTCAATATAATACACTCCATGACAACACCACACACACCACACACACCACACAACCTCTTTAACACGCATAAAGCACAATTATTACCGTAAAAAAATCTGAAAAATTATGAACGCTTGTCAAAAGTTGAATTCATGGTAGAGCTGTTGTATGAGATTGGATTATAAGTGTGTCTGATTAAAGTGGTAAATATGCACGTTACTGTAAAGCTGCATGACTGTAGAGGATGCAGCGTGTCACTAGAGGGAGCCAAGATAATGTAAGACTACACAGGAGGTGAAGCAGTTCTTATTGCACACTTAGTGAGGAGGAAAACCCTGTTAGCTACGTCTACTCACTATGACTTATTTACTTTAAGTCATTTTCTGCCGAATACCTTAAAAGAAAGTTATGTGAGGGGGTGGAGATAGTGACCCAGTGTCCCTATCCTCTCATCCTCACCTATGGTGTATGCTTTGGGCCGCAGAGGTTGAGGACTGTGAGGAAGCCCGGCAGCAGTCAGCGCCGTCGTCTGGCTTTTATGGATCTGCAGCCCAGGGGAGTTGAAGACCTGTGGGATTCCCAGGCTGGTCCTTTTTAGGGTCTCCTGGCTTTGGGATGAGGTCTTGACTGGCTGAGTTTGTGGCTGTGATGGAGTGGGAGTAGTGGAGCGCTCTTGTTCTGGTTTGCTGGTGGAGGCCGAATTCGCTCCATTGGATACAAGTGTTGAATCTGGCTCAGTACGATTATTTGAGATGGCCTGGAGGGAATAAGTTAAAAATAGAATTAAAGCACAACTTATGACGTGTAAATGTATGAAGAGTAAACTGCATTTTTCACAGAAATGTTTCAGGCCAGAGAAAAGACTGAATTTACTTTAAAGAATCCTTCTTACAAACCTCTTTCATTTGAGATGAGGGGTCTTTCTGGTCCTCTGCTGGGACTGGGGAAAGTCTAGAAGTATCTTTGGCAGGGGGGCTTTTACTCATACTGGATGTATGGAGGAAGGAGCGTACAGGAATGAGGTCCAGGTAAACCTTGCTGTCTGCGTCCTCTTCTGCTCCCACTGTGTCCTTGGTATCTTGTGTGCATGTTTCATTATGTTCCTGCAGATTGTTGTCCTCACTGTCTGGCAGGCCACTCTCTTCAGCATCCTGTGTAACAACGAAGAAGGGAGGTAGGTCAGAAAGTGTCCAGATGAAGTGAGTAAGCGTAAAAATGAAACTGAAATTGAAAATTGATAACAAAACAGCAGAGATGAAAGAGGCTGCAGGTTTAAATTTATCTTAAGCTAGAACACCAAACAAGAATGCCAGGGGAAGAGTTTGACTGAAATAAAAATCTGCACTTTTTCTGACCCCTGTGCACATGATTCAACATGGCCGACTTCATCTGAGAAATCCCACAAAACATGTTTTGTATTTATTTTGTAAAGCATTCATAATCAAATAGATTTTTTTTTACATTAACATATACATTACTATACATACAGTACCATTTAAAAGTTTGGACACACCTTAACATTTCAGTAAGTGGGAGAGTGTGTTCACTTTCTTCACTGGTACTGTAATTATTCATATTACTGTTGCTCAAGTGACATATGAAGTAATTTGCAAGCATTTTACGAATCAGTTTCATTCTAATGTCATGTTTCATGCAATCATATTGTTCTTTTATGATCTGCTAAGTTCTAAAAGTTCTAAATGTTTCTACAAATTATCATTACAAAGAAAATTAGTAAAATAAATCACATTTACCCAAGTAAGATACTAAAAATAATCGTTTTTGTTCCCATTAATTTGCTTAATAGTGCATTTCAATCCTGAACATACCTCTGGATCAGCTATAGACGCCACATCATCATACAGTTCATCAGAGTTATGAGAGATGGAGGGCAGGGTGTCTATGTAGGTGTTTGGCTCAGAATACCTCCTCTGCATCAAGCTAGAGACACACACAAACACATGGAGTTTTGACGCATGCACCTGCAGAATACCATCCCTATGTATGCACAAACCAACAAGATTAGTGCCCTTTAAAGTGCACAGAGGTGAGGATCTCACTAAAAGGAAGTCTTGGCAGCAGTAATGATACTGGAGATCCTCTCAGCGTTGACGTAATCGTACGTCAGTTCCTCGGGGTCCGTCTTGCTCCCCGTCTGTGACAGCAGGAGGCCTAACCAGTGGCCCATGTCTGCGGACGTCTTAGCCTGAGAGAGGAGAGGGAAGGAAAGAGATGAACTGAGTACATTCAGTACATACCGTGCACTTGCAACATCACAAGATGAAAAGCAGCTCATGATTTATGTTGCATGATTGGTCACTTTGTAGTAATAAAATTACTTCTGCTGCATAAATTCCAAGTGAAATGTGTATCTTTGGCTGAGCAGTTGCTCGTAAGAATGTAAACTTACTTATAGGAATTTGCTGTTTTGTTAAAAACATCAGAAATATTGCCTGATATCAGAGCCAGGGCTTTGTGTTTTCAAAATTAAAAAAAAAACACGGTTGACAACCTCCCCAGCAAATTTGAAAATGATATATACATATATACAGGATGTGATAAATACTTTATGTATGTTGCATCAAAGTTAAATGGTCTTTGTTCATTTTTAAAACATGTCCATTTTTTGGAGTTCAAATTAGCTAGCTAGCTAGCTAGAGAGCCCAGCTATGGAAGGTGGGCATTTCAAATAAAATTTTTATTTTTTTAAATCATAAATTATATTTTATTACATTACTCAGGATGATAACATTACGTCAATTTTCTTTTTAGCATTTTCCTTCAATTTACTTCAATTTTCTGAAGCAGGCTTGTCAGCCCCATCTTTGGAAACCATGGATGTGTTGTACTCGTAAACTGTAATATATTATGAGCAAGAAAGTGCTCAGGGATAAATTAGTTTAAACAACATTAACACTTTAACCTTCCAGTCATTAACAGTGTCAGAAAGTGACAAAACAGATTTTTATTATCTGGGAGATACAAAAAAACATCTCATCTAGCAGAGGAGTTGCGACACATGATGATTTAACACAAATTTCTTTGAATTGAAATAAGTTCTTTGTTTTGGTTCATAGCAGAACTGGAAATTTGTCAATTTGTGAATATTTTAAAAAATCATAAAAAGACAAAACAAACCATACATGTGTCAGACTGAACCTGAAGACTAAACATTAAATTCCATTGCCTATGACCAAATATGCGTTGCTGCAGGGTGGTGCTGGTGGCCTAATGAAAAAGGGCGTCGCACAGTACTAAAAATCCCACTTCATCTACATTCTTCACACCCACACACACACACACACACATACTCATATGTACACAAACATGCTGACCACCCTTGGGCGTACACATATATGACATAGTTTGATGTCAGCAGAAAGTGATTTTCATATGAGGACATGCCAGTTTTTAGGTTTCCAATACTTTGCTGTACAAATTTTTTTCTTCTGGAGAAATGCTGACATTTGTTTTTGTCTTTGCAGACATGTTAGACCTCTACTCATTTCTTTCACAGAGCTGCAAACATGAACTGAGAGTATGAACTGTAAAAAAAAAGGGTCTCATTTTCTTGTAAACCTAAATCATAAATATTGTATTGATTTTGGAGAGCAGAAGAAAAGCATGTGGTCGTCTACCTCTAGGGTTGCCAGCTGTGTGCCATCCATGTCAATCCTAAAGGAGTACAGGTGCTCAGGGCTGGGGTCGGGCAGAACACTGCAGCCTCCCAGGGTCACAGCTGGTTGGCACACTTTGTTCTTGTTCTTTTCCTGGTAAAACCATAGCTGCCCGTTCTTGATTAGACACCAGCAGTTCCGCCATTGGCTGTTCACCAACACATTGAGGTAGCCTGAGAGAGGAAGAAGAGACAACTTAATTACGAGGGACCTGTTTCTCTTCTTACTGTACATGAATTCTTAAAATGGGTCAGACATAAAATAATAACATCTCAGCATTCCATTCTGTACTGTTTCATTTGTCCTAAAATAAGCTTCACAACCTCATTAGACCTCGTCAATGGTAATTTGTGTATGTGTAATGTAAAAAAAAAATAAAAAAAATTTAATTATTATTGTTGATGGAAATGATCAAACGTACTGTGTGTGGGTTGAGAGAAACAACATTTTTGTTGTTCCTAGGACCACCAGGTTGTCTAATTATGAATATATTCTTTGATCATTTCTTTTAAAAGGCTACATATGGGAAAATATTAATATATTTTGTCTGGCATAATGTAACCACACATAAACCTGCACCAAATATTCAGTGCTGGTGGGAAAATTATCCAACAAAAGCGGGACAGAGAGTAATTCTGTCAAAGGATAAGAACTACACCTCAGCTATGGGATATTATAATCTAGCACATGTATGATTTCTGCTCACCTGAGGTGTCCACACATTTCTCTGGGGTCTCTAAAGACGAGGGCTTCTTCTTGCCAATGTTCATGAGGTTGCTGAATTTCAAACCTGCACCGTATTTTTTCTTCACTGTTGGAGGAAAAGAGGAGGAGAGGAATGCTTGAAGTGATTTTTAAAGGGGCTATATGTAACATTTTAGCATCAGTTACAGTACAATTCCAGGTTAAATTACAGGGGTTGATGTCTAGTTTAAACCTGTTACAGAAGTACAAGAGCGCATGGCAGCATAATGAATGCTGACTGAGACAAATATGCTACTGTTCCTATAGTGTGAGTTGTACCCAGGATGCCTGGGTGAAAACCAGGAATTCTGACCAAATGGGACCCTTACGTTATAAAAACTGCACCTTATATTGTGACCCATCAATTAAGACTGAGTCAAATGATTTTTTATCCACACTTGACTTAAAATGATTGTAACTCTCATGACTTTGTTCCAGGAATTGTTCTGTAATTGGTGCTAAAATGTTACTTATAGCACTTTTAAAAACAATTTTTACCATCAGATGCTCTCAGCAACAACTTGCGTCTGGACCCATATTTTGGAGAGACTGCAAACATTAAAAAAGCTGAGAAGTGACTCACCATCTTTGTTTTCAGGAGTCTCAGCATGGCTGTCAGTGCTGCTGCCGCTCTCTGAAGCCGCCGAGTGTCTGTCGCTCAGCTCTCCCTGCAAGGTCATGTCAACATTTTTGCCCTTTAGTCAGCATACTTACCAGAAATTCAAATAATAAAACTGTTACTGAGTCCATCGGTCCTTAAGATGGAAATAAATTCAAATCTTAGACCTCTTCAACAGGTTCTCTGATTATAGAATGGCAGGTAATCTAAAGCTGTGTCTCTGCTGCTGGAACTTTCTCCAAGAACTGGCAACCTTTGGAGGATAACAATACTTTCCCATCAACTAGGTTCTTAATTTTCTGGAGATAATATTTTTGGGAGCTGGTTGTTTTAAAATTACAGCACCTTTGGGTTGAGGCTTGCAGCTCCTAACATTTTAGATACCATTTTCAAAATTCTGCAGCTGCAAACCAGTCTGTTTCTTGTTTATTGTGCTTCAAAACATCAACATTGAGTTATATAGTGTAAGAAAGCACACAACAAATGGACTGAAGACAAAGTCCAAGTCATTCTTGTATAGTCGTGTTGTTTTTCTTTCATATATCAGCAGACTCATTTTCTGATGCTTTGCAGGTCTTTAGACTAAGGTGAAATTGCTAACAACACATCCTAAAGCTACATTTTATCACCTTGGAAAGAAGTTCCTGTGACTCAAGGTTTTGGGTAATTTGGATGAAAATGTGGCCTATAGCCTGAAAGTTCAAAGTAAATGTACCTTCGTACAAATGAGCCTTGGGGAGTCGGACACAGAGTGCTGGGGGTCACAGTTTTCCGCTGGCTTGGGACTGATCTCCTGAATTACCTAATGAACAAAGGGGAACTCAGCTAATGGCATTGTCAAAATTGCACAATTAACTTTCAAAAAAATGAATGAAATAATGTGATTGTAAAATTATCCATATAGCAAATAAACACAGCAAGTTATGTTACTGCTCCATAAAGTATTTCAGACTGGGTTACCCTGAGCCACTGCTCCGTCTGCTCCTTGCTCTGCAGAGCCAGCACAATGGCCTCCCCTCCCACTGGAATGATCTTGAGTTTGTGCTCTTTCCTCTTCAGCTGCTTCTCCTTGTAGACCACACTGCAGCCCAGTAGGCTCACATCCAGCAGAGGCGTCTGCTCCTTGGAGCTCTTATAGCACTGAGAGAGGCAGAGACGACGCCGGCTTAGCTCATGATTTTACAGTATGAGCATCAACTGTAGGCTTCAACTGAACAGTTGTAGTGTACAGTAACTTAAGAATTTATTATTTGCCTTTAAATAAAGCAAGGAGTCCTGAAAAAGTTTTCATTTTTATATTTATTCTATTTATTTTATTTTATTTTCATTTTTTATTTTTTGTGCATTTAATACCTACTGTGTTGTTTTATAAAGAGCTCGTGATAGACAGGCACTAGACTCAGTGTCAAAAGATTTCAACTTCATCCAAGTGTTTTTTCTGTGATGCATTCAGGGGAATTCTTTATACAGATGTTCACATATAAACACATCCTACCATGAGCCATGAATAACATGGCTACAAGGGACACACCTTAAACTAATGAATCACAAACTGCTGTGTCATTAGAGTTAGGGTTACTGAAGTGGCTCTTCATGACGGGGACCCAGAAACCCAGTGAGCTCAGAAAATTCTAGTTAAGTACAAATAACTTCAAATTTGTCATAATTCTTCTCGGTTTGTTTCCTGTAAAAACTAATATATTTTTTCACAACAGATTTAAATGTAAAAGAAAGGTACAGGTGCGCTTTGTAACAATAAAAGACTGGGTTGACATTATGGGATATCCACTTCTTTTCTTTATTTCAGCGTATTATTGGAAGTTAATGCATTAATTATGGTGATAGGGGCAGGATTATCGGTGAAAACCAGCTAGCTTGAATCTGCCAGCTAACATTAGCCTGATTCGGACAGCTAGAGAGTTGCTCTCTCCAAATTTAATAACAGTAAAACAGAAAAAAGCAATTTTTGTAGGATTTTTGTTTTTGTATTTAAATTACATTTTGAGTACAGATTAAACAAAGAGGAAATAATTAGCTTATTAGTGGGCTTTAGAGCTAGGCTACTGCTAGCTTTGCACACCGCTTTAAGTTCAGGAAAAAGTACCTGAGCTAAATTTTTGGCCACTTGGGGCAGCGCAACACACTGTCATTACAACAATGACATACAGTATTACCATGTAAATAAAGTAATATGTGCAATGTTTCAGTAAATACTTGCTTTACACATCCAGCTGACACAGAGCTACATTGGCAGTGATTGTTAATGTGAAGTATTGGTTGCTAACAATGTCCCAATATCATTTCATTTTGTAAACATAAAGGACTATTTTAAGCTTCTACACTGATTTAGCCTGTAGGTTGATTTGACAATTAATATTTTCCACTCTAAAAATAAGTGGTAAGAAAAATACTCAGTTTTAAATACATTTGGTGGGTTTGCTTACTTTACCATGATCTTTTTTTCCATGCAGAGTTACACAGAACTGTTATATTTAGACTAAAGGGAATAAAAGCAAACACACATTTGTTGACATGGCCAAATAATGAGACTAGCCAACTTTTTGCTGAAGATCTATGTGTGTGTGTTTTACCTTTTACCATTGGTTTTCAACAATTCCCTTAATAAAAACCCTTGATCTCCTGACTAAAATTAGTTTACACAATATTTAAGTCAGATTTTTTTTCCAGACTTTCACCCACCAGCAGGCGATGGTCTTTGATGACACACAGCTGTTTGGCCCACTGGCCCAGCCACTTCTTCCTCCACAGGAAAGCGCAAATCCGGGCGTCCTTCATTAGCTCAATGGACGCCTCCGCTGACGGCCACTGGTGCTGCGCTGATGGCGACTTTCCTCTGGTCACTTCCTCCTCATCATAGGACTCATACGAACTGCTAACTGCCTCCCCATCATCTAAGAAACAGCAATCAGGGACATGATGCTGTAATTGAAGGAGCTAAAACAAAGAGGAAAATTCATGAAGATGGAATGGGGGGTTCAGGCATGAGTAGCTGCAATACACATTTTGCTGTTAAGTAGATTTGAAGGACCAAATGATGTCAATGCCTTTTTATTTAGATGACCTTCTTTAGTGAAAGGTGATTTCCTTGCAACAGTTAGGCTGCAAATGAGCTGTTACAGCAATGATGATAAATGGTGACAGGAAAAAAGAACAAAAAATGATGAAACTGATAAGCTGGAACTGGTTATTGACTCTCTAATATGTTTTGACAGGAAGTTGTTTCTCTACATGCAGGATGCTGGTCATGCTGGGCAAGCAGGACTGAGAGAAGCATGCTAACTGCACCATTCACATTACACCTCAAGACATGTCATGCATGACCACATCCAGTGATAGAGAGCTAACTACCCCTGTTGATAACAGCATAGACAACACTGTCAGAGCTTTGAACTCGCATCCAGGGCCCTGAGGGGTGGCCAAAACAGTCCAGATCTACACAATGTCAAAAGAAACAGTAAGAAAAAGAAGAAAAAGAAGAAGAAAGCGGCAGCTTTCGAAGCTAAAATATTGGAGGCTCATTGTTTAACCACAAATTTTTAGCATTTTAGCAGCAACCTACACATATACTGTAGCATTCTTGGCAACAGGACAAAAAAGTAAAACTTTAAAGTAGTTCATTGGTCAGAATTACATTTGGGGAAATCCATGACAAATCTTCTGGTTATTAAAAAACATTGCGTTCAGATGCTTAAGCTTGCCTTTTCCCCATTAGCCTTTGCAAATACAACATATTATGTCATATCTTGCCGATAACTAAAGGAATTGCTTATTGCATATATCAGATTTGGATAGATGCAGTTTTGTGACAACCACAAAAATTGTCTGTCCACTCAGAATATTCTCTTTCTAATGTATTAATTCTGAAGAAGTGTCTTCAGCATTTTAGCTGTCAGCACTGAACTGAAAGCTACCATAAGCATCCCTCTTACATTTAAGTTCTGTAATTTATTCACCACAGCCTAACAGTAAATAATGCCACAGCTCCACTTCAGCAGAGCAGAGCTTCTTTTAGACTGTGGCCATTTTGTCACAGTGTCTAACATAGGCATAGGTCTTGACACCTCTTTTAGAAAAGCATGCCTTTTCAGAGCAGTTGTGCGTCATTGTAGTGTCAGCCTGTTTCCATTGTGGTTACCAGCTTAAAGGTTCAGATTTTCTAAAGAAAAAAACACCACAGAGAAAATGAGTTTCCTTATAGATTTTTTTTCCAGAATCTCCCACAATTAATTTGTTTCCTTTGAAAAAAACACCCAAATATGCAGTAGACTGAAGGGTTTTCCTGGTGAGCTGCAAATATTTCCACGATGATTCTGCTTTAAATGACATGGGTCAAACACAATACTCTACTACTACTGTACTAGTATACCAGTAAGGTGAGTATTAACTACTGCATCTAACAATCCTTCAGCAGTTCCTTGCAGTGAATAGTCTAAGCTTTAAAAAGGTTCTTACCATTAAGTGCTTCCTCATAGGGCTGAGCTTCCTCATAGTAACTCTCTGGAGGATCTATACAGGCTGGAGCAGGAACTGCAGGTAACGGGAACGGCTCCCGACCCACCATGCCCTGATGGGTGAGAGAAGGATGGGAGAAAGAGGAGAGAGTTGTGGGGGACTTCAGGTTTTTATTGATCAACCTGGTTTCAATGATTTGCCTTACAAGCAAAATACTTCTGAACGAGAAAGACTAAAATGTCCAGGATAACCACAACACACACAAACGCACGTGAACACACACATGCACACACATTATCAACAAGTCCCCCCAGGTGAAACATGTGGCTAATTCAGCTGTCCCATCAGGAGAAAGAAGGGAATTCCTCATGTAACCAATCCTCGTCTGACCCTGTGCACAGGAGTCTAACGTGCCTGCCTTCAGGGAAGTGTGTGTGTGTGTGTGTGTGTGTGTGTGTGTGTGTGGGCCCTGTGGCTTTCCTGAAATCAATCAGCAGTCTGGCTTCACTTCTTGCTTTCTTCTCATCTCCTGTGTGGTAAAGACTGTCTGTCTAGCCTTTCCCATACCGATGGAAACCACCAGGATCCCTGCTGCTTGGATGCTTCAATAAGTACTTTTTATACTCAGCAAAAGTTTGTTCATAAAAAGCTACATTATCCAAAGACATCCATCATCACCGGAGATTTTTCCTTGTTTTTCTCATTTTGCTTTTATGAGGATTTAAACTTGAGAATTTCTTCGACCATACTCTTAAAAATGTGTTTGCTAAATTTAGTTTGTCAAATTTACATAAATACTTACATGACATGTTGTCATTCAGGTTGCATTTTTAGTTTACAGCACATCATATGCATATAGTATTAAAACTAAGATAGCTATATCGACTGGTTAACAATATGTTAATGCAAACAACATTGTAAGCATCTTAACTAGCGCTGGTGAAAATGGCTTGATTTAGACTATGGGTGACAATTTCTATAAAGTCTGTCTTTATAATGCATTATACCACATTACGAACATATATAACAGATTATAACACATTATAAACACTTATAATGTGTTAGGGGTGGTTTGGATTAACACTAACCCTGCTTATAACTTTGATTATACAGCACTATATTCACATTACACTTGATTATAAGTATGGTCATGATGCATTATAGATGCATGCTTTAGGGAAAGTGTTACAAGACTATGAAACTGAAGGGCGCTTCTGTTTTGTGTTCTATTAAATTGCAACAAAGTGTACTGATTCATATCTTGTCATGCATCCACATGTGTCAGCAACTGCGTCAGATCCAGGATTCAAATGCTTCAAAGGAACAATCAGTTATTCGGTAGAAAGATGGGGGTGTTTTTCTTTGGAACTACAAATTGCGCGTGTCTAGTAATTTAACCTCGTGCACCCTCACTGGTGTGGTAATAACATCAGCACATGTTTGTATTTCAGACAATGACAGCTCACTTTTGGTGTTGAAACAAAACTTCCAACCAGTAGGAATTTCCTCCCTCAATAACATTCCTCATCTCCTCAACCTGTGACCACAACGCTGTAACCACCTAGGATCTGTTGTGGCAGGGTGAAGATGGCAGATATGTAAGTTTTATCTTGGAATGTACAACGACGTACCAGCTCTGACAAATTAAGGAGGTGCCAGAGAAGATGTAATCTGTGTATATACAGCATAAAAAGAGAAACATGCTAAGGCAAAGAGATGGATGAGAGGACGACTCTGCCTCTGTTAATATGGTAAAAGCAAAATAAACAGGTCAAGTCACACACCTGTTATAAATTCATGTTGTAGAAGTCTGTTGATGTTGTATTTATTTCCAAAAAGTTTAGAAAGTGAACTCTGAAAAACCCTCCGAGCCAAAGGACAAAAATTTTTTTCTTAACTCTGTCTAATGCTTCCTCCCACGTCTGATCCAAGCATGCTGTCTGTATTCCTTCATGTTCACTATATATCCCCCCAAGGCTGTCACTTTCTCTGCAAGATCACAGAAAAAATGAAATACAACCCTTAATCAGAGGGACTGCATATATCAGTGTAAACTACCCCTGAGGGAGGAACACTCTGTGGAAAAGAACAAGCATTCACAACGCTGAACATCTAAAAGAATCTCATGAGTTTGTTTAATCAAGGGTGGCGATCAATTAGTCAAACATGCTTCATTTCTTTGACATGTAGCAACTTTTCAAACACTGCCTGCAATAAACGTGAAATCAACCTTGGGGGTTTAAAGAACCATACCAGTCTATTTTTGACATCTCACCATTAGCAGAGATCACCCCTATCTTTTACAAATGTTGTTAAAAATTGACCATGTGTGTAGTTTAGTAGATCTAAGACTACATTTTTAAACTCCATTCACTGCCATTCATGTTGAAACAGGGTAAAGAAACACTTTGGGACACATTAAAGTTGCTGGTAATTGGTAACTCACATTTCTAAACAGAGGGCCTGCGAGACATAGGAGAGAGGCGGAAGTTACTACGCCTGAAAAAATAGTACCTCTCAAGTGCTGCCTTCCTAGCTTGAATATTCATGTGAAGAAGGATTTTGACACAAATGTTCTTTTAGATTAATGTCACACTTTTTAAAGGTATTTTCTATAGTTTATTTAATATGGATAAAATTTAAACAAACATGATATCTCATTGATAAAGCTCTTTTGAGAAAAATGTGAGTGGTTTATGCAACCTACTTGGCCGATGTTGACAAAAAACAATGACATGTAGTAACACCGGTATGGTCCTTTATTATTGTTTGGTGTGTAACAATACTCAACTACTCTCTGTAGATGAAAATGATTGAAATTAAAGAGAAAATAGGCAGTTTTATGCTGTGTTTGCAGCATATTTGGTGGGTCTCCAGACATCTTGGTATGGTGGTAATTGAGTTACTGCTTCAGTTTAGATTAGACCAGCAAATTGCTGAAAAGCAAATATTTGTCTGTTTGTATTAAAATCAACATTTCTTATGTGGACAGTCAGTTCGCAGTAAACAGGGAATCCCCTGCTTACGAGTCCTACTCTCCATCATATCACATCAGTGACTTAACTCTTTTCTAGTAACAAGGAGCAGATGTAGTGATCTGTCATAACTGGCGTCATGCTGCAGTCCAACACAGAGTCAGTGAGGGCGACTTGTTTGTCTGATTAGTCTGCATGCCACAGAGTGGAGGAAAGGATTTAGAAAGAAGTGTGTGGGACTGAGATGTTATCTGTGAGGTTTGAGGAGGGTTACATCAGTCATTCATTATGGAGCTGTTGAGGATTTTTCACGAGGCATGTATCAGCACAAAAAGATGTCCGATGATAAATGAGTTCCTTCTTTAAAATGATGCAATGATGAGAATTTCTTTGAAACTTATAAGAATGTAAATTTATAAGAGCAGGCTCGTTAAAAATAGGTGTAGCTGCTAACACTTACAATGGCTGCATTCCATTAAGATTTGTCAGTGACGCAACTTTAAACTGAATCTGAAATCCCATTATAAAGAGCTATCTCGTCGGCTGAATTAGTATGGCAGTTTTTTTTAGAAGATAGTACGAGAAGTGCATACTGTTTCTGGAAACTGGCTGCTACTGTCTTAGCACTGGGCACGTTGCTGGCATAAGTATCCCACAATGCAACACAGGGGTGACGACCATGACGTCAACATGATAGACAATGATGGACAGCAAACAAGGAAGTTATTCCGCAATGTCAAATGTCAGGAAAGCTCCAAATTAGGTGTAAGTAAGATTTCACAGCCGTACTGTATTTTCTTAAATTAGTTCATCATTCTGATGAGTTACCATGGTTACACATCTTCAACCAGCATGGAGGCTCTTAGAGAGTAAAGAGATACCTGCTGAGCAGTGTGTCTGAGTTAATACTACTGTTCATTCACACAAAAGTAAGTTGAACAACAGGTATTGAGTATGTAGTGTATAGTGTGTTATTTCAGACTGGTGCATACTGGCTCACACTGGTACACTAACAGTTAAATGAAAGAGAGCCATATTTAATGATGTTAGTTACACATGGGCTTTTCAGTGCTATAATGTGCCATGAGAAAGTCTGTGCTAATGCATTTTGGCTCTACCTCCTGTATTTTCATCCAAGCATTTGAGCTAAGATGTTCACAACTTATCACCCCTGAAAACTGAGATGCAAACACAAACCCTCTCAGCACCACAAAACAAAGACAACACAACTAAACTCCATAAATACCTTTAATTAGTTAAGGGGACAGCAGTGTGTTTAATCGGGCAAGCAAAGCCAAGCCTTAATCCAGAACAAGATGGATGATGCCATGAATAACAGATGAACAAAGTGGAGTAAAGCCAGATTCAAAATAATGGAAATAAACAAGGCTTTGGATCTAGAAATCAAACAGAGTATGTGTCACTGATTTTAACATGATGCAGATTATTACTTTTTTAACAAAGCTCTTTTTTGATGATGAATTAGTGTGTTCAGATGCTCCAAATATATAAAAAAACAAACTTGAGAGTAATTATAATGAGAAAAATATTCATTTACTAAGCAGTAATTCAAGTATTATTATACAAGTCGCAATACAGTATGTTTTGACGTTTTGTGGTTTGGATATGACCAAAAACAAGACTTAATTCCCTGAACTGACCAGTCTTTCGGAGTGTATGACCCTAAAAATAAAAGAGACAGCTACAAAATCTCAACAACTGACAGGAACATACAAAACAAAAAAAGAAAGTGATTCTTGTGAGAAAAAGACTGTAAAGTGGCGTGCATGTACGCACACGCACAGCAGCACTAACAGTGTAAACTGCTCCATAGTGAAAAAAAAAACAGCAGCTCAGGCATCTGTTATTAATTAAAACTAAGAGCCAGGCATTCCAGAGCAGCAGCAGCCCCCCGGACCGCCCACCCACTCTTATCTTTATCTTCTTTCTCTTTCTCTCTCTCCATTTCACTCATCTTAAAAAAAAAAACAAAAAAAAAAAACTCAGTCTGCTGTGTTGGCTGAGGCTAAAGAGGAGTATAGTGAGCCATTCCACAGAACAGCTGGACTGATATTAAACAGAGAGGAAGAGGAGAACATGCCAGGTGTGTGTCTCTAAGAGTATAATTTTTCCTAAGAAGCTAAGCACTTTAGTTGCTTCAGCCCCTTCCTTTCACTTCTCACACACACATACACACACACACATCCTCGCCACAGAAACATTAAGTAGAAGGAATGGATCGAGGAGTCAGAGCATAAATAACAAAAGCAAGGAGGGGTGTGGTGAGGGGCTTTAAGTGAAGAGTGGGAAAAAGAGCCCAAGAACGAAACAGTCAGAAGAACATGGAAAATCCCTGGTTCCCATGCCAAGAATCCGGCACAGTGAAAACACACACACACACACACACACACACACACACACTCATGCACACACACAGAGTGTATCTAAGAGCCTGCAGGGAGCTCAGCGCAGAAAAGGTATTGATAAAAATAACCAATGTGGCAGCTTTGGAAAGCCAGATTCAGGAGAACTCTCTGTTTCTTTGCTATCTTTCCACAGAAACCTTTTAGGGTAGAAACACTGGAAACAATTGAAAAGTATTGTCATTACTTTGGAAACATGAATGGAAGTTAAAAAAAAAGCTCCATTGCATGATGGGAGACAGAAATAAAAAATCACATGTTGTGCCCATGCTGTATTTATTTTTCCATTATCTCGTCTTCTTGGGAACACTTTAACCTCTAGTAAACCTTTCATATTTTTGGTTCCCGATTTTAATTTCCCCCCATTTGTATGCACAAATGTTTACAAGTAACCAACTCAGAATGCATTAGTATACATAAATTAAAGACAAGTGTAAAACTGAAAGAGTCATGTAAAACAAAAGTGGATTTAAAAGGGCAACACAGGCAGATGAAGTAATCATGAATAATTCAGCAAATACTTAGGCTAACCAGTTATATTGTGGCTATGATAATCACCAGTTGCCGGCAGCCACATTACCGCTTGCTGTGCATGTCAACAGTTTTCCCTTCCCTGCCTGACGCTTGCGAGTGGCACAGCTGCTATCTATAGTACAACTCTATTTTCAGACCACGCAGACAGGACGCAATGGCAGTCACACAAACTTTTACTTACCCTCCAGTCCTGAGGAAAAAATGACTAATCTGCAGTCGAGTCACATGCTGTACTGTCACTCAAGAGCCTGCTTTAGAAAGAGAAAAGACCTGCATTTAAGAGAGCATGGAAGTGCCTGAAGGCCTGAGAGTCAACCGGGATATTCATGCAGAGAATGCAACTGCTGATCTGGAGCACAGAGAGCAGGCAGGCTGGGTGAGAGTGAGAGTGGAGGAAAGTTGGTTCACTGTGGAGCGGGCCTTACTGGCGAGGAACAGCAACTACTTCTGCGCTCTCTTTCACTCTGGGATGATAGAAAGTCACCAGGACGAGCTCCACCTGAGAGGAGGAGTGCGTGCAAGGGGTTTCCTCATTGCCCTTGCTGTTTGCAGGGGAGAGATTCCCATCCTCAGTGACCCAGATGAGCTCGTAGAAGCTGTAGAGTGTGCTGCTTTCCTGCAGGTTGCATGCTTGGTGCAGTATCTTTGTGATATTATTGACTCGGACAACTGCCTCTTGCTTTATCACGCCGCCTCCATCTTTGGGGTGCATGCGCTCTTCCACAACGCTGCTCTTTTCCTTTGTGATGCTTTTGATGATTTAAAGGAAGCAGCAGAGAGCACAATACCTGAAGGCCTTCTTCAATATTCTCAGTCACTGTCTCCTACTTCTTTTATTGCTTTAGGCACACACTCGCCTTCAATGGAACTGCTGCACGACTCCTTCAGGGTTGTTTGCTATCTTGATGAAAAAGAGGGAGAGTGGAAGCATCTGACAAACCTCCCAACTCTCTGTAGCACCTCCATGGCTGGAGTAGCAGTGCTTGACAATCGGCTGTACATCGTTGGAGGAGTTTACGGTTATGGGAAGGACACAGTGGACGGCACCTTCTGCTATAATCCCGAATCAGGAGTTTGGACTGCTCTTCCAGGCCCCCAACAACCAAGATATGACTTCACCCTGCTGGGGCACAATGGTCGACTCTATGCCATTGGCGGCGAATTCCAAAAACGGACCATTTCCACGGCAGAGAGCTACGACGTTCAGAAAGGAGAGTGGATGTTCATACAACATGCACCGAAACCTGTAGCATCAGCAGCTTGTGCCGTTGCAAGACGGCGAATGTTCGTTTGCTTCTGGAAACCACCAGATACCACAGATATCTATGAATACATACCAGCAAAAGACGAGTGGAAACTTGAAACCACATTAATCAAATCTCAAAGCTATGGCCACTGTATGGTGGCTCACAGGGACAATTTGTATGTGATGCGCAACGGGCCTTGTGACGACTTCCTGCGCTGTCTGATGGACTCTTACAACATCACAACAGGCCAATGGACAGCAATGGCTGGGCACTACATCAACAGTAAGGGGGCGCTGTTCACCGCAATGATAAGAGGAGACTCTGTGTTCACGGTGAAACACATGCTAACTCTTGAATACACCATCACTGGAAACGGATGGAAGCCCCGCAGGCAGATGAAGGGATTTCCAAAGAGTGGTTCACTGTGGACGTGTTTACTCAGGCTTCCCAAGATGGGACCAGTCATACCACAGCTGGATGCAGAAGGGAACGAAGAACAAATGTCTTTGCCAGACACATCTGAGGGACTTGTGGAAGCTTTACCGCAACTGTGAAATTGCTGCTAAGCTATAAAACAATAAAACATTTTCTGGGGTTTCTAAACTTGAATGTAAATGGTAGAGTAAAAAAAAAAGAAACATGACTCTGGAGATTGCATAGTGACCCAAATGTTCCTCATTTCAGTGCATTCACTTTCACATGCACTCATACTCGCACACACGCATGTACACGTGCTGACACTAAACATTTGTTCTGATTAGCAACAGCTGCTACTGTAGTTTATATTAGAGGAGGCCACTGTGCGTGTGTGTGTATGTGTGTGTATGTGTTTGTGTGTGCAAAGTTCAAAGGCACTGACGGGATGTGCTAAACCTCTCATCCTCTACGTTTTTCCTGAAGTCACACTGGGCCAGTTCAGGAGCCACTAGACTCCCAGTCGATATAAAACACACCACAGCTCTCTCACACATTCTAAGATTCTTTCCCAGGTTTGTTGTCTCATGAGTGATTAGATACTTGTTTCTGTGGGAGAATTTACTTCACAAAGTCTCAGGCATGTGATTTAGAAAGTTGTGGGAAATGTTTAAGGCTTATTTGACCAGAGGCTGAATAGTTTTGGTACATTAAAAACCAGTGTAATTCTCATTCAGTGTGTGATTTGGATTCATAGCACATTGCAGCAGTACATTGTGTTGTGAAAACAGTGTTCTTACTAAAAGAAAAGACCAAAATATTGTTGATTGCATGTAGAGTCTGAATTCTATGCTTATCGTTGAATATTATGATTTCCACAAAACTTTCCCATGTACTTTGTCTTGTTCAGCAGTCCTCTCGGGGTAAACTAGGCTATTACTATTCCCACCACAGTGGCAGAGACTCAAAAGCTGTGTGTGTTAAAGGTCTAGTGATTACAATTTAGGGGGATTTATCGACAGAAATGTTGTATATTTACAAAAAGATAATAATTGTTGTGTTTTTGCTACCTTAAAATGACTCCGTCATATCTACAGCGGGAGGGGGCCCTCGTCGACCGAGTCCATCATTTTGCACTGCCATGTTTCTACAATAGCCCGTATCAGATGGACCGAAACACTGGCTCTAGAGAGAGTCATTTGCACTTTGTGCCACCGTAGATTCTTAAACTCATTGGGAAGGGGATGCTGCAACCTCGCAGCAAGACAGTCCTACACACTGAGCCTTTAAGAAAATTAATTTCACATGATAATATACTCTAATGGAAATCGAGCTGGTAATCACTTACTGTTCTGGGGGGCGGCAGGTCAGGAAGGCCCGTCTGTGGAACGGAAACACGTTTTGCTGCTTTTCCATTGACCAGGGCATCTGATCTGTTATCTAGGTCATAAAAATATGGAGCAGGAGGTCAGTGAATAACAGAAATCTTTATTTTGCATTTACATTGACAGTTGTTAAAACTAATGTGCAGGAATAAGAATAAATGACAGAACTGGTTCATCATACAAGTCCATATTGTGGCAATTTTTATGCAACACTCTTTCCAGATTGCCAGATGTCTCCTTTAGGCTAACTATCAGTGCTTACTGGTATTCATAACCCTTGCTGTGAGCACAGACCCCCCATTGTTACATTACAGTAACCACAAAACCCATATCAAAGGGAAAGCATTTGTATTGTAGCAACAATCCTATTACACAAAACACACCACAAAAGAAAAGAAAAGAAAAGGGAAGGAAAGAAAAGAAGACTCTGCGTAAGGAAATAAAGAATTTTCTTGTTCAGTTGATTTGCGCTCTCATTAGCAACGAATAATGCTTCATGCTTCACGTTCCAAACCTTTATGGATTGTGACCTTCTTAAAGTTGCAACGTGTAAAAATAATATCACCAGAGGGATCCCAAGTGCTGCTCAATGTATTTTTTGATTTAGCTAACTTTGGATGTAGCTAGTAGCTGCTGTTAAGTTGTTAGCTGGGTTAGCCCAGCAGCTAGTAGCCCCTCTAACTGATCTGTCTGCCAAAAAAGGGAGTGTGGAGCACCTATTTTTGCACCATGTCAATAACATGTTAAACATTTAGGGATGCTGGAAAACAAATTGCATTACCTTTGGCCAAATTTAAGCTAATTGTTTGCCTTTGCTGCTGGTCAAGCTAACTTCTGCTGGCTGTAGCTTAACTTTTGAGATTTGAGTCCCTCACATTTGCAGGAAAGTGAATAAGTGCAAGATTTTGTTTCCTTGAAGTAAGTTTCCACTGGTGAAAAGGAAAAAATATTCAAAGAGTTAAAGAAAGACTTGCAAAAACAAACTTGAAATATCTTAAACATCCTTTCTTTAAACACAACCTACCCATTTTATCTTTTGCTGTCGCAAACATAAACATGAAGAATTCTTCTTCCATTCTTAAGCATTTGACAGCAAAAAGAAAAAGGCCATCTTATTTTATCTACAATATTTTATTGTTATGGTTCAGTCTAAAACATGTTTTCCTTATCTGTTAACTGAAAGACAGTGTTCAGGTTTACCACACAGAGTTTTGGAAACTTCATTTTTTCACATCTCAGCCTCTACTTTTCATGGACCTCTGAGAAACAAAGTTGTGGCTTTGCAAGAGTCGCTGCAGAAAATATGTGTTAAAGTCTGTTGCTTGTTGAAACCACATTCTTCAACACTGTCCAAACAAAACAGGTCAGTCTCAGGTGGTGAGGAGTTATGTAGAAACAGACAGGAAATGGGGGGGGGGTTGCTGCTTGAGGAAGCTTAAGCTGTCTCCTATTAATTTGAATTATGTCAGATGCAGTATAAGATATACAGCCAGAATGCAGTTATGTTTGACCGACTTGGACAACCTCGACATACCAGAACACTTTTTTTTAAAGTTAAGTTCCACTTTGCATATCGACAAATATCCCTTGCAGAGATAATGCATCCAAAGGCCCAATCCAGTAAAACCACAGTGATCATAACCGGTTTAATTCAGGTAAATGGATAATGGTAACATGAAAATTACCAAATTTAATATGTATTTCAGATAACCTATTTGTGAAAGAGTTTTGTCAGAGAATTATTTGAATATTTTTGGGCCTCTGGACTTCTGTTTGAGAACCATGATGACTGACTAGTGAACATGTCCCTAACATTTACCTCACCCAAGATATAATTTCATGAGAATGTACTGCCATCTAAATAGATAAATGCTGTCTAAAAAGAGTCTGTAGGTATGCAACAAGCAGCTCTGTGAGGCTGTACAAAGGTAGAGTGGGGCTTTAAGCTCCATGCTGACATCAGCATGGTACATTAGCATGCTCACTGTAACAATACTAACATACTGATATTTGGTGGGTATAATGCAAAACCATGTTCACCATCTTAGTTTGATGTGTTAGCATGCTAACATTTCCAAATTAGTGAAGCTGAGACTGATGGGAATGCAAAATGTATTGCATTTGTTATATCAAAGCACTGGACATATTAAACATGTAACCTGCTGTTGTTAAAAGTAAAAGTGTGCACCATCAGATATCTGTAGTTTGTTGAATTATTTGAGTGTGAACTAAAATGGTTGATGAACTGACATTGCCATCCATGCTGCTAGCAAAGCTAACAATGCTATATTGTGTCTTCTTCACTCATTAACAATAGAGAAGATAAAATCCTTCTCTTTATAGATAGTACTTCAGATACTTCCTAAAGAGAAAAAAATCACCACCAAGTATCAGTATCACACTATAGGATGGAACTGTTTGAAACTCACACCTTTGTTGTCTTTGTCCTTCTCTTTAACAGTGACTTTGTTCATGTAGATATACTCCTCATCAGCACCTGCATAGAGACAGCAGAGGGGTGGTGAACAGCTGACACGAGCACATTTCAGCACAGACAGTTTTTCTTTGTGGGCAGTTACCACAGACACAAAACTAGAAGAAGACGTTTATGTACCACAAGCCAAAAGGCTGTACTATAAGTGATACGCACATGCTTTGCATCTCTGGTTAAAGTTAAACATACGTGCAAATATTCTGCTACAGTCTTTGCATTTGATATGGAGGAGGGTCAAAATCTCTTTAGTCCATGCACAGTTATTCTATTTGGCACTGCTGCATGCATAGTTCTCCAATCTTGAAGCTATTTGTAAGAAAACTGCCACCTCTGTGAAACACTTTGTGAGGACACAGCTGAAACATCAAGGGCTCCCCAGACTTGTTTGGTTTAAAGTGCTCTTTGAAACCATATGGATTTTGTTGCCACCTTGACTATAACTGATGCTACATGCTAGTGCATGGCAAATTTGTTGCCTTAGAATAATTAGTCATCAAATTCAATTTTATTTTACAACTCATAAGGAGTTGGGAGTAGAACCATATGCTACAAAACCTTTTTTTTTTCAGAGATTGGAGATTTATGTACGTAAATTAGTACAGTTAGTACAGCAATGAACAAAATGTGCTTCAAATTAAGAAAAACAAGCTAACATCATAAACAAACTGAAACAAGCACAAG
>JAQLOL010000014.1:10613507-10632595 GCA_029783665.1 Naso thynnoides
ATTAAGAAAAACAAGCTAACATCATAAACAAACTGAAACAAGCACAAGGCTATACAGTTAGCATACTGCCTAGTACCACTAGCTAACCATCTGTAACTTAGCCTCTTAGTTAGGCCGCCTGGTGGCTTAGTTGGTAGAGCAGGCACCCCATATACAGAGTGTGTCCTCGTTGCAGTGGCCATGGGTTTGATTTCACCTGTGGCCCTTTGCTGCATGTCACTGCCCCCCTCTCTCCCTTGTTTCCTGTCTACTCTTTATAAAATTTAAAAATATCCTTTAAAAAAAAAAAAAAAACTTAGCCTCTTAGTTATGCAGATATCTGAATATGTAAAGTTATAATCCCGTCCCTTCTGGGAATATTGGAACAGTTATCAACGATATGGCGGGCATCGTTTATTGTGGGTAGATCTTGTAGACATCCCAAACTTGACAGTTCTTCAGCACTGCAATGTAATACGGTGGACAGAAACCGGAAACTGTTTTGCCAACTCTTGCACAAGCAGAAGTTCGCCACCATGATTGTGCACAGAGCCCACTGAGCATAACTAAAGCAGCTCAAAACTTACTTTCACTTTTTTGGGGGTAACTTAAAGATAGACCTCTCCATGTACTGTGAACAAAGTAACTGTAAACAGTCAAAAGAAAAGCATTTCCTACATATTTGGCTTTTGATGGAATTTATTTTTTGCATAAATGGAAAAATATGACTCCACCTTAGCTTCAGACAAACTTGTCAACTTGATTGTTAAAAGTCCAGGATTAAAAGGGAACTTGACCCAAACAAGTGGCCCATTGTGCAGACAGATGGGTCCATTACTGACTCCCACTTTCCCGGAGCTGGCATTCATTGGACATTAGTCAGAAAACTCCTTGCCTGAACAGATAGAGCACTGTGTCACTTTTATCTTTGAAGTTCTGATGATTGTACAACTGAAAATACAATGGAGCTCGTAAGACGTCTAGGTTCTCTAAGTGTTTACATTATAAAGAAAAGTATGGTTTAGCTTTGCATTATACTTCACCTCAGTATCTGTATGAAATGTATTAGGAGTGGTCCAAAAATGCCAGTTTATTCTCTTTATCTAGTGAGTTTTAATTTCTATAGGCAGAAAAAGTCAGAAAGAGTAGTTTTCAATTAAAGGGAAAATAAAGTATTGTAATTATAGTCAGAGATTTAGTTTCCTGTGACAACAGTAAAAGCACAGTGTTTAGGAGTTTAAGTGCTTGATCAAGACTGTCATTAGAGACTGAACTTGACTTGTCTTTACTCTCACAATGTAAATATTTACAGGTTGTGTGAGTAATGGTACCATACAGGCAATAAGTGGAGATGATGAAACCTCATGTCATACAACGATGCTGAATTTAGCTTAGTGAGAAAAGACTGCGTTTGGTTGAATGTACTGTAGGTCTGAACATGGTGGAGTAATTACGAGTTGGCAAAGACATCACCATAACTTTTGCCACATAAACAGTTTGAATAAATGTCTTTTCTCAAGCAATAAACTGTGGTTTTGGCATCGTAGACACCAGCTGGTTAGTGTAACCTGTTATGGGAATTTGTTCCGGAGCTGCAGCACAGTTTTATGGGTTGTTTCATTGAATTAAATATTTTAGCTGACTAAGGTTATCCTGAAAGGAAATCAAACCAAACTCTAACATTGGATGACACTCCGGAGAAGCTTTCTCCTTTGAAATAGATACAGTGAGGTAAAACCAAACAACAGCAGAATGAAACAATGTTTTGCCTGTACAGTGAAAACAGATTTTTCGGGGAACAGAGCTTGAAATCCTATTTTTAAACCGCTGCTCAAAGGAAGTGAGCATCCCCAGAGGATAAATGCAGCTTCGGAAAAATGATACAGTTTGGAGCCAGCAGAGGAAGTACCGAGAGACGAGTCCAGGAGCAGAACATGGAAAAGCATGGCTGCGGGTGTGTGTTGGTGAGCTGGCTGTGTGTGTCAGTGTGTGTGAGCGACAGAGAAAGACTTTAAGAGAGCAGAAAAACCCATACTGGCAGTTTCAATTTAAAAGAGACAGAAAATGGAATAGAATAGGGTCAATAAAACAAAACATTGTAATAAAGATCAGAATAAAGCTCACTTTTCCCAACATGACAAAAGCAAAGATTCCAATTTTATCTTCATATTTCCCACTTAATAACTTTGAACTGAATAGGATTCTGTGCAGCTCGAGTTCACAATGTATATGTATCTTACTTCTAGGCACCATAAATCACATCAGTTAACCAGCAGTTGCCATGTATTGATGTTGACTGACAGAACCAGTGAGCAAGAAAAACAAACTTGTCTTAAGCTGTTTGACAGGACACGATAACAGGCCATGCATCACTTGAGCATGAAGCTAGAGCACTTTGTTTGATTATAGCTTGCTTGTGGGCGTAAAACTAATAACTGCAAGAAAAATCATGTCAATCTGATAGCACTGCTGGGGAAGTTAAAAATGTAGGCAAGAATATTTAATTAAGCCACCACTATGTGGTTTCAAGCCACTGAAATGGGATAAAAACCCCAAATGTATTTGTTAATAGAGCCTGCAAGAGTATAATTATTACATGGCGGTTACTCAGAGTTTAAAAGAGCAAAATAATACCAGAGCGGGTTGCTTGATAGCTTCTCTTCTCTCAACAATATGAGCTTGCTGAAATGTGGGAAACGCAGGATATGACCACATGTTGCATAAGGTCCCTTGCATCCAGGCAGACTAGCTGCCAGTCCAAAGCTTTTCGATGTTGAATCATCATTATTTGTGGTTTACCTAAACCAATTTAGCTGTCGTGTAATCACAAATACCACAACATTAGGAAACAAGAAGGAAATGCTTCAGACTACTTATTTTTCTAAGAAATAATCAAGTTCAGCAATTGGACATAACTTTCATCTTGATGCTTCTGATACTGCAGCTTTGGCAGAACACTGACCATCGATTCAAAATGCCTTCAGGGTGCAACAGCTTGATAGTAAATATATCAAATACAAATATACATAAATACTTCTTGGAGCTGTGACTCTTCAGCAGCCTTCATGGGAGGTATACTGTAGTTCAACACTTGGCATAGAGAATGAAAGATTTTATCACTCTGTGGAATAAAAGATTGTCTTACAAGTGAAATAACCACAGAAAAAAGAAATCTAGTCTCTTTGAGCGCTGGGGTTTACACAAGCGTCTGGGAAAACTCAGAGTCTCTTTCACTTCATTTGAAATTAAGCAGTTAAGATTTAATGCAAAATGCTAAAATAAAAGGTGCATTTAGTTATAACATTGGTCCTCATACTTTCTCTAAGACTTCCAAATATATCTACCCACTCATTTCAAAAACCAGGCAAAACAACTTCCTCTTTCTGGTGCGACTAGTATGTAAGTATCATAACATCACCCACCAGCTTCTAGTCTTTCACTTCCTCCTTTGCTTCTTTTTTTTTTTAGTTTTGTGTGTCAAAAAATGTGTAGGATTTCCCCTGAAATATCCACCAAACTCAGTTTCTTAATTGATTTACATTAAAAAATTCCAACTTGCATTTCCTTATTTATTCACCCTGCAAAGTTTTTAGATTTATTTGTGAATAGAGTAAAGCGGATTTGAAAGATGGTCATGTTCTCATCTGTAGGAATACACTCCTTTGACTGGTGTAGAACAAGCCACAACTGCTGGGTTCAGAGTGGTTAACGGACTGAAATGTTTAGACAGCTCAGTCAGGTTGTTTGTCTACATTTTTGATGCAGCTAAGTGTACACTGTGTATACAGATACTGTGAGTTTTTCATTCATACCATTGGAGGTTCTGTAGGACTGGAGGAGATCGGACAGCAAGCCTTTCTGGACTGTGGCCTTCCCACTCAGGGTCTCCTTGTCCAGGATGAGCAGGAAGCCGTGGAGCTCCATCAGGAGCTGGTCCAGCACTGCAAGCACAGACAGACAAAAAGGTCTCAGAGGTGTAGAAAACAGAAATTCCTTTAAGCTAAAATTGGATTACAGCTTTCTTGGCGTGGAAAAATATTTAGAAATATCAAAAACAATGGCTTTAGAACTGTTGAGGTTCCCATCAGCAAGAAGAAGAAAAATGACATAAAGCCTGTGAGTTTCCAGGCAGAACTATTCAGAAAATGATTCTTTATGGCTTGGAACAGGGAGTTTGACTCATGGACTTGTCTTTTAACACTGAATTCAGCTGCTAATTTGTAAGCTATTTAATTTTCACTGCTCGGCTTTTGTGCTTCAAGCTATGTGCTGCATGCCAGTATTTAACATGGGAGAGACTTTTCAGAGGTTTTCAGTTGGCAGCAGTTGATAACCATTCAGACTTCACGTCATTCAGTCATTACTCTCATCCAGTTGCTATTGACAGTTGCAAGTGTGTTTGCGGTTGTTTTCGGAATTAGATGGGTTTAGTGAAAGGTCAGGTCCAGACGAGGGAGGAGCCTGGGCCCCAGTCGGCAGGGCCACGGAGTCTGGGCACAGCCCACACACATCCTTCAGGGGTCAGCGCTGAGCTCACAGGCCTCTCCGCTGTGTGGGGATCTCTTTGTGTTTCCCTTCACTGTCTCCTGGCTTTATGAATAGCCCCCTTGCTACAGTGGGCCTCAGTATGTGAGCACCAAAAGATGAGACAGAAGAGGGATAAAGAAGAGAGACTTTATCAAAGGAAAAGGTGGGGCTAATATCAGAGCGGGTGTCATATTGTTCCTAAAGACTGGAATGTATGAAATCCCCCACAGAATGTACCCCATTACCTTGGAGATGGGGCTCTCACTTGTTTCCATTATGGCTAATGTTTAAAATAGATAGAACGTCACCAAAAAAAAAAAACATTCTGTGGGTACATAAGTAAAATGTAATTAATAATTGAAATAAATAAACTGTTTCAATATTATCCGTAACTAGCATAAAAAAGTTCTCCTCAATCAGGAATGTGTTATAGGCTAGTACCAAGCAATTTACAAGGCCACTATTTAAAAACTCTTTAACTAACCTAATTTCCTTCAAAACATTTTACAATGAAAATTTGACATTTTGAAAACATATCTATTTGCTTGCTCAAAGTTAGATAAAAAGTTAAAGTGAGGAGATGAAAAGCTTAGTTAGCATAAAGCCTGGAAACAGGTGAAAACAGCTAGCCTAGTTTAGAGGTGTTTGTAGTAAGTGTTGTAGGTTTTCATAGGTGAAACTTTTGAGAGTGCCAGACTAGTTCTTTCACCATTGTCAGTCTTTATGCAAAACTAAGCTAATTCACTGCTAGCTAAACCCTAACTTCACAGTCAGACAAGAAAGTAATGTTAGTCGGATATTGTAATTTAAGTTACTTTACATATCTCGAGAGAATATAATGCTATCTCGGCTAATTAATTTTGGCTGTTGTAACTGCAAGGCTCGAAATTTACGAGACAGAGTGGCTAACGTTGGCATAAACTCAAATAAACTCAGTATCATCTATGAACAGCTTCAACAGTTTGGATGCATTAAACAGAGCCTCTTAACCTTTAAGTGATGTAAAACTGCTAAGCTACAGCTGCCGGTCGGAAGCTAGTTAGCTGGACATGCTAACATTTACATCCAGCTTACATGTTGTCACTTACATTATTGGTTTGGAAAAACTAAAAACTAAACTAAACTACTCTCAAACTCTTTAAATCCAGAGTTTTCACTTTTTAGAGCTTTACACCTATATGCAAAGTCCAAGTTTCAACATGGAGAGTCCAAAGTTCGAACAGGCCTTGACGTGCCTGCTACATCTGCTAAACTATGATTGGATAATTGTTGTTTAGGAAGGAGTTTGCAAAACGTTAACTGACTCATTAATGATGACTCATGATTCTTACTTTATACTTACAGACATGAGTGGTATCGATCTGCTCATCTAACTCTTGACAAGAAAGTGCGTAAAATGTCACAGAAACGGCACTTAAGCAAGTCGTTGCCTCCACAAACACGCACTTGTAACACTTCATTTTATTTTATGACTTTCATTGTGGATCTCACTATAAAGCTGTTATTTTCAGGGTAAGCATTGCATTACTCTTGGCCCTAAAGGGCTATTTCCCTAGAAATAGCTTAGAGGATGGTGCAGTCTTGCCCGAAATGTCTCTGCAGCATGGATACTTAAGTATCACTGTATCATACTGTATAGTTGTTGTTTTTTTATATAACATGAAGACATTAAATCCATCCACATTACATCAACATATCAATGGTGAGTCATAGAAAGAGTCTTTGTGCCCACAATAAACAGCTATGTGAAAATCATTAGACTCAGAAATTGAAGTATTATCCCCATGAAATAAATTAGAAATGAAACAACTGTTATAAGGAAAGTAAACTGCTCTTCTCTGATGTCTTTTAAAACTGTCAGCTTGTCTGTTTTAGTGGCTCCTTCCGGCTCAAACTCATCACTCGTGGGGGAGTTCTTTCATGCCCTCTCCCCCCCTTCCTTCACTCCCACACATCAAAGAACTTCTACAAGGTGGGAAATTTCTGCAAAATAAGGTGTCAGATGCCAGGAAGCTTTGCCTTCTCTGAGATGACGAGAGGCTTTCCCAGAGCTACAGCAAGCTGGGCTGTTTTTAATGACTCCTGCTCAAGCTGAGTCAACTACTGCTGAGAGGCTCTGTGGTAGGAGGACCTGCACCATGGAAAACATCACTGGTTTGGACACAAATAGACACACACACAAAGAGGATGTAAAGTAATTAAAATCAGATTTAACAATTAAAACCAGACATATTTACTTTCATCATGTTTCCAGCAGTTGTTTAGCTGCTAATGTTTGGCTGCTCATTATGAATCTAAACATTTTTCCTGCTTCTCCTCCTTGTGTGTTTGCGCAGATTGACTCCGATAGCCTTTTGGATTGGGGGACCCTGGGAAACAGAGTCAGCTGACAGGACTGGGAGGTCTGCAGCCAGCCGTCTCTGTGGGCTATGGGTTGGCCAGACGCCCACTGCACATCCAGCGAGTGACCGCAGCCTCCACAGCATAAACAATTCACTTGTGTAGGATGGCCAAAAGGATTCTGAGAGACCGTCGGCCAGCCAGAGAGCTACGGTTTGCTCAACTGAGGAAATGTGTTCCTGTGATGCAATTAGAACACCACAAAAAGGAGCAGTTGAGGATACAATAAAAAGTGCACTTCACAAACTGAAGTTTGCATCAATAATCTGTTAAATTTTTACTTTGCATCATGCAAAGGGGGAATTTCTCTCCCTTATGCCTGAAGTTGCACTTCCTGGTTTGCTTCATTAACAACAAAACAACTTTTTGTTTGAGTTTCTGCTCTTGAGATTTCCTCTCATACTGTGTTTGATATTGTACTTTGATAAGCTGGCAGATCAGTAAAGTGTGTTTGTAATGCCTAATTAGCTTTAAAGAATGAAAGTTGTACTGAAAAATTTTTTTTCAAAACCCATTCGACTGTCTGACAACTCGTATTGGTCTGTTGCTGTTGTTATTAATTACAGACACAGTTAAGATTCTGGTGGAATTCACCGTGAAATTATAACAGATTTAGGGAAATGATATTTCATGCTCCTCTCAATCTGTTTACCCTGTGTGACACTGGCTGTGGTTTGTAGAAGAAAGGCTTATTGTTTTATTTTGGCTGGAATATTTGTTTTTATCTCATTTTAAAAATAACCAGTAAAACCTATGAAAGGCTTGCATGCTTGACGCACTCTTCTGTGTATCTGAACTACACATAATTTTCTTTTTTAAAGTTCTTTAACATCCTTCAAGCACAACTGTTCAATGTTCAAGCACTCCTGTCTTCAATGTGAGAAAGATAATAACAAAATCTGACTAAAAGACAAAAGCTTCACTGTTAGCTATGCAAAAACAACGTGTCCATCTATGCATCTTAAAACATACCAGAATAGAGGTGATATCAAATTTCTGCAAACCAGTGAAACAAGTCACATCAGCTCAGGAGCTAGATGGATAAAAATAGGACCGCACTCAAAAAAGTCCATGTCAAAACTTTTCTGAATAAGAGCTTTTCATTCAAATAAGAGAAGGAATTAGATTTGGGTCTGTACCACCATTCTCCTTGTTGAATTTGAACAAATATGCTAAACAAGGGGGTCTTGTGAGGATCCTGGCAGCATTTCTTACTCTGATTGAGGTCCTGCGTCAGCACTGAGGGGCCACATCTTAGCAAAGACGAGTGCAAGCATTTCATTTCATCAAATGAATGAGGCAAGTACGGCCTTTCATTTCAATCAGACTCGCTTCCAGGATTTTAGCTGATATATTTCTACTGCTTGTTGGAATGAGATTGAATCTGAAGAGAGACTATTTAGCTTTCCCATTAAGTAGATTCTCTCCTACAACTGTACAAGTATGGAACACCATGGTGAGAACTTTGTATCACAAGCATGTTCACCACTAAAGCTGCGTACCTCAGCTTAAATTGTCATCTGTTTCCAAATAGCAACAATAAACCAAAATATTTATGAATTTACCATCTCTTCCTTTTTTAAAGGTTTGACTGGTGCATACTTATCTCCCTTTTTTTCTGTTTTAAGTCAAACTAGCACCAGCCCCCCCCCCCCACTTCATCTTCTCCCCTCATCTGACCTACCTTGAAAAACAACTCCACAAATCCCTGCATATTAATTCATACCCCAGGAAATATCCAATTTTCCACTGGTGCAATATTTGTGCTGTTTTCGGGCATGTTTATGTCTTTCATCTAAAAAGTCAGCATTTCTATAGCAAAGTGCAGTGAAGGACTGAATTATGTTATATAATTTGCTGTCAGTGGGCATGCAGAATACAAAATAACAAAAAACACCAATAAACCAATCGTGTTCAGCTGTTTAAACTAGTGATGAGACATTTCATAAGAATTGACAGAAGCTGGATAAGCCAACTGAAAATTATTTCTTTTTCTTGAGCATGCACTCTGTTAACTCATGAAACTTGTTTACAACACAGCTGTCACCATAACTCGTGACAGGGAATAACTGGCAGTTTATTTCTACGTGATTTCATCTGTTTGGCACTCTGGTTGAGCAGCTGCTCCGACATCCTCTGCAGAGGAGACAGTGGTTTCAGACTACTGTTCTTTGATTGTTATTTCAACCTGCAAACAAACTATGAGTCAGTATTAAACACAACAAACTCAAGTTTTACCAAAAAGCTGTCACAAATGAGCTGTTTCACAAACTATGTGCATATGACGATAAAACTGCAAAGAACACACGTGAATGTGTGATTCCAGTTACAAACATGCTGTCTTAACTTAGAGACTATTTTTACATTAGAGTACAGAGAACTGTTAGAGAGTCACATGGTACGACAGTCACCTGAAGCTCACATTTTTGTCATAATTGGTGCTAGAATTCTTGAGTTTTGGCAAAAAATGTGCTTTTTTAAAGTCACAGTGACCTTTGACCCTTCACCGCAGAATTTAATCAGTTCATCTTTCATTCCACTTGGATGTTGGAGCCTGTTGTAGTGGAATTTCCTTCAGGCGTTCCTAATATTGCATTTGCATGAAATGGACAGACATATAGACAGACAACTTGAAACATACTGGCCCTCATTTATTAAAGGATCATGACAGAAAACAGCGCACAAGTGGTGACCAGTCATTTTCACACAAAGCTTAGCATTTATCAGTTTGAACGTGAGCACAGGCATCAATCAAATCTCATGTCAGCCCCATTAGTTGTACACACTAGTTTTTTCGTTAGTGTGGACTTGAGCAGCACAGTAAAAATCTGTCTAAATTGGAAAATTGTTACTAAACAAAACCTCCAAAGTTGTCATTTAAGCATGAGCAGGCACATATTCATCACTTAAAAATATGTAGGCATAGTATCTGGCAAAATATTCTGTAGTATTATGTCTGTTTGTAATCAAACTCATTCTTTAAATAGCCTACATTATTATTTATTTTTATTGTTGTTGTTGTTTTTTTCTATCATATATATCGTGACATTAGCTGTCAATTACAACTCAC
This sequence comes from Naso thynnoides, assembly GCA_029783665.1. Lineage (NCBI taxonomy): Eukaryota > Metazoa > Chordata > Actinopteri > Acanthuriformes > Acanthuridae > Naso > Naso thynnoides. The sequence continues at coordinate 10,623,484 of JAQLOL010000014.1, forward strand.
ATACAATGGACAGAACATGGATGTATAAGTTAATGGTCATTTAGTAGGCTTATTAGTCTATAAATTATATTTAAACCTCAACTGGATTTTCAGGCATCTGTTCACTGCTTCTGAGATCTTTCTCCAGATGGCATTTTTCTGGGCTCCTATAATGTCCCTGTAGAGACCGCTGAGCAAAACTTTTTTGTAAAATTCTACTTCAGACACTAGGTGATGTTGCTTTCCATCTCTGAGAAGTTCATTTTCTTATATCTGAAATTCAGTGGGTAAGGTCTTCTTGGCCGATGCTTTTATCAGCGCCCGATCAATTTGACACTGTGATTGGTGAGATACAGAAATTTAATAAATCACATATGAACCCTAACATGAGATCATTTCTGTGCTCGGATCTGCACAGGTTTCTATGACCGTTTGCTAAATGAGGGCCAGTGTCACTTAGGCATATTAACACACTTCCTGTATGTCTTTGTTTTTTCTACCTCACTTCTGGTTAAAATTAATCCAGTGTTTTACTGCTTCTGTATTGACCCTATATATAGTAGAGCCCTATTTTGAGGTAAATTTTACGCGTGTTCAGTAGGTAAACTGTACTGGACTGTTGCCTTTTAGTGTAAATATACAAAATAAATAAAAAAAAAGTTGAATAAAACAATTCTTCATTAAAATTTATGCTTGCAAAATATATAAAAGTGAATAATTCTAATTAATGAGTAAAAACATTTACATAATTTCATTTTAAAAGAAAAGCAGTGTTTGGCTGATGTAGTTGGTAAGATTTAAGTGAAACAGAGCACTTAGACAATCTGCTGTCATCTTGTGACAGCACTAACTCTTCACCTAAAAGGGAAGTGATGAACAGAAAGAGAATTGGAACCAGCGATAAAACACTGCAATAAAATGCTTGCACGATTGCTTTTTATTCACTGTCACACACTCGACGTGCTTCTGCTGCAGTAGACAGGAAAAGCACAGACAGAAGCAGAGCTCACACATGCCAAACTTCCATGGGAAAACACACAGGTGACCTTTGGGTCAGTTTCATTGCACACAACAGGGAGAAGGTGTTACAAATGATTGGTTTGTCCCAGCCTGACCTTTTTCCAATGAGAGTGGCAGGTAACTGGCTAATGGCAGTGCCTGAATGAAGGATCAAAAAGCAGCTTGATTGGGATTCGATTGTTACTGGCAGGACCTCATCCGTCTCCCCGCAACATGCTGGGTTCAGCTGTGGGGCAGGGACTGCGTGGACATGGCTGGATTAATCCAAGCTGTGTTTTGGTGTTATTGCCGTGGAAACATGGATAAAAAAGTGTGTCAACTTGATGACTTCAGAAAGGGGGCCGCCTGTGTTTGATAGTAACGCTGGAACAACTTTGGGAAGAAGTGGATAAAGTGACAAGAGAGAAGTGGAGAGTGAAAGAAAATTCCAAAGCTAAAAGCAAGAAAATGAGTTAGCAAATATTGTTATCAAAGCTTTATCTGGAACAAACGGCATGTAAGCTATTAGCATGACATGCTTGTGCTGTAGGCAACTATTGATGTTTCATTTCTTTAGTTTCAACTTCCTCATGACTAATTTCTCTTCCTGTGAACTATATTTATAAAAAAATAATATAAATAGAAAATCTGAATATTAGATATAGGACGATACCATACATAAACGTTATGTCTGTTCCTGTAATGCACAGAGGTCATAAAGTTAAGAGCTTTCTAAACCTCTATCTCTTATCTGAAAGGTGCCTTGAACAGTGTTTAATATGGGGTAGACAGTTTATCTTTAATATCAAAAATTCCAGAACAGCCTTTCAGTATAATGTAATTCAGGTGGTGTGAGAAACACTAGACTTCTGCATCTCGTCTTTGCTCTGTATTCAGATTGTGACGGGGAATTTTCAGCCAATCATTTCAGAAAGCGTGTGATCCTATTTCCTGCTCTGTGCTGCACTTCTTAGCAACAGGTGACATCACTACAAGCTGATTGGCAGTTGAAATAAGTGACTCGCCTAACGTTCTAAAACTGGCCTCTGGTGACTTGACAAGCAGAGTTGCAGGCGACACCGTCAGTCAGCTAGAGTTGAGCTGAGACAAACCAGTTTACACCACCGCAACTCTCCCTGCAACCATTTTGTCTCATCATGAATTTTAAACTGGACTTGAAAGAGAAACGACAACAAACAAAATAAAACGTGAGCCGGAGAAAAAACGGGGAGTGCAGGGTGCATCAGAGTTGCTTCTATGGGAGTCTCATGCTACGGCTAGCTTGATTTCCAGACATTGCCTACCCCAGCTTTAGATTTTGCTGTGAAATATGCCAGTCTAAATTCGGGTTTCAACAAACATTCAAACAAACAAAAAGAAAATTCTGATTCCTTGCTCCAGATCACTGATGTGATGAATTCTACTCTTTAGTCTGTCAATCTGCTGCATGGGGCTGAGCAATATGGACAAATTAAATACCACAATTTTTATGATCAAATACATATGCAACAATATTGTGATTCTGAGGATTTTTCATAAATAGTCATCACTATTGTAGATTTACAGTAAAGACTAAGACAGCAAAGGCTAATATTATAAGGGGTGAACAGTCTGTCAAGTTTATAAAATAACATCACTTCACTACAGCACAACCTTTAAAACCAAAGAGAACAATTATTCTATATCAGGATGAAACATTATCTGAAGACTGAAAAGACCATTTTTCTTATTTACGATATCCATATAATATTGATATATTAAAAGGCAAGCATCAGTTATCCCCATCCTTGTCACTTTCTCATTTTCTGTATCAATTAACATTCGTATCCATTTGTTGTAGAAACTGCACCTACTGTAGGAGACATAAGTCACAGTCAGTGAGCGATGCTGTCCACTGGTGTAAAACTGCCTGAGGTGAGGAGAGATGTCTGGATGACATCATAAGTGGCTAATGTGAGCCCCCCTCCTGTCCAAGTTTGACATCATGACCTCATTCACTGTTTTTCAAACCATCTGTCCTTCTTGTCCAATATGTGTAAATCTTTCTGGCCTTCTGGTCTGAGGAGTCGGCCCATATATGAGCTGTTGATTCGTCTCCCACTCTGCACTGTTCTACATATGTTAAGGCTTTTTTGGGTCTTCCTGAAAGGATAGAAACCAGCAACAATGTTACATCCAAACACTGACAACAGGGGGATAATACACACTCAAAAGCTACACTTAACAATGGCTAATTTCCCTCAGTTAACAATTTATGGAAAATCTGTTTCAAACTTGATCAAAAAGTGGTTCAAAAATAAAATCTGTGTCAGTTCTGAGACTAGGCGGGAGGTCACACCTGAGATCACACACTAGTGACACTGAGATCACACACTAGTGACAGGAAGCGTTTTGTACGCTGTGGGAAAAAGTTTGATGTGGGAGGAGCTTGAGGTTGTCCAGTGGTTTGGCCAAAGAATCTGAAATATCCACTGGTTTTGACCCTACAGCAGCTGGTTGCACTATTTTGCACTATTTTGCAACTTCTACCAGAAAGGGGAAACTCAGAGGAATCACTTGAAATGAAATCCACGAGACTTTTCAAAAAGCCCAAAATGAATGTGTACTGTGTATTTAATACCTTTTTTTTTTTTTCTTTATTTACTCATTTATTTTTTTCTTTGTTTATGGCAGATTAAAAAAAAAAAAACATTTTCCTTTAAAATACCATTGCGGCATGTTACCACGGTGCGATTAAATTTTAACCAGGTTTGATCGATGTGATTAGAACACAAGAAGAAACAGAATCTCCAATGTCATACGAGGAAAAAAGATGAAAGAGAATCCTTAAGACACTGCAAGAAAAGAGTATGAGGAACATGTTAGTCCCACTGCAGGGATTCATTCTAAAACACTGAGCCAGATTGAGGTGTTTACGTGAAAAAGGTACAAATACTGAAGACAGAAGCCACAAGTTTAGTTCCACTTTCTTTTTCAAGTTTCTCTTCTTTCATCTTCACTCTGCCCCAGCTATTGAATCTTGCCTTTATTCACATCACGGTTTAACTTCCCAACAGCCTGTTCTCTTTTCCAGTCTTCAGATCTGTGCTGTCTCAGTAATATCAAGGCTTACACACTGTCCCTTAGAGAAATCAGCTGGTTTTTACAGCTGAGGCATGCAAATGGTCTCTAAAAATCTGAGGTTTTTAAGAAAGGGCCCTCGGCATACTTGGTGAGCAACTTCATCTTGCTTAGAATGCAGTGCATGTTACCGCAGTCCCTGCAGATAAAGACTTGAGCTGAAGGTTCAACATTCTGGCTGCTGATGATGTGAAGTTTGAGTGTGTATTTGTCAGAGAAAGAGTGTTTGAAGCAAAGTCAAACATGCAGGAAGTGAGAAAAAGAGTAGAACAAAACTAAAAAAAAAAAAGTTTGGAGAATAATGACAGAAAATAAACCAGCTATTTGTACATATTTTTAAGAATTAAGGAGGACGTCTGCAGCCTGTTGCTGGCTCAGTTTCATGACAAATGAAAAGTTCACAATGTTAGCAATTAAGACAAATGAAACAAGCTGCATGTTGACAGCCTGTATTTCAGTTATGATGCCCTGCTGCAAAACTTTTTAAGAGCTGTGGAACAAAGTCAATAACCTTTCTTCACTAAAGAAAAAAATGGTGACACAATTTGAAAGTGAAAATCAAAATATCATCTAGCTGCTCTGATCTTTTTATATGAGATCAAATGACTGTGAAAAAAATAAACGTACATTTGAGAAATATCGGCAGACTGGAGCATTTCAGCCTCTTTCATATTTTGGTTTTACTGCCATTAACTTCACTGTCTTGGTTGAATATCACTGCATTTAATGGCAGGCAGCTTTGATAAATCGCAAGCAACTCGCTAGTAAATATAATGGACCATTTAGTAGCTAAAATGTCAGATATTTCCCTCAGGAGTTGGTGGAGACCAAACCAGAGCAGCTTCACAGCAGGTCGTGAAATTTACACAAAACGTAATCAACAGGATTTGTGCACTTGGAAGCAAATTGTCAATCACAGTCACTACAACTTTAAAATGGAAAATTTACGTCTTTGTACACAAATTGTATGGATTAAATATTGTGGCATTTCATTCACATGGCTCTAGATTTCTCAGTGAGAGTCCTGCAGGTTGTGTGTTATCCATCCACCCCAAAATCATCGCTACAACTCTGGCAGGTTCATGAATGTATTGCAGTACAATCATGCAAACATAGTGCAGGTCCAAAAAGAACATTTTTCATGTAATTGGTACACAAATCTTATAGATTAAATTTCATCATTTTTTGACAAAGTGCAGTGAGACTGTGTTACTGCATGAAGAGAGAATATTAGAATTGTATTGATGAGTTGGACAGAAACACAGTTCCATTGGTTAGATGTGAAAACGTTTGCTAACAAATTAGCTTTATGGACTTTATCAGGAAATTAAGTGACAGCATTAACTGACCTGTGCAGAGCATCACAACACGCAGAACTCAGTGCACGCTAGCATAAATTACGCTAACCACTTTCCCAGGAAATAATAGTAACACATGACTTTGTCACTCTCTCTTCCATTAGTTTTCACCACACACACACTTACATGCACGCATGTTAAGATGAAAATATGTCAGCCCTGAGCCACGAGGCAGAGGAGGCTCAGTGTGGTTCCAGCTCGACCTCTTTATGTAGCACCCTGCCAACATCCCTCCTTCAATCCTGCTGTCCCGGTACATTAGCAGGACTGCACAGTGAAAGACATCATCCTCTAGATATTCTGAAATGTGTGGGTGTGTATGCATGTACGTACTATACACCCACATGCATTAACATACATAAACTGATATGTGTTGTAGAGCCCATGTTTTAGAGCTTTATGAGGATCCTTATCCACTATATTGCCTCAATGAGGAAGAGAGTGACAGACTAGCAGCAGCTATAAAACCTAACTAGCAATGCCGCCACAGAGTCACTCACATAAAAGCCTCTCTGCTTAGTTATTATCCCACAGATAAGTGGCAGGGAGGGCTGCAGAGAGAGTGAGTGTGCACATGTGTGCGATTACAAGCAAGTAAGCTCCCGCTCTCCTGTTCGTACCACTTCCTTCAAAAGAGTACACTGTGATTAAAAAAACACAACGCAGGTCTGATCCAGAGCCCCTGTATCTAATAAACAAAGCCATGTTTGATGTGCTGTAAATGAACAAGAGCAGGACCCAGAGGGCAAAAAGAGCCAAACTCACTCGCATGGAGCTCTGTGTTGCAACGGATCAGGAAGACCGTCTTTCTTTTCATCATTTTTATAGCCCAGTCCAGCTTCCTGAATTACATGCTCTCCACTCACTCCCCATTGGCAAATACAGCCCATGACACAGATACGAGTGAACCGGCAGACCCCATACCAGCACTTGTGGTCTGCATCTTAGCCTTACCTCTATTGAGCTTATGGGAGGTCAAGCCCAATAAATCTGCCGACTCTGTCATGTCATGCTAATGCCTCTTTGAAACTCTATTTTTCAACTGACACTGGCAAAAACTGCTGAATTCTTTTTGACTAAGTTTTTTGACTGACAAGACTGAAGGCTACTAAACACCATTATTGAAACCAGTATGGGTTTTTTTTGTCTGCGAGAGGAAGAAAGTCCTCTCAAAACAGACATGAAGGGAGAGGTGAGGGGTAAACAGTTTGTAGTTCTTCCTGGAACCAGTGACATCACTGGTTCCAAGAGAACAAGTGATTTTGAAGCTGCATCTCAGAGACACAGAGGACATTGACACAAAACATTGTTGGGTTTCACTTATATCCCTAATTCAAACAGATAGAGATAAAGCTGAAAATGGGTGGAGTTGCCCTTGATAAGCACAGAGTCAAAATAACTTTTCAGCAACATGTTTTTTACTTTACACCACTTAAAAGAATACAGTGCCAACAAGCATGTTGTGGCAAAAAACCATAACCATAAAAATGGTTCTTCTGATGGGAGAAAGCTGCATTGTATTTCGCTAGCACATGCTAGCATGACTTTAGACTGCAAAAGCACACACAATGCTGCACACGGTGCCAAAGAAAGGCAGCCAATTTAAGCAGCAGTTGCTTGTGTGGAAAGTGAATAATCCATTCATTCAATGACAACCATCAATAAATCTGTCTCTCTGCGCTGCCTCAATTTGTTTTTTACTTGGCAGTGACCAAAGCATAAATACGGCATCATCATAGATCTCAATGTTTTTCTGGGTGAAACTCTGCTGCAAAGAATGTGAAACCAGCACAGTGAATTCAACAGAGACTAAATTTACCCAGAAACTGCTGGGATCCACAACAACATGGAAAGTAAAACAAATAAGAGCTCGAGGTGGAAGGCACTGACAGACATGGAATAGAAGATAATAAATACTAGAGAAGATCCAGTAAAAATAAATAAACTTACTCCTATAAGAGAATATTTAGGGAAATTACACTTTTAATTAATTCTATATATTTACTTGTATATCATTTTGGTAATGTTTCCTTTATAGGCAAACTTTCCAAAAATATATGCAGTACTTTCATGAATGTGTTGGCTGATTAAGATACACAGGAGACTTTTGGACAAAAAGATGATTTAACGTTTGTCAGGCTGAAGCACTAACATGTGGACTGCGATTAAATGTTGGCCAAAGTGACTAATGTCATACAAGGTGCTATGATCATCTCCTGCCTGAGCTAATGAGGAAAGTCATCCACTGTAACAGTGATTCTCAAACATGTCGCAGCGCAGCCCAACGCTCGCTCAAGCCAAACACAGCTCCAGTTGCGTTCATTAATTTGATCCTCATCTCCGGCAGTAGGTTTGAGAATCGGTGAAATGAGCTGCTGTTGTGTTGCTCTGGAATGAAACCTGCATGATTTAAGTCTGAGAAACACAGAGCAAGTCCAGAATACTAAACAATGCCCTGCCTTGTCATTGGCCTCCCTGGATTTTCCCATGTTTCCCTTTACTGTACCTCCTCCACTGGCTGCCTGCGGCTGTTAGTATCTGATTCAGTGTCCCGGAGCTGCTGCATACTGCTGCCAAAAGAGTATACTCCAGTCCTTATTTCAGCGCTGGACACCAGCTCAGTCTTTGCACTCAGTAACTACCAGGTGTAAGATCATTTCCCCGCATCACTCAACATGCCCTCAGCTCTCCCTTTCTCTCATGAATTATGTCCTCATTACTCAGAGCTTACCTGTTCGCCCTACAAATGTTTTAGACCAGTGGTTTTCAAAGTGTGAGGCCGGCCTCCCCTGGAGGGCACCAGAGCACTTCAAGGACTTCGAGGAAGGTGTGGGATGAAAAGAAAATAAATAACAACAACCTGTACATAACTTATAAGCTAGCTAATGTATGTGAGGGGAACAGATCGATTCGTAGCATGTACGATAAGAGAGAAGAATGAATCTGGTGCAAGGAAACGAAGGAAGTAGCCTTCGACAGTGACCTCACCAACAAGGCCATAGAAGTGCTTATGCCCTTCACCTCCACCTGCCTGTGTGAGTGCTGATTTTCTGCCTTGACAATGAATGATAGCGAGTGGGCCCACTGCTAAAAGCTACAGGTAAGAGATGATTCACGTTTGTTCCTTTTTGTTGTACATCCCTGCATCAGCTGCACAGAGATACAAAGCCATTGGTCCCACTTAAGGAGATGTCAGCAAAAGATTGCTGACAGCTTATGGAGAGAGAAACTGTGTCCCGAAGTTTGTTAAAAAATGTTTTAAAAAAAGATGAACATGTTCAAAATGTTTAGTAAGATGTTTAAGTGATGGGACACATTTAAAATATTTTTTAAAATATGTTAAGACCTAAATGGACATGCTTAAAATATTTTAAAAATGATAACAGAAGATCATGTTTAAAATGCTTTAAGAAAAATGTTGATCAGACTTATGTTATTTATTAAAATAAAGATGTTAACAGGCCCAAAGTCTCAGACTCTGAAAACCCCTTAGACTGATATCACTGGATGCATACTACTATATTATGTTATTTGGGATACTAAATACTTCAATATTGTTTGTTCATGTTGTTTGCACTGGTTGTTTTCGTTGTGCTGCTGCCTGTGTTTGCCAGAACTCCCGTTAAAACGAGAATTTTATCTTAAGGGACCTTTCT
>JAQLOL010000014.1:10634346-10648297 GCA_029783665.1 Naso thynnoides
AATCGAAAAACACTATTTGTAGAAAAAAATATTTGTATTTTGTGAGTCAAATGAGCCATGTAGCTCCCCTGGTGGCCAATCAGTGTAATCAAAAATAAATGCTGACACATGATAGTGAGAAGCACTGAATGAATGAATAAGTCAATGAAATTGCAGGAAAAATTAAAGAATGGCTAATAGCTTATGTTGTCCAACCAACAGACCAGAAGATTTTCAGTTAACAATCAAATCCTCACATTGGAGAATCTGAAACCATTGAACTTTTTTTTTTTTTTTGCTTAAAACTGACTCAAACATTTAGATTAATTTACCATCTAATCATTTCTGATCTGTGTGACGAAGATGTATGAAAAAGTGAATAAAGTGAATAAAGACCTAGCAAAAGCCTCCAATGCAAATAAAACCCAACTACAGGAAAAACTTGTACCTCTGCATTTTACTGCTTGCAACATATTAACTCTAAGACAGTGTGTGAGTCAGTAGGCCTGGTCGTCTACAAAGACTGGGTCCTTTCTAACTGTGGTGATTGGATTCCATTTAGTTGCCACATTTTCAGTTTAGCAAGTCATTTCACTGAGCTGCCTCAGCCAAACCAGTGGCTGTGAGGGGGGATTCATGGTGTGTTCATGGTCCACGGTTGTGTTTCTCTCACAAGCACTGAGGTCCAAAGACAACCAACCTTCCTGTGCTGGTTTTCTTCAAATGCTCTGACAACAGAGAGAGCTGCACTTCAAAATAAGACACTCAAGATCTCACTAATTTCAACATTTTAGCTCCAACTCTGTTTATGTCTATCAGAAAGTATTAAAATGGCCTTGCTCATCCCTCGTGGACAAATAACCACGGGAATGTGAGGAATGCTGTGAGAACAATGTTGCTGCTATTGGAATTCATCAGTGGCCACAGTGTAAACTGTTTTATAGAGCCCACTTGGAGAAGAGGCATTTGGGAACGAGCCTCACATCTTCACATAATCAGTGACACAGGGTGCGTTCAACTCTTGGCAGCTTAAATCTGAGGACTCAGCTTACTACTCGTTTGACAAGAGAGCCAAGTAGGCAACCTCACCCACCCCCGGAGGAATTTTTATTATCAGTATTCATGTCAGGTGATGACCAGTGTTCAGACCAATGTAAGACTATCTCTCAGACTTAAACAAAAACAGGCAAAACATCAGATTCCTGGTTTTTCTATCCAGTTCTGACAAAAAGCAAATGAATCAAATGATTCCAAAATGAATAAATGTCTTGGAATGATATCTGGCTGCATGAATAACAGTATTATTTGTGTAATTTTTGAAACACTTATCACCAAATACTGCAGCAAATCAGTTTTAAAGCATGCAATGTGCAAATAACATTGAGATACATGGGGACAATTTAAATTTTACTGATAGGCTATATGACTTCCTCAATGAATAATGAGACAAAAATGTTAATTGAGGACCTGTGATTAAAACTATTGACACTTTTATCAACTAATGACTCAGAAATAAAAACATTTTTGTCTGGAAATGAAAATGGACGTGATGGAAACTTTTCCCCCATCTTTATCCTCCCCCACCTTCGTTCAAAACATTTTGAAGAAAACTCCAAATTAGGACGAAATTAGACCCTAATAAAATCTATAAATGATCATTAAATGAAATCTACTGACATTTCGTCAACTAATAGGCAAAAGAAGACAAAATGTTTATGTCCCGTGACCTAAATGAGCATCTGCGATTTTATTCGAGACGAAAATATTTTGATGAAAAACTATGACGAAAACCATGACGTCATAGTTGCGATTATCGTCTTAAGTGACATTTAAAATACTTCTCATTGCGTCTGGAGTTTTCTTACTGAGACGGAAACTGGAGTCAGAATCGTTTTATTTCGTTTCTATTCAAAACGAAGACTTTGGCGAAATTTATTCACCAACCAAATTGACGCTGCTGGGGGAGTCGGCAGCTCTCATGTTATTGGCACAGAGCTCCACACAAAATCTTCCTCTTACCTTTGTGCTTCTCCATTCCCTTGCAGTTTCACCTTTTCGCTGGTTCCCTCCTCTCATACAACCAAACAGTCCCAAAAACTTTGCTGGCAAGTTTTCTGGGTGATGGGACAGCCGACAACTTCTCCCTCGGAATGCAGCCCGGCGCTCCCGTTTCCAACAATGCGCGGACCCTGACTGACTGAGTGACTGCGCGCAACAGGCTGAGTTATTTTGACGGAACAACAGCGCTCTCCTCTCCTCTGACGCACCTCCTCCCTGCGCAGCATCAACACAGCAGCTCCTGAGATGTGTGGACCGTCACCTAGCCTATCATTCAAAAAGCTCCATATCAAACTCGGGAAGAGTTCATTTTTCGTCCCATGGGAAGAAGATGTGGCACTGAGAGGATGTAGGCGTCATGGGCTTGGAAAATTGTGTGTAACCGCAAAACTGCAGGGAACACTGCAGTTTCAGTGACAAAACGTGAGAAAGGCGACGCAATTTTCTGGGGTTTATCGCCTATAGGCTGTGTAAGAACTTAAAGAAATGTGCAGTTCTTGTTGTAAATGTATGTTAGTGCAAAAACATTCCCAAAAAAGATCAAACAGAAGCAGAGGAAAGTCTGTCTGAGGATAAAAACTGACATTGTAGACTGTTAGTATCATTACCCGCATGCAGATAAAGGCTTCCTTAAAAGCACTGAGCGTGTAATGTAACCTAATGTAATTTTACAGAAAAGGGAAGTTTTCTGCCAAAACTACCTCCGTGGGAGCGACGTGACCGGGTGGAGGTATGAGAGGAATGCAACACAGAGGAGCACAGCAACACACTGTAAAAGAAGGTGAAATAAACGCTAGTGCATGAAGGTTTTATAATGTGACCTTCAGGGCACAGAGGCAACGTGCTGCTGCAGCTCAGACAATCAGGACGGTTAATGATAAACTTTCTACATGTTAATTGCATTAAAAAAGGAAGAGTGGGTGATGGGCGGCACAGAAGTTGACATAAGCGTCCTCTAATCATCTCCTTTACGACGTGACTGAAATAGACAGCTGATCAAGCCGAGAGAGTGATTTTTGATGGGATCAGATGTCTGCACCCTGAAGGAAAAACTTAAAATTTAGAGGATTCCACTAAAAGTCAGTATAAGGCTTGTGCTTGAACTTTAAGCTACTCACAGGTGATTTTATGACTGCCAGACACATGCCTGCTGAATTCTGAGTGATCCTTTGTTCAGATAATCGTTTGCTCCGACCCACCGAATCTGAGTGTCAGCAATTTTTAGATTGATGTCGCAACAGCTCCTGACTCAATTATCAGGAAACAACTTAGAAAAGGTGCGAGTCGACGATACCAAAAAGAGGTCACAATAATGAACCCAGTCCACCTGATTTGTATGTCTTTGGCTTGTGAAGTGGAGATTGTAGTCTGGAGGACACTGCACAGACATTTTCAAAGCATCTGAACTCAGCACGGACACAACTGAAGTTGGGAACAGAACCAAGGGCTCCTTCGGCTCTCCCAATTATAATGCTAAACAATCGTAATGTGCGTATTCATCAGAGGTGATGTCTGCATGCCCTTCTCTACATTTGGCTTATGTGGAAAGACATTTGACTTCAGCCCTTTTTGAATAGACGTATGCCTTTTCAGTATAAAACCAACACTAAGTCTATTGAGGATTAGTTTCCCAGTCCTTGAGAACAGTGTTTATGATGAGAAGCATTATAATGTAAACCTTTAAGTATAAAATCAGATTTATAGCCATTACCACAGCTGTATTTTTCAATAAAGAAATTATAAATTTTCTCGATTTCTTTAAAGCTGTCAAAACATTGTACAGAAACATTCATCGAAACACGAAGATGTGGCCCTCAAAGCTTTGTGCTTTCTGTAGGAACACTTCTTTGTGAAGGTCTCAATGGTGCATTTTGTATTCTCTGCAAAGTCTTCTATTGAATTTATGTAGACTGACACAGCATGAGGTTTCAGTTGACAGAATTAAAATCAATGCACTTGTCAGTTAGGATTGATGTGCTGCAAAATACTATAGGATAAGCCAGTAAGAGCAATAATAGATTAGCACCGAGCAGGGATTTGGTTGAAAGTAGTTTGTAAGTATGTGCGTGTGTGTTTGTGTGGGAGTGTGTTGGCTGGAGAAGTAATTAAATGCTTGAACAGTGAAGATTTTCATTTTTAAAAAATAACTTAATTCTGCATTGCCACAAAAAAACACCATTTTAAGTAGCTTCTACATCAGTTCTGTCCCTTGGGGGCAACTTAAACGTACGTGCTTAGCAAACTGTTTGTCCTGAACTTGTGCCTATCAGTCCAAATATCTGCATGCACTGCACTGCACTTAAAACAGATCATTAAAAGTAAATAGGTGTCACAGTTTTTGTTTTCCTCAATTTGTCATAGTCTTGAGTGAGTGGTGAACGTGTGAATGTGAGTCAGGCATGATGGCCCAGCATGAATTGAAACTGGGGTGGTCTGGCCTTTCTCTCCTCCGCTCTTTTCTTTTTGTGTGTATCCATCTGTCCACAGCAAGAAGAAGTGTCCTCTTAATCCTGCAGGGGAATTCCTATTGCGCATCAAACCTTTCACTGTACTGGAAATTTCAGGGCGGATTTGGATGATTTAGGGTCATCATGCTTGTCCACGTGTGTGGTTTTTGTATGTAGGTGTGAAACAAGGGTGCTAACAAGTTCTAAATACGTCAAAGAGACGTGAACTTCACAAGTTTGCACTTTTTTCTAGTCAAAGGTCTAAGTGTAAACTGAGTTTCTGAGTTTCTGCAGCTGATTGGAGCACAAAGAGCATTCCTCAGCTGTGAATCAGAGGACAAAGGTTACTGACTCAACTCCAAATTAGCACTGGACCCTCTTTGATTCAGGGGTCTCTCTCATGTTTGCACACATATATGCAGACATGTAATGCACCAGCAACCCCCATGAAAAGAGACCCCCCATTTATTTAGGTATTTTTCACCTAATCTAGTCTAAACCATGTGCCTCCTCTTACTGTTGCGTCTGGGAATTTCCAAAGAAAGTTGAATCCACCGACTGCGCTGCACCTCCCTGTTGTTTTAAGAACATTTTGACCAAGAATGCGGAGGGCACTGGCTTCAGACACACTACACCTCGCCGAGGTGGCGCTTGTTTCCCTGCACCACCGAGGTGCGTGCACCTGACTAAACGCCAGGAGGCTCTCCCGTGGCTTGAGTGGAAGAGTGTGAAGTCATAGCGCGATAATATTGTTTTTAGTTCACGTGTGATCAGGTTCACGGTAACCTCTGTGGAAAATAAACAGAGGGTAATCAGATTTCAAAGTGTGCGCGCATGACTCATGTGAAGGCTGAGAAAATGTTGAGGCGATGCTGTTTGTGACAGCTGAAATCTTTGCCTACCAGGAGGTTTTATTTGGGGAGCACTGCGAGTGATTTTAGCAGGCGTTTGAATGACTCACAAAACACATTAAGGTGTAATGAAATATTTGAAAAGGATTACATGGGGAATAAACGCCATCACAGATTTACAATATAAGCAGTAATATGCCACGCCGAATATTACTTTACTTTTTTGTTTTTCTAATGTAAAATCACAACATTACACACATTTGGAGCTGATCCTTTGAGAATGAATGAGTGAGCTCACCACACAAGTTTTGTTTGTATTTAATATCGTATCCAGAGGGAAGCTTCCAGCTGTGTCCCAGTACAATCACCACGAATGACATGACACTGTGTGTCACAGTGCCCTAACAGTTGTTCCATTATTCATTATTATTATTCATAAAATGCAGCTCCAGGTTTTACTTCTAGTTTGTCTTTAGCTTTTGGAGAGATTGGTTTGAATTTGCAGAGATGCCAAGTTGCATTTATGGAAAAATGTAAATTCTAAATAAAATTAGTCTCCTCCAGCAAAAAAAGTATGACCTATATTGTTGTCCAAAGATGTTTTGTTTCTTTACTAAACAAAGCATTAAAAACTGGTGGACTCAGATTGTTAGAAGGGCAGGGGCACCAGCATGCAAAAGGTCGTTGGGCACATAATTGCACTTTGTCCAACAGAAGGGGCTCCAAAAGGGCACTTTACCACATTTTGTCCACTGCAATTGCATCCTAGAGGGCGCTTCATCACATTACATCTACCAGAGGGTCATCCAAGAGGGCACTTTTGCTGCATTTTTTCTAACATTAGGGCACCAGGGGTCGAGATCCCCCCACTGGCCATCCTCTGAGTCCACCAGTGGCAGTAAATGTTTTCAGTGGGTCCAGTCTATATCTTCTTGTAATTCTGTTAGGCTCACCTATGTCCTCTGACTGCCTGAGGTCTTTTTGAGTGCTCAGCAAGAGTTTGAGCTCCTGGGGTTGATTGAAAGTCTCCATGCATTCATTCAGAACAGACGAGGCATCACTGAGCAGACATCCACACTGACAAAAACAAAATGAGATCTGATATGTGGCAACAAGCCCGAATCCTCCTAATATTAGGTGATTTTCAATATATACCCATATACACGTGAAGAAAAGGAAGGAACATCTGGCAATTTTACACAACAATAAAGGCCTACATTTGAAGTTTTAAAGACAGAAGTGGACCTTGACCATCAGTACTTGAAACAACCAAATGCTGTTTCAGATCCAGGGTCGTTGTATTGCGCATGCTTGCTCACTGTGACACTGCCATGGCTTATCAGGACACTTGAATACAATCGAGCCATTGTTAATGTTATTAGTAACACGTGTGCTTTTCCTGCTATGACAAGTCAAGTGTCTACTGTGAAAAACGCCTATAATGTGGCTTATTCATCTAACTGATACAATCAAATTGTATCTGACATTTATAGATACTTTCAACACGTTCTATAAAATGCAACAATTTTAGCTTATTCAGTAGTTCTTTCACACTGACACTCACTGTGAAACCTCCACAGTCAAAACAGGAACTTCTGGTTGGTTACTCTTATTCTATTCCTGTTGTTGGCTGTAGTTTATGTATACTTACCTTCCTGTATCAAACTTGTGGATCTATGCCTTTAAGTCACTGTGCAACGCTGCCACCTGCAGGTGCAGATTTCAAGTGTGGACGGCTCCAGGTAACTACCCAGCAACTAAAATTATAAGTAAAAGGTAATAAAGTGGAATTTCTGTAACATGTAAGTTGTTGATACTTTTCTGTTATAGGAAGTAAAACATTATCTAGTGTTAGTATCTTCATGACACTGCTGACCCTCTTTAGTTTGCCTTTAAGGTGTAAAGGGTAAAAAAAAAAAGGCATACTTGCCCTCGATTTGTCTTCCCAGTTTCATGCTTTTCAGTTGAAGATTTCAGCGAGGTACACATTGTGCTGGGCATTGTTTCAGAACCTAAGAACAAATTAACCCAGCTGAAGATGTGAGCCCCATCTGCCACTGAATCCCCATCTGCAAGAGAAACAGAAGCACATTTCTGATTTCTCTCAGCCCTGCCACATCATATCGCTGTATGCTCCATTGAAGCCCTGATCTGTCAGAGTCCCCACACTGGCAGCCTGCACGACGCTGACAAGCCTCATCAAGGGTCCCCTCAGAGAGATGTACAGCATCTGATGTAAGGGTAGATATGGAATAGAGCCTCCTTTCAAACATATACATCACTCTTTGACCTTGTACATGTAATGCTCAGTGTCAGGACCTCAGGTAGGAAAAGAACACTGATCAAGTGACTGAGCAGCACATGCAGTTCAAATGCAGATGCAGAAATTCAGCCTCTCTGCTTTGGTGTTGTACCATTATGAGCCCCCGATTACAAATATTGTGAATTTATCATAGATGCAAATTTTCGTTTCAACTGATCTGACTTAGTGTGTTAAATTGAATTGAACATCTACACACTTGTGACCCTCAGCGGCACAGATAGAGCAAACAGAACTCATATGCAACACACCAGTGCAGATCTGCAATATAGGGACCTCTGAAATTTATAAATACATAAAGGATTTTAGCAATGTTTAAAATTTTTAATATTTGCAATATATAACTCTGTAATATACAGTAATTATATTTCATAAAATGTTAGAAATGTTTTTAAAAAGATAATGACAAAAGAACAATAAATGGAATATGCCCTTCTAGATTTATATATATATATAAAAATTGTATTGTACATTATTATGTATGATTTAACCATCAAGGCTACAAGATTTGACTTTTCGTTCAATTTTTTTTATTTGCACAAGATTAATCTTGGATTCCTGTGAATAAGGAGAGGAAAATACTGGAAGGGTATTACTTGTATATGAATATGTGAAAACTATTTCATAATGTTATTATACTGTAGGATTTATATGTTCTGACCCCCCAAAAATGAAAAAGACATTACACAGAGCACCACTGAACAATCTATTAAACAATCTTTCTAAAATAGCCTATTTTGTCAACAATGATGTCAAATGATGTCAAACAAATATCCCTGTGTCCTCTTTTTGTGTGACATCAAATATTTCAATGTCAGGGGACAAGAACAACAAGGACGAATGTCGCCAAATGTGTCTCCGTGGCCTTATGAGTATATTTTTGGAAATCTTTGACCTGAAAAACTGAAAACATCAATTTTAAATGCCGCATAGGAGAGTTTGATGGCTTTTTTGTGACACTGTACCTTTAAATAGAACCCGCTTCCAGTGCGCATGCGCAGCCTGTGTTTAGTTTTCTCCAACCTGAGAACTGTCTGCTGTCTCCGCGCTAGCAAAAGGCATCGCAGCCGCTTCTCGTCACACTTTGAGGGGAACAGCGGGGCTTTTTTCCCCACTGGAACACACGGAGATACCACCACACAGTGCTGTCAACGAAGTCTCTCTTTGAAGGTTCTTAAATTACCGGCGGAATATGGCAGTAGGATCAACAACGGCTCAAAGTATTCGCTCGATGCCCCCCAGTGGGCAAGAATAGCCTTCCAGTTCCCACATCACACCACATCCATGTTGACTGCGGCAGCCTTCGCACTGGGTCCAGGGCTTCAGGCACCACATCCCCTTTGTTCTTCCGCGGAAGATCCGGCTGAATTGTCGCGGCTTGTGGAAGGACCGTTGTATGTTAAAATGTACATCTCAGATTCGGTCTGAAGGATTGTTTACGCGTTAAAATGGCTGCTGAAATGGCATTTGGAAGAGAGTGGTCTTGAATCAATGCAGTAACGTTAACGTAACGTTACATTACCTAGCTGGAGCCAAACTGTAAATAAGCTACATAAGCTAACTAATTATGTATCGGCTAGTCGGAGAATTTAGCGAGTTAGCTGCTTTTATAGTTTTAATCGATGGTCGCCTTTTGTGGTAACGTTAGTTTCCTCCAGCAAGAGGTCGGCTGAAGGGAATTCCTCCCACTTCAAATCTATGCATGCGGTCAAACCAGCAGCTTTTAAATCACTTTGCTAGCTAACATTGCTTTTTTTACCTTTGACATTTTGTTCCAAGCTTTGAGCGCAGGTTAGCTAAGCCCTAATTTGAGTATGCATAAAACTCAGCGAATATGCAGGACTTCTTTGTTATAGTAGAAACAGCCTGAGTAGCCGAGGCTTCTCCCACAGTAGACCGAACGTTAACGTTAAAGGCCCCGGTCTTTCACTCGGCTTGGTCGACCTGGAAAAGAAAATGCATCCTGGTGGGAAATGTAAGACCCGACTCTTTCTCTCTGGACTCAAACTAGCCACCCACAGAGACCTGCGCTGTTTCAACAGATACTTGGTGGTCTATGTTTTGTTTTACTTTGTGCTGGTCACACACGCCTCTCCGGCGAAACCGTGTGACAAGAATTGTCTCTCCGGAAAATGCATCAACGGATCCTGCGTCTGCGACCGAGGATGGGTTGGAGATCAGTGCCAGCACTGCCAAGGGAGATTCAAGTAGGTTCATCCACCGACCAAACTTCAGATTCCCTGTAGTGTCAGAGTTTTCCGAGATGTCATGAGATTCGGTTTTGAAATAATCTGAGTCACCAAATAGATGTTTTCCATGAAGCAACAGTGTCAGTAAAGATCATTGACACTCAGAGAGCAGACCTTGCGTGCACTCAGCTTTTCTGGAGATGGGTTACAGTTGTAATGTAAAAAAAAAAAATCGCTTTCAAGTTTAGGACAAAGCCTCTTAAATCCCTTTATTTGTGTAAAGTAAATAAGCTCACTTTTGTTCAAAAAATGTGTCAGAATTTCTGCATGATTTTTGTTTTTGTTTTTGAATGAATAATTCTGGGTGCAATACTTATTGTCATCGTCCTCCATCAATATAGTGATTATTATTTCCTTGATCAGTTTTTCTATCCATGAAATGTGAGAAAAAGACAAATCCTAAAGCCTCAAGGTGACTTAGTCAAATTACTTGAAATGTTTGACTAACAGTCCAAATCTAAAACTTAATTAAAATACTGCCGCTAACAAGCTGCACAATTAAGCTTGAACATTTCAACCAAGAGCTGAACATGCACTGTTCACTTCACTTCTGGCCTGATGTGTTTATATTGATTCCAAATAAAATCATTAAACAAATAAATTCCTTTCACTTTCGCCAGAGAAAGAAGCCTATGGTGGCTTTAGGGAAACATCTGGAGCGAATTGATCGTGCACACATGCCTCGCAGACTATGTAGTGTTAAAATAAATGTTTATTGTTCGTGAAATTGAAAGAAGATATTATGTGTTGATAAGAGCAGGTGGATTCCTGAGAATCCGTCCATTAGGTGCAGTGAGTTAAGGAATGTGTCCAAACAGGTAGTAGTTAGGAAAAGACAGGAAATAAATGGCAAATGGCAGAAGAATAAACCTCAGACTGCTCTGTAATGATAATGTTCATCCTGACTGCCACTGTTGACAGGAGCATCTAACAGCTTTTCAGAACACCTGAGCTTCACTCTGTGGTACAGAAAGGCTTTGATCACAATAATTATGTCGCTCCTGATGCGTCTGAGGTTTTGTATGGGTTGTCATGAGGCATGTTGTCAGGGAATAACCTTGCATCACCTAGAGACAGACAAATGGGTTGTGAAAATCAAACTCTACTTCTATTTGTAGTCAAGTGGACGTGTGCAGCTCGGTAAATAAACGATCAGTTATCTGTAAACAGGTTGTTGGTTCTCTCAAAACAAATGCGAAATAATTCAAATCAGCAAGGCGGATGAATTTCTTGTGTGTGATGTTTTTTTTTGTCTGATTTTAAATCTATAAAGAATGAACATCAGAGCTGCTTGGCTAGCAGGAAGAAGTGTTGGTATTTTTTTTGGGACAGACTCTTGAACAGAGAAGTATTTCCTTGTGAAGTCCAAAGTGCAGCATGAAAAAAGTCTTCACTCTCTGATGTCTGCACAGCCCAAGTCTTTGCTAATTGCAAGCTGCTGGGTTTTGCACCAAATATTTTTCACCTCCATCAATCGGCAAAACATTAGTCTAACTGTAGCTGTACGCAAACGTAAACAGTGTGAGCAATAAACAAACACTTAGGGTTGCCCTAAAAATAATTTTTATTATCGATTAGTCCGCCGATTATTTTCACGATTACAAAACCCAGCAATTCTTTTTACTTTTTTATTTAAAAAAAATGACTGCAATGATTAAAAGATGTGGCGATTCACTTTCTATTGATTGATTAATCCACTAATTGCTACAGCTGCACAAACACCAAAGCAATTTTTGGCTAAATATTTGAAAGTACATGTCAAGTTGGAATCTGACATGCATAACATTTTATATTTGCGAGGTTATATAACTCATCTTTATTCCATTAATCTGTCAAAAAACCCCAAACTGAAAGTAGCTCTGCTTCAAGTTCTGCATTTCGAACACCTGTCAAGGACTGAAAAGGGATACAATCAAGTTTCTTTTTGGACCACACAGTAGAGTCCACGTTGTATTTGAGAAGCTTGAAAGACTAGAAACTAAAACAGGTCTTTCTGTGATGTCGTGAGAAAATGAGGCCTGAATTTGAACTATTCATAACTGCTCATTTGTCTCACCTTAGACATCAAAAGTGCATTCTCAGGAGAAGAAGAAGAAATTTTATATTCACACACAAACCCAGCACCTCCTGGCTGTGAACCACTGAGCCGCAGTGCTGCCCGATCTGTTGCACAGCGCAAACCAGAAATAACATCACTGTGTTGAGAAAATATTTTTAGGCAATCTGTCTCCTCATCACGGTGTTGTGGGTGGGAAATGCGTTCAGCTCTATTTTTTTGTGATACAGGACAGTGATGAATGTTCACTGAAGAGTCATCTATCATCGTGACACAAGACTGTGGTCTTTTCCCAGGAAGAATACTTTGTTGAAAATTGTTTTCTGTATCACTTTTGAGGTAGCAGAGGAACCTTTTTAAGTGGCAGCTGATTGAACAGTGTGGTTTTGCAGGGGCTTCACTGTGGGCTGCCAGTTCTTATTTTCCTTTTTATCTTGACTCTTGGGAAGTAAATGCAGTGTGTGACACTTCAGAGAAGATCTGTTGTCTTTTATACAAGCCGACAAATTAAATGATTACTTGAGGCCAAAGATGCTCTTGTTTTTTTTGTTTTTTACGGCCTCAGATCGATCTAACACTCTCCTAGATGCAGTGAACAGTTTCTTTCTTTCAGGTTGACGGAGCCCTCAGGATACCTCACCGATGGTCCAATCAACTACAAGTACAAAACAAAGTGCACGTGGCTCGTTGAGGGCTAGTAAGTACTTTTACAAATTAGCACGACCTATTTAAGCTTTGCATGCATGGAGAAAGCTGAACACGCAGTGCAAACTATTTAATGCAACCAGATCAGCCAATCTGCGTTGTCTAATTTTGCGCCGAGCTTCCCTGCCGCATTTTAATCAGGAATCTGCGAAAACAGAAAGCAGCGTTCTGCCTGTTGATGCTTTTAGTTGCCATGGCAGTCACAGTCTGTGTGAGGACGGAGCTGTTTGGAAACTTTCTTATCAGGATGGTCAGAGATTGCACCCTGTCATCCTGGGAAAACCAGTATTAGTTTTCAGGGCTGTATCAAATAATTTGAATCTTCACTTTCTTTTGTTTGTAAAGCAACCACGTTCAGTATTAAACCTAAATGCGGCCGTTTGATGCACTGTACCTGAGTTAGCTTAAACCTAACTTGCATCTGCAGTCCCTTGGCAAGTCATAAGCAAACTCTGCAACGTTTTAAAACACAAGTTGTCAAGTTTAGAGCCCAGTCACAACATTGGCATTCAAATTAGCATTTGATCGGAAGGTTTGTGGTGTTTTAGCTACTTCAGCACGGAGGATTGTAATATTTATTGGGGTTTTTCAGATTCCGACATCAGTATTTTAAAAGGCCGCTGATACTAACTAAACTGATGTATTGGGTTTTGCGAGTACACAATTTACTGCACAAACTGAACACATTCATCTAGTAGATGGGATCCTGCTATTTCCTAGCAGTGTCCCGTTACACTTGAATGCAACGTAACATATTTTACAACACAAGTGGCCAATATCAATGAATGGCAAGCAACTTATGCAACTTTGAGCACATCCAACATTGCATATATACAGGGTTAGCAGTAAACAGCTGTAAAATACAAACAAGCAAATGAAAAACAATAATTGTTTATATTTTTAAGACACTGGTAGTGAATTGGTTTTCTGAAATGGGAGCTGCACAAAGTTAGGCTATCAGAGTTGGTATCAGGAAGTAAACAATGGCTTGTGAACATGACTAACATTTATTGCAGCTGAAGTTTTATTTGCTACCTCACCTTCAGAACACAGGAGCAGCTCCAGTCTGCAAATGCACCCAATATTAATGTTGATAGGCTGTAAGCTGTGACGTGTAACCAGTCAGAAAGCACTGTGGGCGGGACATTAAGCTCGTCAACAGTGCGCTGACAACAAACAGAGAGGTGGCTTTATCAGAGCTCTAAATACATATAAGCAAGCATGTTTATATGCAAAGTAGTAGTGTTGTTTTATGAGGCTGACAATTTAATTTTCGTCGAAGAAAT
>JAQLOL010000014.1:10648397-10670727 GCA_029783665.1 Naso thynnoides
GAAGAAATTTTATTAGAGAAAATAAAAGTTAGTCATTCAATCAGATGTATAACTTTTTTGAACTGACTTTTTTATTTGAGGATTTTGTATTTATTTATTAAAGTGATGATGTAATAAAATAAGAAGACAGACATTAGAAGCTTTGGATGTAAGAAAATTCGGAACAGCCCTATTTTACTTAGTTCATCTTACAGTATACTGTGCAGTAAACCTCAGTGTAAACTGACTTTGTTTTGTTTTGTTTTGTTTATTCTTGTGTCTTTTGCTCAATCTGTATCCAGTGTGGTAACTGCTATGCTAATTCATTTATAAAGCTCAAGTATGTTTATTTATAGTTACATTCCAATTACATCGTGATGTACTTGTGTTGATGGGGCAGCAAGAGTACAATTCCAATCAAAACAGATCTGTCAGTATTACTCTGAATGAGCATTACTTTTGCTATAAAACTGTTTTTGTTCTGTTTTACAGTCAGAGGTGAGGCCTGCATGTCTAATTCTTGCAGTGACTTGAAGAAAAATATGCGTATGTTGTACAAATGTTGACCCATGAAACCTAAACAATGATAATTGTTTCCCCATGCAGCCCAAATGCAGTTCTCCGGTTGAGATTTAACCACTTTGCCACAGAATGCAGTTGGGACCACATGTACATCTATGATGGAGACTCGGTGTACGCTCCTCTGGTTGCTGTTTTCAGGTGAGTAGCTCCGAAGTGAGACCGTGTTTCAACAGAGCTCTATCAGGAATGTCTACACAACATATCATAATCTCACAGTGCAGTGCACAAGAAAAAAATATCAAATGACGTCCGTGAGCAGCTTTGACAGAGCAGAGAGGGGTTTTTATATGTATTAATTAAAAAACAGTGAAGGTAACCTGGGTGTAGTGTCTGCTGAAGCAAGGAGTTTTGGTTTTGTTACTGTAACTTGCGAGTGACAAGTGATGCCAATGAATTTTTCTGCGTTTCTCTGCAGTGGTCTCATCGTGCCAGAGATCCGAGGCAATGAGACGGTTCCTGAGGTTGAGACGACTTCAGGCTATGCGCTACTACACTTTTTCAGCGATGCTGCCTATAACTTGACTGGATTTGAAATATTTTACTCGTAAGTGTCCTCAGTCTACAAAAATAAAAAACATAATAGAAAACCTTACATTGTTTTTCTTTTTAGTTTTTGGCGTGTCAACAGGAACCAGTTCCAGTGAGGGTGGTTTTTTTTTTTTTAGGCTATCACTGAAAGACATTTTTCAGGTTTTAATCGATGTGTCTAAATTAATATAAACTGCAGTGGACTGTTTTCCAGGTCCATTTTTTTTCACAAAGCTGTTGATGGATGGAAACGTGTCTGCATCCCACATTGTAGCCACAGAAAGTGCTTTTCTGCTGGATTAAAACCCACAGAAACCATCTCTGTTAATGACCCACTCAATAGTTTTTCATCTATTATCAGTCTCCTTATCCCCCTCACCTTTGCCAAACTGTAGATGATACTCATTAATCTTCCTCAGTCTCTCACTAAAGGTAATAAATAGCGCAAACAGTGTCGGCTAAATGAAAACGCCTGTCTGTCCAGGATCAACTCCTGTCCCAATAACTGCTCTGGCCATGGGAAGTGCACGCCCGGTAACTCTGCCGCCAGCAGGGTTTACTGTGAATGTGACAAGTACTGGAAAGGCGAGGCGTGCGACATCCCGTACTGCAGGAACAACTGCGGCAGCCCCGACCACGGCTACTGCGACCTCACCGGGGAGAAGCTGTGCGTGTGCAACGACAGCTGGCAAGGTACGAGTGCGCTGCGTCCAAACAAAACAGGTGTTTTCAAACTTTAAGATCCAGGAGAATGGCTCGAAATATCGAAACGAAGTAGAAATGCAGCCCTGGCAGCTAAAAATAAAGACATAGTGAAGTGTTTAGTCATCTCACCACAATAAAAAAAACAGAGTGATGAATCATTTTCTGCAATTACAGGTTGTAAAATGCTGCCGCCCCTCCCGTGTCTGCTGTGGCGATTGTGTAGAAAGATGTGATGAAGATTGTGTTAGCAGACAAGTGCAAACAGCTGTATTGTCATAATGCTGATCAGTAACACACTGATAAGGCCTTTGACAGTACGTTATTATGTGCCTCCAGCTGGAGGGAACCAAATGCTTGCACGTGATGGAACTTGACAGAATCATTAGCGGAGGGCATGTGCTTTTTCAGCACTGCCCTCGTCGACACAGTTTAACATATTCACACCTCCCTGCCTGTCATGTTCGTTTAGGACGCAGCGGTGCTTATGTTTAGGTTTGAAAGTGGCATGTTTGCTCCTCAGGTTTCATTAACGAGGTGTGAAAATGTGTCAGAAGCTGCTGAGAAATTCCATCTTAAAAAAAAAAGGTTCAACGTGAAAATTTGTAATTCTTTTTGTTCAAAATAGAGCAACTATGAGAAGAACGTTACTGTCAATTCTGCCTCATCTTATCTTGTAGGCCCAGACTGCTCCCTAACTGTTCCTTCGACGGAGTCCTTCTGGGTCCTACCGAGTGTCAAGCCTTTCGGGACATCGCTCGCCAGAGCTTCCCACAAGGCTGTGGTGCAGGAGAAAGTCATGTGGGTGGTGGGTGGATACACCTTCAACTACAGCTCCTTTCAGATGATCCTCAAGTAAGTCACAGCATAAGAAAGTGTCCTAAAGTGCAGATTTTTCCACAAGCTCACAGTTTTTATTCTTTTTTCCTCACAATAAGAGTATTTTTTGTCAAATGTATCATCTTTGTTGTCATTTAGATATAATCAGTTGATTTTTCTTCACTACATTGAAAGCCCAGATAAAGTCCAAACCTCTACTTTCACTGCAGACTCACATCTAAGCAAAACTACTAAAGGAGGAAGTGTGAAAAAGCGGTGGTTTCTCAGAATATTATCAGTCACACAAATCTTTTGGGAAAACCTAAACCGCAGTTAGAGCTGCTTGTTTCTCTTGGTCAAAACTGACAAGTGTGGGAGTTTAGCTCACCTTCTGAATGTTGAGGTGGTGCATCAACTCAGCTAAATTTAGAGTTTAGCGCTCAGTGCTTTCTGCTGATAAAATGCAGAGCTGATGTCTGTGCCGAGTCGTGTCCTGGCTCATCGATGTATTGGTCTTCATTGCCTGGACGAGCTCCCTCCATCTGCTCGGTGTTTGTTAATCATCAGGTGGAAATCAGTTGGGAAATTGATGCCTGGTTCCAGAAGTAGATTGAATAAAAGGCTAATGTGTGATGACATGACCAGGTGTGCTGTGTTATCGTGAATGCTTACAAACAGTAATTTTCATTCAGTTTGCAAAAGAAGACTAAAGTACCTGCTACCTTGTTTGCCTTAAGGTAAAAATAGGTTATGTGAAGTCACAGAGGGGCAAACTAAACCTGAGCAGTGTTTTTAGCATGTAGGTAATAAATGCTTTTTGTTCTCTATGTGCATTCTCATGCGCGTAAGTGTAATGTTTTGTTGCTTTGCTCCGCAGCTACAACCTGGAAAGTGGCATCTGGAACACTGTTCCAATCAACAGCGGCCCTGTGCCAAGATACGGCCACTCGCTTGCTGCCTACCAGGTAAACACACACAGATACGCATCAACTTGTAGAAAACTGCAATTATTGGCAGGAAGGGGAGAACTAGGTGAGATCAAAAGGCGATAGAAGGAAACCACAAGGCGAAATTGCTTATTTTCAGTGTTAACAAATGTCATCCTCCAGTATCTGCATGCTATAAATCTTAAAAAAAGTGATGTGTTTTCTTTCTCATGACCATATATGTTCATGATTACTGGAAAAAAGTAATAAAGAAAATGAAACTCAACAGTAAGTAGGGAACGAAATTTTACTTACTGGCTTGCTTTAAAAGGTTCTTCTTATATCATCATGTTTTGACACCCAAGCCTTTTCTTTCACTTTGTTACAACATGCATTAGCTTATCTGTGTGATTGTTTAAACATACCAAAGCGAGGCTCTCCTCTTCTGCTTTTCAGGATGAAATCTTCATGTTCGGTGGGAAGCTGGAGGCCGGCTGGGGGAACGTGACAGATGAGCTGTGGGTGTTTAACATACCAAGTCGGACGTGGCAGCGGAGAAACCCCGTGGTTGGCCCGCCGGCACAGGCTCAGATTTACGCTGTGGAGGGTCACTCAGCCCACTGTGTCGTGCCAGACGGGGGCGAGGCCATCATGCTGGTCATCTTTGGCTACTCGCCCATCTACAGCTACGTGAGCAATGTTCAGGAGTACAACCTGAGTGAGTCACAGCTTTAAGAGCAGACTTTTTAGATGTCAGACTGTGTTTGTTCAGAATTAGCAAAGTGTTAATGAGCAGCAGATGTCCAGCGTTCAAAGTATCAAACAGATATTTTAGGCAGCTTTAATTGGCATTAATATGCACATCCCGTCTGGAAAGAAACTAAGCTTAGAGACGCAGCAATCAGTTTTGATTAGTTATAGTTAAATATGCCTGAGATCACTGTCCATCCTTTTCTTTTTTTTTTACCGTAGAAAGGATTCAAAAAACACCAAATTTCTCTTTGAATTTTTAGAAACTAGATACCAAAAAGGATTGTGTCCTATTTTTCTGCTGTCATGAAGATTTAACATGTGGAAAATTGTAAATTTAAAGCTGTAAAATCACAAACAATGCCCACAAATACTGTGAACCATTTATGCCAATTTGTTTTTGGTTTCTGCCAAACAAAAGCAAGATTTTCAGGCTGAAGCGCCCAGCTGTTGCCAAATAATCAAGGGTGAAATCATTTGATATCCACCATTTACTGAAAACAGTGGCTTTTCTGTATTTAAGGAAATTTCTTCTACCTCTCTGTTTGTGTCCATTGTCAGGGTCCAACATGTGGTTGGTGCCTGAGACCAAAGGTGCCGTCCCTCAGGGAGGTTACGGCCACAGCAGCACATATGACGTGGCCAGCAGCAGCGTGTATGTTCACGGAGGCTACAAAGCACTTCCTGCCAACAAATATGGCCTTGTTGATGACCTCTATCGCTATGATGTCAGCACGCGGACATGGTAAGTCAACACACGTACATATACACGCTGCTCTCTTTGTCGTACGTTTTGTGTCTGTGCCGGTGTTTCCTCATTCATTTTCTTGGTCCAGGTTCATTCTGAGAGAAAGCGGCTTCCCACGGTACCTGCATTCAGCCGTGCTCCTCAGCGGCACCCTGCTCTTCTTTGGTGGAAACACACACAACGACACATCGCTCAGTAACGGGGCCAAGTGCTTCTCCGCCGACTTCCTCGCCTATGACATCGGTAGGACTCTCATGTTGACCTCTCCAGTTGTTTGATTAGCAACCGGAAAAAGTGTTTGTTAAAAGCCCACTTTTGTCACTTTTTCATCCCATTTATAATTTGTAAAACAAACGCTCTTTCATGCAAAATAATTCTTCCTTTAGTCAAAAGCAGGAGTATTATTTTGTCAAGATGTTTTAAGTGTCGCTGAAGTGCTTTTGTGCTTGAGTGGGTTTTTAATAGCACCTAATGAGACTTTGATTAAATGAAGAGATTTGGGATTTATTACCCAATATTAAATACATGTTTTAAACAAAGCTGGAGCTTGATTCTTTGTTTTTTCTGTCTACTTCATTGTCATTCATTTTTTTCTCAACTACACCAACAATTGTAAAAGGGATGTACTGTATTGTAGTGAAAAAAAAAAGCCTATGTGTGTGAAAACACAAACGGAGGGCAGGCGTGACAAAAAATGAATTTGCTTTGGTCTCCTTAATAGCTAAATAACATTTGAACACATAAACGAACCCACATGTTTTCTTACATGTGCTGTCATGTTTTCTTCAGCTTGTGATGAGTGGACGCTCCTGCCTAAGCCCGACCTGCACAGAGACGTCAACCGCTTCGGTCACTCGGCTGTGGTCAGCAATGGGTAAGTCTGGAACACACAGGACAAATGTTTTATGGAGTGAAATCAGCTCTGTGGCCCCAGTCTTTTCTCTCAGTGTTAAAACAAAGTAATGATTGTTTGTGTCCAATATCAGCTTTTGACATCATAAACTCTAAGTTATTTTGATTTGTTTTGTCTCCTGGCAGCTTAACAAACAGTGTCCCAAAGTCACTTTAAATTTCACTTTTTCTTTCTTGCTCTTATATCTGAATTTTTCCCCCTCTGATGAATATTATCAAGCTATAAACTACCATGAAAGACCGTCTGTTTCATCTTTATTTTCTGTTCACTTTCTGCTCTTTCATGTTTACTTTGCCAGGTCCATGTATGTGTTCGGCGGCTTCTCCGGTGTGCTGCTCAACGATGTGCTTGTTTACCGACCCCCCAGCTGCCAGGCTTTCTTGGCAGAGGAGGGGTGTGTGAAGGCTGGGCCAGGGGTCCGCTGCATCTGGAGCAGAGGCCGCTGTCTCCCCTGGGAACCCAGCATGGCTAATGGAAGCCTCATTCCTGCCCCATTCTGCCCCCCTAAAGCTGGTGAGAAGACTTCTGAACCTTTTTGCATGCTTGTCAGAACTTTGACTTCTGGTTGACCCCCCTTTCTTCTTCTCCTCCACACTTTTCTGTTTCAAAGTAGCATTTTTTTACTTCCTTAGGTCATATTTCTATATGCTAATAAACTTTATGAGCGTACTCACACACACAGACACGTAATGTTGTCTCTTTTCCTCTATCTATTTAGTCACAGTGGACGAGCGCTGCTTCCGGTTCTCAGACTGTGCCAGCTGCACGGCGAACACCAATGGGTGCCAGTGGTGTGATGACAAAAAGTGCATCTCTGCCTCTAGCAATTGCACCTCTGTGAGTAGACCAACAGGGGGCGTCAGAGCCCTTCTGTTTGTGCTCAGCTCACATGGATTCATCTCATGCTGTGAAATCAAGTGATAATTCAGGCTTTTCTCTTTGATTGTGGCCTCTGTTTAAAAAGGGAACAAACTGTTCTTTTTATGAAATCATCAGTGTACAGAGTGCATGTGTTTTGCCGGTCAAAGATGTTTGTTTGCACAGGTTTCTCAACACTTCCTGAATTATCTTAAATTTAAAGCTCCTGTTAAACGTCCAACTCCCCTCTCTTGCTATAGAACGTGAAGAACTTCACCGAATGCCCAGTGCGGAACGAGCAGGTGTGCAGCAAGCTGGCCAACTGCAAGAGCTGCTCGCTGAATCTCAACTGTCAGTGGGACCAGAATCAGTCAGAGTGCCACGCCTTGCCTGGTGAGACAGATGTTGGTCCGTACACACAAACACACAGCATTGTGGAAAGGCTTCATGCACAGCTACACAAACCAGCCACTTATGTTGTGGTCACTGTAATGAATGACCTCTGACGTTCAGACCCAAAGGGAATATTTTAGCAGATATTTATGTGTTTTTTTACAATCAGGATTTGAACATCAAACGTGTTGCACATCTGGTTTGAACACGTGTGGTATACAGGGATGCACCTACTGCATGTCATCCTGATGTTGTTTATCAGCTCTGGCACTGTATTTAGTTTGCCCCTCCGCCTCTACCCCCCGATTCCCACATGTTGACTGTGGCTGAATCTGAAGAATTGCTGCTGTCACTTTAGCCATAATGCTCAGATTGTGGAGGCTTGTCGCCCAAGGGCTTCGTGCAGCAGTGGGAGCTGCAAATCATATGTGTGTGTGTGTGTGTGTGTGTGTGTGTGTGTGTGTGTGTGTGTGTGTGTGTGTGTGTATTTCTGGTGCCTGAAAGGAAGTCTTCGCACGATTCACACCCAAAAAAAAAAAAAAACACGTGTCTGCATGCACTTGCACACATACATCTATGTAAGCTAACACTATATTTTTGTGCGATACAGTTATTAACAGGCAAGTTGGACTCCATATATCACTCCATCTCACTGAATCCATGACATCCCCATCCACACATTCGCACACATTAAGTCCTAAATCTTCACTCCCCTGTGATTTGGAAGAAGGCAGACTTCCCCCAATCTGCTTTCATGGTTCTGCTCTCTACTTGCAGTCTTATTGTCTTGGAGAATGCAGCAGTTTGTTGAGCAGAATTTAACTAATGTTCTGTTTTTAAGCGGCTGTATTTAGTACTTTCATAACAAAATGTCAAATAACAATGTCAAGCATGAGAAATGAAAGGATTTGCTCATAGTGATGAACGTACAGAGAATTATCACCTCATCTTGCAGCCGCCCGTAGCTCTAAAGTGCTTTAAAACATTTTTCAGCTCATCTTTTAGCCATCCCGTCTAAAAATGTAAGGTTTTGTTTCACTCTAGCTGCTCTTCTAGTGGTGTTTTTGTCCACAGAAGGTAACTGTTATCTACAAAAAAAGCTCTAAAACCCCCCACTGCTTGCCATTAGCTCATCACTGCACAACAGTCAGATAAAGTAAGAGACAAGCTGGTGAACATAGCAGAGTATTTAGCAGCTGAAGAGTCAGATATATACCTCAGGAGAGTGTAGAGACCAAAAACAGAGCTCAGATTGAGTTAATCTAGGGCCTGTACGCAGTAGGCAGACAGAATAATGACGCAAAATTAGTTTAAACATAGCTCCAGTATCTAGATAAGCAACGGTTTGCTAACAAGTTAGCTTTATCAACTTAAAATGTCAATGTTGCGTTTACAACGTGTGTTTCCACACCCAAGTGGACCAAAAAAATCTGTTGTGCTGGTTTGACATTTTTTTCTTTTCTGACTTCAGTCATCTTCTTACAAATTTGAGGAATTAAAAGTTTTGGCAACGCAGTTTCACATGTAAAATCTAGAGGGGAATATATTTGTATATTTTGTAAGCATCTGTTGTCTTTGCCCATTCTCATACATCTTCTTATGATACTCCAGCCCAGCAGTGTAGTGAGGGATGGAGCCAGGTGGGGGAGGCCTGCCTGAGGATCAACTCCAGCCGTGAGAGTTACGACAACGCCCAGCATTACTGCAAGAACCTCAACGGAAACATCGCCTCTCTCACCACCTCCAAACAAGTGGACTTTGTGCTTGAGGAGCTAAAGAAGCTGCAGCTACAAGACAAGGTGTGGACCCTGCATTGTTCTGGTCATGTAGTGTTGTGGGTCATGCCTGTAGAAAACAATGTGCACCAAATGTTTAAAGGCTCTCCGAGAAGCTGGTCTGATTTGGTTTGCGTCTACAACCTGGTGTTTAGCTGTCAGAATAGAACAGCGAGTAGTTGTCTGTTAATCGAGCCCGTCAGTTGCTGATGAGTTTTGCATTGTGAGATGATTTTCTCCTGATATTTTTTCTACTTGTGTGCTGCTCTGGTTTCTGCCTGATTGCGACTCTGCTTTTAGCTTGTGGAATTTGCGTCTTTCAACCATTTTTCATTAAATTGCTTTCCGCCCGGTAGTGCCGCAAATTGTACGATTTGTCTTTTGACTGTGATGCAGATTCAAGCAGACAACAACACCAGGTTTAAGTTTCTGCAGATACTGCACCTGACAAATCAGACAGTGATAATGACATGTCTCCTAGTTTTCTTTTGCCTTGGTTGAATTGTTTTATCCTTTGTAGCACTCTGTCTGCTTTATGTAACAAACCATACATGTCTTGCTGCCACCTGGAACATTGAGAAGCACTTACAGTATCTAAGAAACTGGCTGCTGACTCTTAGTTGCAAGTAGTTTTCAGTTTGGTCAG
This sequence comes from Naso thynnoides, assembly GCA_029783665.1. Lineage (NCBI taxonomy): Eukaryota > Metazoa > Chordata > Actinopteri > Acanthuriformes > Acanthuridae > Naso > Naso thynnoides. The sequence continues at coordinate 10,658,017 of JAQLOL010000014.1, forward strand.
AGTATAACTATCGAATTCTTTGACTTTTTAATTGTGTGTATTTTCTTTTTTTGACTCCATACTTAAAAGGCAAACATGTAAAGGGAGAACTGATGCAAATTCAGAAAGCAGGTGTCAGTTTGTGGCATTCGTCTGGCCTTGAGAGCTGCTAGGCTCCAAATTCTTTAGCCCAGCCTGTTCAGCAGTGCGCTTGAAACAGCTCATAAACTGTAACTCATAAATTATGAGTTGTTAATACTCCTAACAGCATCATAATTCAAACCCCTTCATCTTTAATGGAAATGAGGAAATGCGCTTTTGGGCAAACAACGACTCTCTCGTCTCACCACAGCTTCACATCCACTGTCACTGAAAGGAAATTGTGATGATTGAAGTTTTGTTATGGCTGTCAAAAACTAAAGGACATCATTTGTTGTCAGTCTGCTGTGTTAAAACTTGCCTGTTTGTTCCATAACACAACCTTGACGGGCTGTTTCCCATTATTTTCAACATTACATTGGGTTGAATCCTGAAGGCAAATAAGTAATCAAATCTGTGAAATTATGTTCAGTTGAATTTTAATAGCGTTCTTGCTTTGTAGGTGTAAATCAGAGTGCGTGTGTTAAAAAGTGGACAGGGCCACCATGACTTCACCCGTGGAGCTGGATGTAGATTAAGCCAATGACTGTGTGATGCCTTGTAAATAGCTAGCAGCTGCTGTGACTCAGAGTGAACACACCCATAGTTATGGATTACTTTAATATTATTTATATTAGTGAGTTATAAAATAATTCACCCACTGTACAGTAATCATGAAAAAAGAAAGTAGTTGTAGAGACCAGTTGGGCATTTTATGTGACTCTATGGGAATTGGCTCGCTTGGAGCCAGCCCCCAGTGGACATTCAAGGAACTGCCGTTTTTTTTACACTGAGTGGCCACTAATTTCTTATTAAGCATAATGGAGCAGTAAGAGAGGCACATCAGTTAACTTTTAGGTCTTTGTAACCCCTTCGTCATGTCTCCACAGCGGCTGTCTCCCTGGGTGGGCCTGAGGAAAATCAACGTGTCATACTGGGGTTGGGAGGACATGTCCCCCTTCACCAACAGCAGCCTGCGCTGGCTGCCCGGAGAACCCAGTGACTCTGGCTTCTGTGCCTACCTGGAGGAGCCGCAGGTGTCAGGACTCAGAGCAAATCCATGCACTGCCACTGCCCATGGTCTCATCTGTGAAAAGGCTACAGGTAAGAGAAAAACACACATGCTTTTTGCCAATTCTGTCAGGCTAACTTTGTACCGTCACACAGGAATTACAGTCTGATAAGAAAGGAAAGGTGCATCATCAGTTTCTTGTGTTTTGTCCTTTCCTGTCCAGGAAACCCCAATCAGAGTTCCCGTCCTTCCTGTAAGAAGCCCTGCTCGCTCCACACCAACTGTGCCAACTGCACCAGCCAGGGCATGGAGTGCATGTGGTGCGGCAGTGCGCAGCGCTGTGTCGACTCAACTGCTTATGTCATCTCTTTCCCCTATGGCCAGTGTCTGGAGTGGCAGACTGGAGATTGTGTGGGTAAGTGTCTTTTCACTGAAGTTAATCTAGATGAGGCTTCTTTGTATGATCTGGCATGAAGGTGGCCGGCAATAAGCTTTCCCAGATTGGTTTCTGTAAGCAGTCAATATTAATCGCTAAGAGGGTGGAGGCAAAGAGAGGAAAACAACTTAAAGTGGAAGGTGTTTGTGTCAGTAGAAAAACGGTATTAGTTTCCGGTGATTGGCTTTGGAAGCTGTATTTGGTTTGTAATGGCCAATTACTCTCGTATATACTCGCTCTGACTGTAAGATTTCCCTGCTGACCGTGCTGCAGATGGACTCTTTACCATTAACTGGCTTAAATGATTTAAAGGCAGTCGCTTACAAAGGAGCAGTTTCAGAGATGCCTGTAAATAACTTCACTCTGCAGAGGAGACGAGAGCATAATGGCAATGTCTGAACAAACAGTAGGGTAATTTTTTTTTAATTATTGTAGTTTCTTAAGTAATATTTAGACACAGAATCAGCAGAGATGTTTTTAGCTCAGACAAATTCAAACCACTAAGAAGTTTCAGAGGTAAACAGAATGAAAGTTCTGTCTTTTTAGTCTTGAATCTCGTGGCTTCTATTGTGTTAACCAATTCCTCAAAACATTAACATTTGACAATAAATATCAAAAATACTTCAAAATGTTTTTGTGGTTTTACAAATGTGCACCTACTCACAGCAATACTGGATGATGCACACTCTGATTCGGAAATGGTTTGCTGCTTTTGAGACAAGTCACAAAGAAACATTGTGGAGAAAAACTTGGACAGTTTAAAACTTCACAGATGACTGTACTGTTGATGTAAAGTACTTAGTATAATCTATTTATGTATTTTCCTGTGTCATTGTTTTTGTGATTTAGAGAGTGAAACAGCCATTAAACACAAGCCAATCCTTTGGCAAGTCTGTGTCACACACATTTTAAAATGGCGTTTTACTTTGAGCAGCCTATGATACAACTGTACAATAATCGTGCTGTTTAATTGGCAGCTTGATTTGCTACACTTGTATATTAGGTGGATTATGTTGACAAAGGAAAAATTGCAAATTTGCATGGGTGTAATGATTTTATTTTATTTTTTCTTAAAATGTGAGAGAAAAACACTTTGTTTGCACAGAAAAGAGGCTTTGACATTAACTTACGTTTTTATCACCAAAAGTATTTATTTATTTATTTATTTATTTTTGGTTCCTGATTTTATCTAAGAATATGCTGTACATGTTTTTTTGTACATACTAGAACAGAAAAACATAAGAAAACAATAACAACTGTTGGATAGATAATAATTCAAACAAAACACTTTCTTGGAATAACAGAACACATCTGCCTCTTAAGTACGTTAAAGAAGTGCTGCACACACACACACTGAGGTAAAACATCTGAGTGTGCTTTCACGTGAACTACAGTGTTGTTGTTTTTCTTGTCGGTGCTGTTGTGCTTTGTAATTTATGAATTATACCCATAAAAAACATCCCTATCAGTTTAGTAAGTGACATATTTTGGGAGATTAGACTCATTTGTGTCAGCTGGCGTTGGGTAACTAAGACATTTTAGTATATGTGGATGTTTGTCTTGAGGAGTTTGTCCCTTTCTGCGTGAAGGACAGAGAAGGGTATCCCATAATTTGTCCTATAAATTCTCTGTTTTTTTTCCTGCTCCTTCACGTTCACTCTCAAGTTTGAATCACCACTTAAGTATTGAATTGTCTCACCTGCTTTACTTCTTTCTTCTTCATTTGCAGTGCAGAGTGGAGAATGCTTTATGCTGATTAGACTGCATAACTGCACTTAAAGCCATAGACAGAGATAAAATATTCAGGAGTATTACTGTCTGTAGTGGGACTTTGAAAGAGCAGACTGGGATGTATTTGTTGCCTTTAGTGGAGAATTGTCTCATTTAGCAGATCTGAGGTTGTTATTGTTTGTGAGTTCCTAATAGTTGTTTGTTTGTTACTTTTCTGTGGGGAACAACTTTTAACTTTTGTCTTCAGTAGCAGTTGAAGTGAGATCTACCCATTGTGTTTTGTCCTGATTTAAAGTCCACCTGAAACGGCATTTTAAAAATATCTTACTTCCTTATCGTGGCGTCTTTCCGTTTTAAACAGGTAATACAAATGGATTAACATTAGGAGGAATTTGATTGGACCATTGAAAAGTGTGACTTGTCACAGCAAACATGGAGGATCACTGTGATCAAGGCTAAAGTTGGGCTGGGCGATGTATCAATTCTATCTGTTAATCCAAATTTGTGGTTTTGGAAGATTTTTTTTAAAATGAAAATCAATCTTCTATTTCCAGGCTTGTTTGGTTCCAGGAGCCTGAAAATTATGCTGTTTTGATTTAATGATGAGAGAAGCTGAACATGTGAATATGTTTTGTTAAATTACTGCAGACTTCAGAGCAAATGTAAACAACCTCTCCTCCCTTCAAAGTACATAATGTATTTTTAGCACCAATTTTTCAGATTGCACTTTAACTACAAAAGGGAAATTCTGTTTACTTTATTTATTTTATTTTGTCAAACTAAAGGTAGAACTTGTTTTGAGTAAATTCTTTGTCATTTGTAGTTTGTTTTAAGAAGGGGAAAAATTGATCAATATTGTAAATCAAATTTAGTGTGGAAAATATCTGAGATTTTATTTTTAGACCGTATTGCCCAGCCCTGAAATTTGCCTACTTTGACAACTGCCTGCCTGACAGGGCTTTTATTTTGATAGTATATAGCTTACGTGCAAGAGAACATAACCTTACATCGCAATGTCGGAGGACCTGATATTTGAATTCCTTAAACAATTTGGGGCAGGTGGTGAGTATAGTCCTGCTTTTTGTCGAAACTGCTCTGGGCAAGATGAAGAAAGCCGCGTGACAATTTATTTTTTAAAAGAAGAAAGTGTAATTTAATTTTGATGTAAAAGTACAAAGAACCAGATTTTTTGTGTGGCACATATAGTTAAGTAAGTGAACAATATGACCAAGGATGTGATGTAAAAGGATTAAAAGACATTTTTCCTTTTCAAGTGGACTTTAAAGGAATGTTTGTAATTTGTTAATTGCAAGTTGCATTAAAGTAACATGTCAAGATGCAGAAAGTCTGTCAGAAGAAAAGAATCCCCTGAAGCTGCGTTTAGTTCAGACAGAATTTTTAAAGATGTTAGGTCGAGTTGACTTTCATTCTCTCCTTGTAGAATTTTCGTTGTACCTTGATTTGATCTTTAATATTAGGATTAGCCTCTAGGCTTCCTACATTTCTGTCATAATACCTGCAGTTGTGGTGTACATTTGGTGAGTAGAGCTGAAACATTTTAGTCAATTCAGTCATTTTTCAACCAAATTGCTGAAAGAATTCTTCAGTGCAAGCTCAATTTTTAAAATGCAACAGGTATAAGTTTAAAATATACTGGAATTCATTATTTTCTGTAATTTTCTACAAAACAAAGTTTCTGAAATGGACACCCTAATATTATGGAAATGATTTCTTAATGTGAGAGAAGCAAATTTGAGATAAGATAAGCTTTACTGTTATTGCACACAGTTGAACAACAAATTTTGTAGTTTAAAAAGTGCAATTTTTGGATTAAAAAAAAAAGCTGCTTACACACTCATCACAGACAACAACAAACAAGAATTTAAAAAAAGTTATAGGATACTAAAAACGAGAATAGAATAATAAAATAAAGTAGAATAATAAATACGGTGCATTAGTATGAAAGACTTTAAGTGCATTTACATCCAGTTATAGAGCTGCAATAGAAGATGTTCGTCTCTTTGCAAATGGATCTTCAAGTCCACATACTCATAGAATGACTTGCTGACTTTAAATCAACATTTGTAATCTGCTGTTTGCTGCAGGGCACACTAAAAGACATGTCAAAACATCCAAATCTGATGTTGCTCACGTTGCGCTCAGATATTGACGGAGTGAGGTTGTCATTTTAATCATCAGGTTGTCGTGTTTGTATCTCTGTGAAATCCAGCGAGAACAGTTTGGAAGCAGCCTGCAGACACACATTTAAGTAAATGGCACAGGAGACTATCACAGAAAAATGGATGTACAATGAAGTGATCATGTGAAATCTGATTACAGGAATGTAAGTTATAAATGCTCGACGTGTGACAACACTGGTTAAGACGAGACTGTTTTGCTGTGCAGGCGCAGTTGTAATAACCATATGTCAGCTCAAGGCAATAGATTTAGTTGGTCACATTCACATGTATTGATTCATCTGTCAAAATCAAATGCGAAACAGTGCAAATTTTCGTTTTTATCTCAGATATGTTTTTTCTTTAACATGCTTTTGTTTCGAGGCACGGCAAATGTCTTCATCCAGCTGCCGCTTTTCTCAGAATGTGACGTTCCCGAGAAACCCGCCACTTTCCATCAAAACAAACTTAAATGGCCTTACTTTGTACTGATTGCCCTTGCGTTGTCATGGTTTCACATCCATTAGCAGAATTGCTGGAGTTTTGTTTGACATAAACTGAGGTAAAAGCACTCAATGTTTGTCTCCTTAAAATAGTCGTGGCATTTCTGCCCCCCCCCACCAACCACCCTCAGAGCATCTGCCTGACAGGCAAGTGGCGACGCTGAAACTTGTCAAGCAATTTAGTGGCCTTAAAAGTCACCCCCCAACTGGCAAAACAGCATCGCTCTCTTGGGTTTTTGAGTTGAGAGCGAGTCGCCACTTCACATATCACATTAAAGCCTTTTATGGAACTTTGCTCAAATCACAAACTTTCTGTTTCATTCGACAGCTTTTTCTCCTCAATCAACTGTTAAATGCTCAACACTTGCTTCTTATCCACTCTCAAATCTGTTCCCCTAAGAGTTCACTAGATAACCAGTCTTAAGCACGTTAATGCTCCTTAATCTGCAGGTCCAGCTAAAGGCTAGTAAAAGACTAAAGTTGTCTGTTAAAAAGGCTAACATCCGATCAAATCAAAACCTAAAAGCATCATCCTTCTGGAATTTAGTAGTTGCAGCACTTGGCCTTGTTGTATTTAGGCCATTGCACTTGCTGACAATTTGCATTTTGCTGTTTGTTTCTAGGGGACAGATGGGGTAAATAAATGCCCAAATGAAAAGAGATGGATGAACAAAAGAATATAAACAAAATAGCTAGTTTGAGTTTTGATAGTTTAAAATGCAGCAAACAATGAATGGAAAGTTTCCAATCTGACACCAATCGACCTTTTTCCTCTTCATTTTAGCCCAGAACTGTTCAGGGCTGCGGACGTGTTCCCAATGCTTGGAGCAGCCTGAGTGCGGCTGGTGTGGAGATCCCAGCAGCACGGGGAAGGGCCTGTGCATGGAGGGCTCCTACCGGGGGCCAATGAAGAGGCCAGCGAAGCAGGGCCAGCAGAGCCAGAGCCAAGACATGAGCCTGGAGCCGGGAAGCTGCCCCAAAGACAAGGGCTACGAGTGGGCCTTCATTCACTGCCCTGGTAAGAGATCCACTTCCTGTCGAGCTTACTGGGATTACAGCTCGTATGTCATAAGTGTATCTTCTTGAGAGGTTGTTATTCCCTAATGTCTTTCACGTTGTCTTAAGTTTAAATAGATGTTCTTGTCGAGGGTTCTTGTTACAGCTTCCATATGCAACCAATCCGTCCCTACTGACTCTATGCAACCTTATGCCAGTGTGCCATTTAATGCTTCCACCAAGCCGCAGTTTGTGCAACCAAATCATGAAAGATGATAATATTATCAATGCAACAGTACTGTAGTTGTAATTTGAGAAGGTGAGGTGTGCTTAATGGCTCAGTGGTATCAATTATGAGAAGCCTTAAGTCACATGGAAAGAGTGTTGGTAGTTTTTGCCTTAATTTGCATAAATTTTTCATTTTTACAGTTTTGCATAAATGTATGCAAATGGCAGTGACCAGTGCACGAGGACATTTTTTAAGTGTGTTTGAAAAGTAAAATTGAATTGAAGTAAATGGCTTATTGTCGTGCAGTTTTCGACAGAGGTGGACTGGTAAAACCCACCTCAGTCACATTTCATTTGAATGTACACATTTTCATTTCTGTACATATTGAATATACATTTAATATACATACTGAACTGTTTTCCAACTGGCATTGATATCGGTAACATACCGACTCCTTATTGGTCGTTAAAAGCACTTCAAATGCCTCATTCTTCAAGAACATTTTCTACAACAGGGACATTAACTTAAATTTTCTCCCAATAACCTGCTAATTACTACTCATTGACAGTAAGTGAGGAAGTATTTGTATATAAATTGCATAAATAACAACCCTAACTCTTAGAATAAGGCATTAATAAGTGCTGTATAATGACTAATGAAGTCCCAGTACACTTCTAATTTGTGTACCAATAAAAAACTAGTTAGAAGTATTAAAGTGCACCACCCAAACCCACACAACCCAGGGAACCGGCTCTCATCTACTTAGATATGAAGGGCTGGGTACGTTCATGTAACATTAAGTTGCGCTGCTTAAGCATCCAGCTCGTTCCTCTTGACCGGCTCTGTCTGTATTTAAAGTCTCTCCTTTGGACTCCTTTGTCAGTTCATTTGTTAACATTTAACACACAGACAATAACTGAAAAATGTAACTTACTAGAGAAAAAGGATTCTCCTCAACAGTCCTTCTTGAGGAAACTCTCACAACACTTACATACGCCCTCCTCAAACGGGCATCACTCCTGCCTGCTACTTTGAGTCCCCCTCTCAAACTAATGGCCACATGTGTCATTCTCTGATCTGTTGCCCAGATCTGCTCTCCTTCCACGGCTCTGACTCTTGCTGACCTTCCCCTCCATGTGCTTCTTTCATGTCCTTATCACACCGACACTCAGCGACAGCCAAACAATACACACAGTTGGATTGTGCTGTAACACAAGCAACGGCATAATTGTAAATACGTGTACCTGAAAGTAATGTTATTAGAGTAAAGAATAAAGTAAAGTAAAAGTTAATGTAAAGTTTTGCTCCTACAGTCTTAAGTGAAATAAGCACCTTTAACGCCTCCTCGCCAGTGACAGCCATGAATATAGACATTATGATTTCAGTCTGTCCATCCATAGGTGCGTCTTATTCTTGTGAATGCAATACCGTAAGAAGACTTGAGGGTCAATGATCAAGTCCAATGTGACCCCACAAAACGCGATTTTGGCCATAGCTCAAGAAGTAATGCACTAATTACAACAAAAATCCCAGAAAAGGGTTTAAGTGACGACATTTTACATGGCCAGCAGAGGCGTTAAGCCATGATGCACAAATTGTAGTAATTCTTGTTTTCTGTTTTCATCAAACACTTAATTTGTACTTTGAAAAACGCTCTTGTACAGTAGGCTCATTAAAAGTTGCAGCCATTAAAAATGTTTCAAAAGACGAGTCTGATTAAATAATAATTAATCTGACATGGAAAAAAACAAGCTAGCGACAGCTCTAATCGGTCTGCTGTTTTTCCAGGAAGCAATAACAATAACAACCCTCGGTGTGAGTTTCATTGGACTGCTGTCGAATCGTTGTTGTTCACAAGCTACAGAGAGGATGATCAAAAGAACCATGAGACATGAACACAAACTCTTCAAAAATGACTCAGTAAAACAAGATCTGATGTGAAGTGCACACAGATGGAGATTACGACTGCAAGCATGAAAGCGGAAATTCATCCTTTTTGTCCCAAATCATTAAAAATAAAAATCCCTTTTTTTTCTGTTTTGTGTTGGCTCTGCCTTACAAGTGTAACCAACAATAAGGATGCAATCAGTATAGGAGCCACAAGTTCTAAATGTGTCAGGATCTGAGATCATTTCCTCAATATTTTGCTGAAAGGAAGTTGCAGTTGCATTCATTCATAACGTCTCTTTTTTTTTTTCTCTCTTAGCATGCCAGTGTAATGGCCACAGCACGTGCGTGAACGGCAGCGTGTGCGAACAGTGCCGTAACCTCACCACTGGTCCCCACTGCCAGACCTGCATGCCTGGTTACCATGGAGATCCTACCAATGGAGGCAAATGCCAGGGTGAGTACCACAAAGCCACAGAAATGAGTTGATCTGCATGTGCAAGGCTGAATAGAATTACTTGTTAAGATTTGGTTGAAGCAGTCAGATGATGTGGTTTAATCTTAACTCCACTTTAAGTCATCTAAGCACATTTCATTTCAGTCAACAACAGATCAACATTAAGCCTAAACAAATGCAACACATTCTTTATTTGGAGAAGACCAGCTGTGTAAATGATAATTGCAATTTTAGAGAAATATAATCTACTAACTGAATCCTAATGAGCAAGTTGCATGATACATGATACAGTAATGCAGCATCACAACCAACAGAGGGCACTGTTGTGTATTGATTAGAATTGGTGACAATTTGTCTGCCCTGTTTGATTAATGGTAGTATTGCTCCATATGTTGGTTTCATAAAGTGTTATCAGAAAAACATCTAAAGGCAAAATAAACACCTGGTCTCTGTTAGTTTATTTTTGCTGTGCAGCTCAGTTGAAAGCCCCTTTTACTGAAGGCAGTGAAACATCAAGATTATCTGTGTTTGCTTGACATTGGAGTGAGTGTAGAGGAGATGTGGTGCACTGTGGGAATTGCAGGTGAAGCTCAAGGTCAAATACTGAAGTCTTGTATTACTGTGGTTTCCAACACCTTGAGGTTGTTGAAAACAGACGTACACACACTTGGTGTCTTAATTGAAGACACAGACACACGCTGTCTTACTCACCGCCAGGGTGTGGTTTCCAGATCCAAAACTGTTTTGATTGCTTTTTCAAACAGCACATGATGCAGATTTATTATCAATGTCTCTGTGCAGAATAATTTGTTTTGATTGGCCGCAACCCATAATTTATACAGCATTACTGTTTTCAAAGCAAAAGCACAAAATACTTGCTGAATTTGAATGGGTGCAAACATTTGGTTGTTGGCATACGAATGGGCATTTAATCAAAATAAAATGGCTGCGTGTGTGTGTGTGTGTGTGTGTGTGTGTGTGTGTGTGTGTGTGTGTGTGTGTGTGATGACAGTGCCAGAGTGTCTGTGTTATTTAATACACTGGAGGCTGACTGAAAACTAGTAGTACGGCTTCCTTTTAAAGAGGAGATTCTCCCAAACTTGTCCTCTATGAGACATGAATAGCATTCCTGAGAAATTACACACAGGCTTCTGTTTGAATTGGGAACCTCACACATTCACACACACATGCGCACAAATGTGGGAGCTCAGCGGTCTCAGATACCATCTGTTAATGTATAGACCATAGTGGTAACCTGTAAAATGAAACTACACAGGTGAGCATCTGTTAAGGGAGTGGTCTTTTCATCCTTTTGGAACCAAGAATCAAAAGGCAGTCATCATTATGTGCTGTTACTATATGCAGGCTCCTAAAGAAACTAGGAAACTCAGCTGCTGTGACATTTTGTGAGAGCTGGACTATGTAGCAATGCAGCCTGCCAATAGAAATACACAATATTGGGATCACGATAACAAGACAAGACGAAATTTTAACACTATTTTTATGACTGGAAAAATAGTCTTCTGTTTGGCAGTCAGCTACAAAATGCAGAAAAATGCAGATCCATTTTGTAACACTTAGTTTTGTTATACCTTGGTATACCTTGATTGGTCTTTGTCTCAAGACGGCTCTCGTCTCAGAATCGAACGCATTTTGATTCAGTCTTATCTCAGTCTGGGACATAGCAGACTCAGGATTCTTGACCAGTCAAGACCACAACAGATTTATTTGTTAACGCAATGTGTGTAATTGGATTTAAAACTTTCTTCTTCATATGCAGCCAACACAGAAGTCATTTGTAGTTTGATTTTTTTGATTCGTCTAAGTTTGGCTACCTTTATCACATAGACTTCATAAACAAAACAACTTACGAAAACACTCAGGCAGAGTGCAAGTTCTGCAAGACAGTGAGAACGAGTCTTGGTCTTGGCACATTCTGGTCTTGGTTAGCGTGGTCTTGACTACAACACTAGTAATGCGCATGAATTATGTGTGAAGTTCTAACTTACAGATCTTTGTCCCAAGTGTTTGATAACCCCATTCAGCCGATATTAAATATCAGCCAATGTATCGGCTACTAGAATTCTCTTGCTCCCTACTGTCAGCATCAGCCCCGAAAATCCTACATCAGTTGACCCAAGTCTGCTACAGTTGGTCTTCATGTAGTGATTGTTGAGAGATCACATCTTTTTTTCAATCTGTCAAAATGACGGACAAACTTCAAATGTATCTGTCACTGTTAAAATTATGCAGTCAAGTGATGTAAAATATTCGGTTAATGCAACCCCTGGGGCCCGCAGTACAATTAAATCCCTGTATCTCCAGCTGTCAGTAACAAAGAGTGGAGAAGAAAGTGCTAAAAGCAGGCCTGTCTCCTGAAATATTCATGTGTGCCATCTTGGGAAATGTGCTAAGAAGAAGGTTTAACAGAAGGGGGGAGCGGTGTCCACTGACCTTTCTGTAATGCCCCTTCTCACTGTTTTAAGCTTATTCAAGTCAATGGAAATGGTCTTTTTTTCATCCTACAAATGCAAACCTGAAAGGTTGCCGCACTAGAGGCACTTCAGGAGCCAATTCACTAATCTTTCACACCTCTGTTCCTGCGCTGTTTGTATTCCACACACACATGCCCAGCGGGTATCGTGATGTCTTATCTAGGGCAGGGGGACATATTTTTCTCCATCATGAATCAGATCTATGAAGTTCAGCCAATCTTTTGGGAAATACACTTGTTTACCATCTTCCACAGATCGATATCAATTTCATCTCTGCCCATAGAGTCTGCAGCTGGTGGAGAACTGCTAGCCTTGCACTTGAAAATGGGGGGAAACAACTGTTATGGTGTTTATTGTGGGAGTTGTAAGGTTTATTGTGCCCTCAGGAGATTCTGGACTCAAAGGTTTAAACTGATGTTGGAAAATCCAGAGCTTATAGAAAACAAACCTTCATTTCATCCACATTTCCAGGTTGCTTTGATCAGTAATATCTCTCTTTCCTCTTCTCTGTATGTTTTGTTGTCCCTTCCAGCCTGTAAGTGTAATGGTCATGCAAGTGTGTGCCAGGTGTTAACTGGCAAGTGCTTCTGCACCACCAAGGGGATCAAAGGAGACCAATGCCAGTTGTGAGTACTCTGACCACACAGACACACACACACACACACACACAC
>JAQLOL010000014.1:10673230-10691285 GCA_029783665.1 Naso thynnoides
TTCGTTATTATTACAGTCATGAATATGGACATAACTACTGCACGGAGATCCCAATCACCCCCCAAAATTAATCATTTGTTCCTGGTCCCATTGCGGACATCTCCTGAAAATCTCATCCAAATCCGTCCATAATTTTTTGAGTTATGTTGCTAACAGACAGACAGACAGACAAACAAACCCTGGCAAAAACATTACCTCCTTGGCGGAGGTAATAAAAAACAAGGTGACGCAAACGGCTGCAGCAGTTTTGCTTCCCAACGAGTCTCATGCTACAGCCAATGTTAGCTTGTTAGCTTGTTTGCAGAAGTTATCTACTGCAACTTGAAATTAAAGATAGAATTTCATGATAAATACAATGATACTTTATTGGCCACATTCATAGCATACAGTGAAGTTTAATTCCTACATTTAACCCATTCCTGAGGGGCACGGGCTAATCAGAGTGGAGGATGAGCTAATGTGCTCCAGATCTTAGCCAGTACCTTGCTCAAGGTTACTAACGAGAGATGGACCTGGCATACGTGTTTTGTTGGTGGGAGAAGCCAGAAATCCATGCAAGCACGGGGAGAACGTGCAAAGTGCACACAGACAGGTCGTGTCCCAGCCAGGAATTGAACATGGACCTTCTTGCTGTAATGCAACAGTGCTAACCACTGAGACATCGTGCTGCCTAGCCACCATGCAACATTTTTAGTCAAATTTTGCCATAACTTTGAACTTTATGGTGAGGCCAGAAGACAAAAACACAACCACAGTCAGTGGGATATGAAAATCTCCAGATAATTTCTTGACTGTCCAATTGATGTGCTGCTAACGTATAACTATCAGGTGATTAAACCGTCTTTCTAACGTACAAGTTCATCACATATGTAACCTTTACTCACCATCATGTCTCCCCCTTGCAGTCAAATGTGGCCTTGTGGCCTGTGTTGACCGTTTCAGCCTGATGCGAAGGTTTTTGTAGAAGCCACAGCAGCAACTGCAGTCACGGCGTCATTAGCTTGACTGACTCAGCTGCTTCTTCTCTCCTGCTTTGATGAAAGCAGTGCTTGCTGGGTGGTGGGATTATTGTATTTTATGTGATGCCTCAGCACTAAAGCCCTCTGTACCTGGTTGTGGCTCGACTGATAGGACTCTTCTCCTGCAGCTTTCAGGCAACAGTCATTGTGTTTTCTAAAGGCATGAAGCCTCCTGCGCCATGTGCCTGAAGACAAAACTCTTTCACTCAAATGTACTGACTAAGGATTATCTGTTGGTACGACTGATACGTAATGCTGCTCAATGCTGAGCAGCTACACAAGCCTCCGGAATACGCACCCAAAATTCTATCAGAGATCTTATTAATAATTTGATTGCCATCTCATTAAAGTGATTATTTTGTGTCTCCTCGTCCACATGTGCCTCCAGAATGGAAACTGATTTATAATTTAGCAGCAGATTTCACCCACTTGAGTACCAGTAGATGCTGTCTACTGTTTGTTGTATGCTATTATGTACCAATATATACTGTAGTGCTGTGATCAGTGTCCAAAATAACTGTGTGAAACCAAAACACACCAGAAACAGTCAGCAGGTTTTTATAATATCATAATACATTTTTCTGTTTGGTGGACAGTCATCCCAGATTTAGGCTACATCCACATCACTCCATTTTAGATTTAAGAAGGAGTCCTAAAACAAAAACAATGCTCATCCATGTGAGTAATTTAGCGCCATTGTAGCTCTAATCTCCGTCCATACTAACGAGCCTTAAAAAGGTTTCACATGACCATTCAGGTACAGTGAGCATGTGTGAGTGTAAACAGGAAGCACTGCTCCGTGGTCACTTCAGTTTAAGATAGATCTACAGACAGATAACAGCAGTTGCTACGAGCAAAACCAGAGATTTGTTCTCGTGGACGGATGACGAAGTGGGGTTGTTACTCCGTGTAACACAAGAGTATAAAGCTGCCATGGCCGCGGTAAAAGTTGACTGGGAGTCGTCCCAGAACAAGTATGACATCATAATCCATGGCCAAGATTTCCCACACAAATAAATGAGATTTCAAAAGGTATGTAGGCCTTATTAAAATCTTCTGACTAAAGCTTTTCCTAAAAGTATGTACAGTTTCCAAACACTCCGTTGCTGCCCGGCTACAGTAAGATGCATTGCTGGAATTTTCAAAATGAAATGGGAACAGCAGTGTTTCCAGACTGCACGGTCTTAGGGCTGCTAAGATGCCAGATTGGGATAAAACGTAGCAATGCAGATAAGTCTTGAATATAAAACAGTGTAATGTTGATGTAGCCTTACTTGCCAAACAGAAAATGTACACGCGTTTGGCACTTAGCAGGTGTTAATTTTGGATCCTGGTTAAAAGCCAAAGAGAATTCTTTCAAATAATGTCTCCTGCTGCTGAAGAAGAGGAGCTTATTGAAACTGTCTTAAAATTTCTAATGTTGTTTTCACTTTTAACAATCAAAGTTGATCTGGAAAATGTAGGAATTTTTTTAGACGATGAATACTGAATTCCTAGCCAGGCTAGTGCTCACTGGTGGTCCGCTTAATTATCTTAAGCTACCACACAGTCAGGGAACTCTCAATACACTTTGATTTTCTCCGGCCTAAAATCATGCGGGCCAATCAGCGAACAGAGGGAGGGCTCAACGCTATGACGTCGAACTCAAGTGCTCTGTTTTGATCAGCGCTCGAAGCAAGGATGGAGTTTACCGGAGCAATACACAATGTGTTATCATTGATCCCCCAAATTGAAGAACTAAAGTATGAACAACAGGAATGTCTAAGACATTTTATCGAGGGGAATGATGTTTTAGCGTTACTTCCGACGGAAGCACATAAATACGTAATGACCAAGCAGTAGCAGTTGGTCAAAGTTGAAAATATCCCGCCCACCACGATGCAAACGTTTGTGGCCAGACGCTTCTCACAAAGTGAAACGATGTGGAAGCGGATGGTTAACCAGGCTAGCACCGCAAGGTAACACTACGAATCTCTATAACGTCAACCAAGCTTGTGTTTTCTTTTAAAGAGAGAATTGTGATCTCAATTCTCAGGGAGAAAAATCGTGATTCACATTTTAGCAAGAATCGTGCAGCCCTACTGGTCACGGAATTGGAACAACTCTTGCTGGCCTACAGAAAGGTTTAATTTGACCCCCCCCAGATGTTTCTAGTGAAATAAAGTTAAGAACAGGAGCAACACGCCCTTTTCCTGCACAATGTGACAAAATGACATCCACCCACGGTGACCAGAGCATTAGCAAGAGATCATTTTAATTCTCGCTGTTGGATTCGTTCAAACAGGTCTGACTCAGTGAGGCTGATAGATTATAGCTGCTTTGTTTATTTTAATTTCTGTGCCAAAAAATGTGCTTCCTGGAAATGCAATCATCTGCTGCCTCTGCACCTGCAAACAAGATGAAACCTCGATGATACAAATCCAAAATATAATCACCAGTCTGCATTATGTGTATAGTTACACTCTATACTCTCTCAACATTTGGCTAATGCATGTTGTGGTAATTGTGTGTGGTTTATTCATATGTGACCACTATTAATTGATGATGTGATAGTTTATTAATCGCTGCAGGGGAGTTTTTCGAGCTTGCTGTCAGGGTCAGCTCCCCCCGTTTGCTCTCTGCTTGATGAGAAAATTACGCACTCTGATTGCAGTCATTGGAATTGATTACAGACATTTTGATTTCACTTGTCTCCATCAGTCAGTCTATTGCCATTGGAAGTTTCTTTTGATCACATCACAAAGCACACGTGTCTATATGTTTATGCCGTCGTCGTAGTTTCTGGTAATGTAAGCCACAACTGGCAGTTCAGATTGTGTCCATTCATCAGACAGTTGCCACTCCGTGTTATGCAAAGTTTATTTTTGAACTATAGAAACAGATATGAGACATTTCTGTCCTGTCTGACTTTCCATATAGACAATCTCCTGATCGACTACCAGTTCACCTTCAGTCTCATCCAGGAAGATGATAATCACTACACTGCCATCAACTTTATGGCCTCACCTGAGCAGGTAACTATTTCAGAGAAAGTTCTCAGTCAGCAGCAGAGGCAGGGACATCGTAACTTGCTTTCAATTCAAGCACTGCCACTTTTTAATGATAATGATTATTGATTGCTGATTCTCTCCAAGTCAAGATCAAGGAAGTTGCACTAAGTGTAGGGAAAGGCTGATAAGCTGTTAAGGCTTGCCAAATCCTTGCCAAATTTTATAAAATTTTAAAAATATCTCTGCTTTTATCATATGATTCACTGTTATGACACTCTTGTGTCTTTTTGTGCTGAATTCTTTATCTTATGTACATTATTGTTGTGGTGTTTTTATCTTCTTCATCTAAAGGCAAACAAGAACTTGGACATGTCAATTAATGCATCCAACAACTTTAACCTCAACATCACCTGGTCGGTGGGATCAACAGGTACTTTTACATAGTTTATTTTTGATCATTTATCATGCAGTAAAAATGCCTTGCTCTTTGTTTGTCTTTTTTATTTGGCTGGTAAAGGGCTAAACTTTGTGCATAGCACATTTTTCTAAAGTTACTGGTACCAACTTGGTCAAAGTGCATTGAATAATCCATTAATTCAGTCATTTTGTAAGACAGTTAAGCTTAAATTTTTAATTTATTTTTGTATTCATTATGTTGAAAATTTTACCCATCAGTCGTTGAAAATACAAACTAAAACAAAAACAGAAATTAGCTAGCAAAGAAAAACTAAAACTTAAATTATATTTTTTATTAATAAAAAATAAAAATAAACGACATCATTTCAGTCCTAGTTTTCTGACAGTAAGGTTTCATGTTCATTTAGGGTCATTTGGCAACATCAAGGTAGTTTCCCCTTCAAGTTAAAACCAAATGTTTGTGCCCGTTTTGTAAATTCAGTAATCTACTTTTACAATATTTACTGAACAATGAAATAAACCATTTAAAAATACCAAAATATTTAATGTTTAAGTCAAAATAAAAACCTTATTATTGATATACACTCATTGTAAGAGAAGTTTTCACATTATCCTGTTAATGTCACACAATTTGGTTGCCTGCACATTTAATTAACACTTCACATAGCTGAGGCTTCAGATATTGAGTTTCTGATGGAGGATTTACTTCATTAAGTCAGCTGGTACAACAGGAACAATAATGTTCCCTCACTTGTTAGTGTGTCCTGTGTCACTGTTGAGTGGATATTATGGGTCCCCTGAGGAAAGACACCCAAGGACACTACAGTCGTCCAGTGCCGCCATTAATCTCCTTGCCCTCCCCTCCTCTCAAGTCATCCGCCACCTTCTCTGTCCCCACAACACTGACATTTTCCAACCACTAAAACATGTTAACCTCCCGTGCTTCCCCGCGCCACCTTAACCTTTTCGGAGCACCGTCATTAATATTTGAAGTCGAGGTCCCCTTTCCCCCCACAAAGATATTGTGTCTCAGAAGGAACGGGAGCCTCTTCACAATCGACAAGAGTGTGAAGTGCCTTTGGGTGGGAGGAGGAGGGTGATTTCAATTAAGATAAACATGCTCACGTAGCCACACTCAAGCTGTCATTTTCAGTTCTTTTGTTTCCTAGCTGTGGGTTGGAATGTCAATGTTGAGGACCCACTGATGTGAGGAAGAATAAGAAATGACTCGAAACATTTAGATTGACGAAAAAAAGATTTAAAAAATTTTAAGGGTTTTTTGTGTTAATTTCATAATGGTTGCTTAAAATCATACATAAACGAGGCATTTTATTTTACACAAATAACGCTCCGCTTGTAAATACTGAGCACAAATGGACACAAACAAGAATTTTTAATATATTAAAAATGATCTGTGCAGATTTTTGTTGCCTTTGCATCACTGCATCCTCCTCAGGGGACCCAAATGCTTAATTCTAGGTCTCAGATATGCTAAATGCATTAGCCGATAGTGGTGATATAGATTCAAATGATGAATCTGTGCAAACTTGGCTCGGTTGTGACCTGTGGGCAGCCGTTTGTTCAAGCTGTGCTTTTCTCCCACGTCCATTTAACAATAAAACATAGCTGGCACATGTAATTACACAATAAAGCTCTACGCTGCATTAGGTCAACTAGAAAAAAAGTTTTATGCACTTAAGACATAATAATAACTGCTTATGAGAGCATCCCTGTTGTCCAAAACGGCTGGATAAACACATTAATGGATCCATAATAATACGTTGCAGCCAGTGCAGCTCCCTCTCTGCATGTAGGTGAGCTGTCTGACTGCCAAGTGGCAGCGTGCTGAACACGAACTCTTTTCCCCAACAGCTGGAACCATCTCTGGAGAGGAGGTGCCCATCGTGTCCAAAACAAACATCAAGGAATACAGAGACAGCTTCTCCTGTGAGAAGTTCACCTTTAGAAGCAACCCCAATATTACCTTTTATGTCTACGTCAGTAACTTCTCATGGCCCATCAAGATCCAGGTAAGGACTGTTTAACACCGAACGACACTGATCTAATCCTTTCCCCGTGCTGTGTTGTCGTCCTCTCTCTCCAATGCTCACTTAATATACAGTATGTGTGTATTCATCTAAAAGCGTCTCAAATGAACCATCAGTCCTAGTCCCACATAACGAGAGCAGCCATCTTGGCAGATGCAGAGCTCCGTTGCTGCTCAGGGTGATTTCAAGTGCACTTTATTCTTATTACAGATTTAATGAGCGATGGTAAGCGTGCATAGGTGCACAGCTGTTTTTTAGCGGGCAGAGCAAAGCACCGTTTAACCTTTTCCAGCTCTCGTTCTGAATGGAGGAGATTGAGGCTTTGATGTGGTGAAAGGGGTGAAAATATAACACGGTGAAAAATGAATACCATTTGCTGTCTGTTATTTTGGGGTTTGCAGGAAAGCAACAATTAAGCTTTTGTCGGACATATTCATGGCTTAGACTTACAGGCAATAAAATTAAAATGGGCCAAAGGTCACATTGCACTAATGTGAATGAAAACGAGAGACGGAGAGTGATGTTTTCAGTGATTTTAATAATAGAGAGAACATCAGGCTGCTGCACTGTCAGATGTAGGCAGTGATTTTTGAGCTGTGATTATGAAAAACAAAAAGGATCTCACAAATTGAAGCTTTTTACTTTCAAAGCATTCTGTTTCATTTCAATACATTACTTTCTGTGAGTAAATATGTCAGCAAGATTAAATCTAAAATAGATGTTGGTTACAACAAGTTTGATATACACTTGTATACGGTGACGGGGTTCACTTGTAGTGACAAACCCACAACTTGGTATTTTTTGGTTAACTATTGCTGCTCTCATAGCTTCATCTTGGCTGCAGCAGGCAGCTGTTTCATTAAAAAAATCTCTAAAAACCAGCTGCATTCTACCTGCTGTGAAGTTAACAACTAGCTAATGAATTTAGTCAAACATTTAGCTGCTGGAGTGAAGATATGAACCGTAGGAGTCAGGTCATTGACCAAAACAGAACAAGACTCCCAGTGAACACTTAATTTGCTTCTATTTGTTCCCTCCATATAGATTCAGGTAACAATATAGGTACAGATAGTATAGGTGTTAATACATTTATGGAAAAAAAAATCAGTTATTGCAGATTTACAATGTGTGTATATTGACTTAATTTTTTTTTTTTTTTTACAATATTACTGCTAGAGAAATAGAAGCCTTTCATTCTGCAACAGTTGGAAATCTAAACTCATTCCAAATATTTTCAATAATCGAACTCTGAGAAATCTGTAATGTTTTTTTTAAAGGTAACGGTACATGTCTTTTCTCGTTATTAGGAAATGGGTGAACAGGTGTAAACGTAATGGGAATGAAACTTTAACACATACCTCCTCTCTAAACATTTTTAAATGAGTTAGTCAGATAGATTTTCATCTGTAACGAAGGCTATCTAACAGTGCAGTAAAGAAATCCAATGATCTCAAACTGCTTCACAAAATCATCAAACACATTCTTTGTTTTGATTGAGATATTGGCTGATATTTTACTAAGAAATTTTATGGATATAATTATCATACCTGAACAATGTCAGACATTATTCGTAGCCCACTTCAAAGTATCGATCCTCATGTTTGTTCTGTTCCTCCCTCTCACACAGTAGATGGGTGAACCATGGTGGGATAATCATACGTTGGGGTCAGGCCATCTGTAGAAGTGGCCCAGTAATAGTTTTCTATTAGATTTCCCGGCCAACAGCCACTTATTTATTATGGACTGGACTATCCTGTTAATAGCAAATAGCTTCTGTAACAGAATAAGGTCTCTCTTTCCTGACTCACCTTTATGATGCAGGGGTGATAATCTAGATCTGGATGAGACACTCATAAGCTTTTGTGTTCCAGGACCATAAAGTAAGCATTTAAACGTGAATAAAGATATTTAAGGGTGGTCTTGAGAAAGGTTTTTTCGGTGTAATAAAAGTCAGATTACTTTCTGGAATGGCGCCATCGATAGGCTTAGATTGATGAATCGAAATCATATTAACCCCAAGTACTTTGCTTTGCCCTCCTATTATGTGAAAGTAGGGTTGCAAGCACTAAAAAGAAACAGTCCCAGTCACTAAAAAACCCAGCGAAACATCAGTGTAATGTGTGCTTTTGAGTCATGTCAGCCATGTCAGTGAGCATCTCATTTCAGGTCAACAGCTATCATTTGCTTCTTAAAACGGTTGAAAAAGTCAAAAGTCAGAGATGTTTGCAAGGATGAAGAAGTTGCCACATAACCTTTAAAATGCACATACTTTTCACCCGATCTCTGCTCCCCTTAGCTTATCAATTACAGATAATTTAGGAATGAGAGAGAGAGAGATGCTTTTCTTCTCCCACCTGCAGTGCCAAACCAGTGCGTCTGCCTTGTTTAAACAAACAGCGTGCATGAATTCCACACTACATTTGCCTCGCCATTAGGTTTGGGACGAATGCATTATCTGTCAGTGATAGATTGAATCACCAAAATAAGCACTTTTTGAATCTCTGCATGCATCGAACATGACGCAAATAATCCACCTCTAAAAGCACAATTTGTGCCCTATTACCCAACCCTGTGTGCCATCAACCAGAAGGGGCTCGATACTGCTGCAGATGACGCTGTGTTTGTGTGTCTAAGTGCTTTCAGGGCAAAATGCCTTCAACGCCTCTACAGTAGATGATGACGTGTCTCCATGATGTGGCCTATCAGATGTGATTTAGCTGCTAGCAATGTGTGTAATCCCTTTTTTCATGAAAGCAAAACATGTTGGCTGTGCTGCTGACTTAAATACGCCAGTCAGTGATATGAGATACAATGTATGTAAGTCACCTCAAGCAGATGGGTTTTCTTGGAGATTACTAAAGGATGATGAAAGTGTATCATTATGTATTGGAATGTGTGACGTTTGATGTATTTTTGCAACTAGAAATGCAGAAACAAAATTATTTAAAAAAACCTAAGTTTGGGTTTTTCATCTCTGGCCTCAAGTCATTAAAGGAGAGCTTGTTTACTCAGAATACATCAGATATTTGAGTCAACTCATGAAAGAATCAATAGATGAATGTTTCAGATGTGAAACATTTATGGAAAAAAAAGTTTTCAGAAGTTCTGCAAAGAGAAAGAGCTTACTGTCCTTTTTTTTAAATCTTGTTCCAAAGATTTATTTTCCTTCAGACAATCTTGTCTGTGGCCTTTCAGCACTTATTGCAGGCTCGAACTGGCACCAACACATCACAACCTCACAGATAAAGAGATTAAACAGGGTAAAGGGAAAGTTCACTTGGCTGTTTCTTGCCTTGTGTGGCAGCAATTAGCATCTGACGAGGAACTACCAGTAGGTTCTTGCGGGTTCACAGGTGACCACCAGCGGACCTCATTTTAAAACAACCAAAAAGAGGGTACCATAAATACTGCCGTGGTATCAGGTATGTCACAGCTGGAAAGATTTTCTTCATGTAAGAAGAGCAAAAGAACAGCACTGAAGGCTTTTCTCATGAAAAAGTATTAACATTAATGCAACCTCTGATGGAGAACAAAAAAGACCAGTAGATGTATATGAAATATATAATTTCATCATAGAAGTACATGACAGCAAAAATAAATTTTGCCTCTTTTGTATGGAATGCACACAGCATCTGAGCAGATCAGATCGATAACAAAATAAGCCTAGTAAAAATCAGTTAGGGACCCATGTCAGGTCCTGATTTTAAGTTTGGGACTCGTTGGTTTTTAATAGCGCTTTCTTGGTACATTTTCAAAATTTTATTATTTTCTAATTCTCTTCTTTTTGTCTTGCAGATCGCCTTCTCTCAACACAACAGCATTATGGACCTCGTCCAGTTCTTTGTGACATTTTTCAGGTAAGTGAGTCAAATATTCACACAACTTAAACGTACACACTGGCATTTGTTTCAGCTGTTTTAAGTGTTGCCGTGAAGAAGCATTCGTCCAGGGGTGCCCGGTGGCGCAGTCGGTAGAGCAGACGCCCCATATACAGAGGCTATGTCCTCGCCGCAGCAGACCCGAGTTCGATTCCACCTGTGGCCCTTTGCTGCATGTCATTCCCCTTCTCTCTAACCTGTTTCCTGTCCAGTCTTCAGCTGTCCTGTCCTGAAATAAAGGCACAAAAAGCCCCCAAAAAATCTTTAAAAAAAGAGAAAAGAATGTAACACGAGTTAGATGTCTGTTTTCTTCCAAAGCAGTAGCTCTCCAGTTAGTTGCTAGACATCTGAAAGCAGCATAATATTCAAGGAACACATACTTGAAATGTTTATGTCATACTTGACACTTTATTATATTTGTAGAGAGGAGCCAGTGAAGGAAGGTGGTTGTAGACTTGAGTGAAGTATTCACACTCATGACTTTGTAGCTTCTTTTCTCACTGAGGTGGAATTTATAGTGTAACTGGCTGTTTACATATGGGCTTGAGGTCAGAATAACATTAATTTTTCCAATACATGCCTGCTTACATGCTGTGATTAAACGGATTGACTCATTAACATGTTTTGGCCATCTTATTTCTAATTTGCAGCAGTCTCCCCGCATTGCCTTGCTGCTAATAGCTCTGTTGCATTTGTATCGTTCCACTGCTGCCTGAACAACATTAGGAGTCTTGGGACGAAGTGCCGATGGACAGCATGCGATGGTTTCTCTCTGCATGTGGCTTGAATAATTGATGCCTTGATTGCCTGGGTATTCATGGACACAAAAAGGCTTTTCCTATTCTCTGTCTAACACACTGCTCGAATCTTAAATAGTCTTCCCCAGTGGCACAATGCACAGGGAAGCAAGTTATGTGCCTAACAGACAATACAGTGCAGCCTGTGTCCTTCATCATCATATTACCTCAAATGGCTATTAGACACAAAAATAAGACAACTTTTCTATTTAGTTTTTGCTACTTTGGACTGTATAACTCCTCATCCCCACTCTAACCCAACCTTACAGCTGCATCATATACAATGTATTTGTTTCTTTTTTAAATCATAATAGCAATTTAGCTGCTGTATCTCTTTTCCCAGTGCAGGATACTCTACATGCTTAATTCCCTTTTAGGAAGAATTATTTAGCTCTACTTGAGATGCATGTCATAAACCATGCACCTTATCTGTGGTGACCTTGCAGAATCTCATGCTCCATGGAAGCATTAACTGGCTGTGTTTGCCTCTGCTGCTCTATAGTTATTTATTCATGTTTGCTCTCTGCTGCTGTATAAATCCCATAATTAAAGGGGATTTGTGTACAAAGAGCAGCAATGTGCTGGAGGCTCTTAAAGGAGAGAATTAGTGGAGAAGAGTGCCGTACTGCAGGAGGCCCCTTTGAAGCACTACAGCTTTTACGTGACCAACAGCTCTGACGTGATAACAATCTCTCAGCTCGTGCTGTGACGTAAAAGACTAAATTGTTGTCAGTGAGATCCAAACATGTGACAGGCCTCGCTGACTGACCATTAAACAATTAAACCATCAATCTTTTGTCCTTAAAGGCCAATTACATATCCTTTTATCAGAGTTTATTGACATAAATGGCTTGCCTTCAAAGGTCCCAAGAGGTTTACGTGATTCAGTGTGACACTATAAATGCTGTTGATGTGACAGCTCTGATGCCTTTGTAGCCTAGTATATTTAATTATAACGTAGAATTTCAGTGTTTGATGTGCAGCACATGTTAAACATGATATTCACATCTTACTGATGGAGATTCTCTAGTCATGATTTCTAAGCTCACCTTCTCTCCCTGCTGCAGATTTTCAAGCTGATTGTGCGGAATTCTTTTGCTTTTTTTGTTTTGTTTTGTTTATACCTACTCCTGCCTCCTTGCAGAAAATGGTGAAAAATAGCAGCAGTGTTTCTCCTCCTTAAAAACCACTGACAGGAACCTCAATCTGACACTTTGAGTTATAATAATATACACAAGGCTTTTTTATGAACCTTCCTAAGAATAAACCCAATGCTAAATCTTGTTGTTGCAGGTTGACATTTACAGTATTGTGAGCAAGAGCAGACACACTGAGTGTAAAAACTGCTATTAGAAAGGTTCATATCATGTTTGGTTCATGTTATACTGTGATAATGCACTTTTTTAAAGTTATGTAGATAACTGTCAAAATCGCTTGGCGATAATGTTGGCATTAACATTGGTATGGTTGGACTGTTTTTTTCAGTCTGCCCAGGTTTGGGCCCAAAAATCAGTTTGTTAGGGTTAGAAAAAGATTGTGTTTGAACTTAAGATATCCTAGAGATTTTTTTTTGTCAAGAGGAACACAGCTGCTAAATGCCTGAATGTCTCCTCAATGAAAACATCTGGTCTAGGTCACCAGAAAAAATTACTTTAAAATCGACAGACATCTCCTTAAAATCATTTGGTTTTGTTGCCAGTAACACATTTGAAAAATGTCCTGTAATCTCTTGCAAAATAGGTGGTTTGGTTGCTACTTAAATGGCTGCAAAATGCACTGATGGTGGCTAAAATCCCAACTGTCAAACCTTACTGTGTCCAACACCACTATCTCCAACACCCGTCAGGTTGGCAGCTGTCTTGTCCCACTACTTCAAACCTCCTTGTGAGAAAAATCAGCTCAAAGGGACAACATATAATAAGACCTATGTCATGTTGTTATGTCCTATCGAAACATTGATATATTACATGTAAAATGTACTTACATGTATCTGTGATTTGCAAAAATGTAAACTGAAAACAGGCTGTTTTATGGTTGTCCTTTTTTCAGCATTCTGTTGTCTCATTAAAAGCTGCAAATCTAAAGAAAAAACCCAAAACATGGCTATTCAGGGACAAACTGTCAACCTGTTTTTCCATTCATACCTCAAGTAAAATTTTTGCAGAGCCGATTGAGTGTAAACTATATCAGCTGTCAAATCAGTCAAAGCTAAGTCAAGTATCAAATTGTTTTTGTGACTTAAATCTGATTAGAGTAAAAAATGTCAACTCTCAAGTCCACAGCTCTGAGCAGAGACACCATGCAGGGATGTCAATCAATCAAAACCCGTAAGCTTGTTTGATAGCATTTTGGAAATTACAGAAAATCACTACGTAAGCCTATCGTAGGTAAAGGAGGCTGAAGGAAACTATGCATTAAAAGAAATAAAAATTACAATATTCTAACACAAAACAACAGCTACTTAAAAAAAGTTGCAAAACAATGCAAGAGCATCTGAGACTTCAAGCATCCTTTACATAAAAAGGAAATTTCAGGTGTTCTCCCAGGCTACAGAAAAAAAATGATGAAGGTTGTACAGGGATCTTTGAATTATCTAACTGTATAAACAATCCTCTACTGCAGACATCCTATCAGCATCTCCAGTGAGACAGCGATTGGACCACACACACAGGAAGGTAGTGCTGATCCAGGAGGGCAAAGAGGGAGAAAAGTGCGTCTTCACTCATCAAGCCTTATTTTGGCCTGCGGGCAACGGTGCCACTGTGACTCTCGAGTCAACCAGTCAAGGCTAGAAAACCAGGCACACAAACAGATAACTGGAATATGGAAAGAAGGGGAGAACAAGAAGGAGGGAGTTAAGAGAGGAGAGGCTTCATCCCAGGATGAGTCACGTCTCCTCCTCACATTGTCTGCTGCATGGAGGGGAAGCTGTGGGGAATAGCAGAGCTGGTGAGACGGGAGTTTTCCCAAGCTTGCTGCATGACTGAGGGCAGATGTAGAAAAATACACAGACAGGGAGGCTCACATTGCAAATCCAAACTAATGATCCCAAATTTGTGCTCATTTTGACTTACACACCCACACATGCTCAGACTGTTTCCACAATCGGTACATATGTAAATGTGACACTTAAATCAATTAAATCACCTTGATATGTTGATTTTTAATGTTATTATTCACAAACCTCGATCTGCAGTCCCTGTTAAGAGCAGGTTCTTGAAGATGAGTTGGAAGTACAACAACACATCTCTTCTTCTTTTGTGCTATTTGGGTACCCCATCCCTTCCCTTCTTGTTTCCAGGAGGCCCAAAGATGAGTCTCGAAGCAGAAGGTCTGTCTTGGCTCCCTCAGGTATATATTATTTTTTAGCATCACGACCAAAGCAAATGACTTCCAAACTAAGAGTTGATGTCTTTGGCATTAGAAATGATCTAGTTGATGCTAAACAAAATAACAGTGCGCAGCCAAACTTAGCCAAAAGTGACTGATATTTACAAGCTCTCTAGGCAGCTCCCAAAGTTCATCAGCTCACACATACTTTGCTCTTAGCTGTCCACTTAACTGCTGCAAAAGTGGGTGAGGATATGGGAAGAGGGCTTCAGTTACTGCTGGGGTCGATGCAGCCTGCAGAGCACAGTGCTTAAAAAGTAAACTGGAGGTGTTTTTGATTTGAAGCAGAACAACTTTATCTGATTTCCAGGCAGGGCATGTTTTTCCCTTAAATTCCACAAACAATAAGACCCTCTAAACTGCTATGCTCTTTTTCCACATGCCAGGCAGTGTTTATGGACCCTTTAATGGGCTCAATTACATGCACATTAGGAGGCCATCCTATATTGGACTCTGTTTAGAGAGCTTTTTACAGTAGTTGTCATGCGGAACTCCAAAGCAAAGTTGGGTCTGTGGCTACACCTCAGTAACCCAACATCTATGTTCAGATATTTGCTTGGCCCACTCCCCACAGGCTCATTTTTAATGTGCTACACATTTGTGGATTACTGTAGTA
Organism: Naso thynnoides; assembly: GCA_029783665.1. Taxonomy (NCBI): domain Eukaryota; kingdom Metazoa; phylum Chordata; class Actinopteri; order Acanthuriformes; family Acanthuridae; genus Naso; species Naso thynnoides. Next base: position 10,688,386 of record JAQLOL010000014.1, read on the forward strand.
GTAGTAGTAGCAGTAGTACTATATGTGTGCAACTGCTTGCTTAAGTGCCTGAGTGTCGAGTGTATATTTGTCTTTGTGGGTGCAAAACCGGCCACATCTGCTGGGAGTTGTGCAGATAGTTCAGATGCCTGGCTACATGTAAGAGGGGGCTCTTGTGTGGTTAGACTAATGAGGCTCTGCATAGAGGATTGTTGTTGAGTGACAGAGATGATTTACGCCAGCAGGATGGACAGTCAACTGGGAGGAAACATCCGTCTTACCACAGAGCGGCTGTCAGACACACAGGCGGAGAACAGTGGTAGAAACAAGGATTTTCTTTTGCTGGTGCTTTTTCGTTGCTCAATTTTTCATTAAGGGCCCGCTGAAATTTAGGTTTTTCTATAAACGTGGCCGGCCGCAAATTAATTCCTACTGGGACAACCCTGACACACATACACATGCAGAAACATACCCAGTACCCACTCCGTGACACTAACAATATTATTTAGTGTTAAACATAAGGGGAGGTACACAGCCGAAGGGATTTATATGTAAGGTTCAAAAAGTCTGCCATGTAAACACACTTCTCAATCTTACATTTGCCTGCACACAAACAGAAAGCACCAGGCAGAGGTTTACGTAAATTTCAGCCTCTGATTTTGAGATTACAAACTCATGCTGCCAGATATCAACACCAACTAATGAGTCAACAGTATTTGTTCCATAACGTTAGATGAATGAGCTTCACATATAACTATAAGGAATCGGAACGTGTGCCTCAGCCAACAAATGCATTAAATTTACAATTTAAAAAAACATGTCCAAAAGACAGCTTTAAAACAAAACAATGTGTCTGTTGTTGAGAGTAAAGTCATCAGTGATTTTGTTCAGGTCCCCTGTGCTCTGTCAGTTACAGGTTTGAGAGTCGTCCCCAGAGAGAGGAAAAACTGGCTGATGTGCTGCTTTCTGATTTAACAAGATGTGTCAAGAATTATGCGTGTCACTTTGTACAAGTAACAAATGCATCTTTGTACACGGTAGGTTATTTCATTTTTAACCAGGAAGGTGGCCCTATGGTAGGGTTAGGCTTATGGTTAATAACTACCTAAGGGGGGACTTATCAGCAGACACTCCTGAATGAGAAATATTAAAGGAGTATTGCCTAAAACTACAGGCAGAAATATGTAAATATGCCACTTTCCCGTTGGTTCTTGAAGGTGACACTTCTCTCTAGTGTTTAAGCTACAGTATTGTGTAGCATTGAGTATTTATTGTATACAGTTAACTCTTGTATTATGTTCATTTTTTGGACCCATTGGTCTCATTCGGGTCAAAGTGACATTGTTTGGGCTTTAAAAGCACTACAAAAAATGAAAAATTACATTAAAAAATATTTTATATATATTGTCTTTATATCAATTTTAAACAATATTAATAACATATGTCATATTCGTGTTTGCAAATAACCCCTGCTAGATTACATGTAATAATGAAAGTGTCATTCAATTTTTGTGAGAAATTTATAATTCATGTAAAAAAAAGATCCACTACAATCAAGACTTGGGTGGAATAAATCATGCTTGTTTTGAAAAGAAGGTTCTCATATTCTGAAACATCCTCCTCCTTCCCTTCACTATGTCTCTCACCGTTTGCTAAAATTGTTCCAAGGCCCTCTGAGTAATGTATCCTTGATGTCTCATACTGACACTAAAGGTGGCCTTTAGCATCAGTAAGAGACACGCTGGGCTCCCATTGAAGTCTGATGTTAACCTATTTGCATTAGTATTAGATGCCCAACTTCTCCACCGTACATAGTACAAAGAGCGTCAAAGTGTTGTAGGTCAGCATTTCTCAAACTATGGGCCAGGGACCAGCACCGGGCCACGGAGCAATGCCTGCCGGTCCACAGCAACCTCACAAAAAAATAAGCTAAGGCCATGGAGTTTCAGGTAAAAAAAAATGCTTTCTTGAATCATTTTTCTTGTGATTAAAATGTAAAATGGGTAAATTTGACCCAAACATCACATAAGGGTTAAGTAAATATTAATCCAAGACAAGACTGACAGAAGGGAAGAACTGAGAGAAAAGAAGTGGTTACAAATCTGTCTGTTGCTTCAGCACCATGGACCGCACCATGGATTTATCAATACACAGCGCAGTTAAGCTACTAAGCCTTTTTCTGATTTCTGAGCCCTAGTCAAGGCCATAGATTCTAACTTGGACAAAGTTCAGTCAGATAAAGCATCAATGAGACAGGCAGACTGGACTAACATTTTTAACTGAACAAATTTCTCTGGCCTTGCACTCTCTCTGCCTCTAGGGATGGAAAGGGAGAATGTCAGGTTAACAAGGAGATACGATTTTGCCACAGGGGGGTGGCATCCACCCCCCCAAATAATCTACTGTTTGTATAGCTTCATAAGGTATAGCAAATGATAGTATGTTCCTGTTCTTCTTGCTTTACTGACATGGCCAAACTCTGTGGTAGTTTGTTTTTCCTGCTTTTCTCTTGTTGGGTAGCGATTAACTTGGTCGCAGGGCCGTTTGTTTTGCAGGTCATTCGCCGCGTCGCGGAGCCTCCAGTCACTTGCCTTTTCTGAGCACAGCGGTGCTTGCGCAGCACGAAAGAAAACATTGAAACATGGCGGAGGAGGAGAAAACTGTGAGATCAACATCATCTAAAGTGTGGGAGCACTTCACATTGACTAAACAAAAACTAAAAAGCGTGTTAGCTGCAAATTGTGTAAAATTGATCTCGTATGGCACGGGAGCACCACGCTGATGCGAGAGCATATGAAACGAAAACATGTTGGAGCCATGGATGTTGCCGGGGAAGGGAGCTCAGCTGGGTACGTTAGCTAACGTTACTACAAAATCTTCATCTTGATTTTCATTAAACAAAAGATTAGACTCGTGTGCGT
>JAQLOL010000014.1:10727214-10739036 GCA_029783665.1 Naso thynnoides
GCCGTGGCCGTTAGTTTGGGGAGGGGAAAAGTATTAAAAGAGGTGAAAACCATTTTAAATCGGGTCATGTTGAGAGCTGGAGCTACTCAAAGGGGGAGTTAGTTATGACGTCAGTTACACGACTGGTGTTGTTGTCTTTATTAGGGCCCGATCGATATACCGGTTTGCCGATGTTATCGGACAATACTGGCCCATTGCAGATATATCGGTATCGGCACATATGTTCTCCGATATATGCAGATATTAAAACTGTTTTTTAAGGCTGGAAAAATTACTTGGACCAGCCATTTAAAATGGTGTAATCAGGTAGTTTGTTCAACAGAGAGTGGTCCATTATTTGACTGGGGAAGTGTTTACTGCTCAGTGCACTGTTGTTAGATACCCTGCCTTCATTACATATCTTTGGCACACGAATTTGATAACCACATTCAAAATGTCATATGTAAAATATTGGCCGATATGTTGGATACCAGAATGTTCTAACTCCCTAATATCAGTATCAGCATCCGTCCCAAAAATCCCATATTGGTTTGGGACCTAGTCTTTATAATTACATATTTTCATAAAGCAATACATAAACCGTTTGATGACAAAAATAGACTTTCTTCACATGAAAAATGATCATTTAAATTGACATACATCGTATGTGTAATTCAGGGCACAAGTCAAGCAGGATCATAAAATAATTTTCCTTTTCCTGTTGACTATCATTCATATTTTTTCTGTTCCATGGGGTCAACCGGAGGAGGCGTGACTTAGGCACTCTATAGGGTTTATAATGGACATTTCTAAGCATGTTTAACTGAACCTTCCCCTAGTGGGCAAACTAATGAGAGAAAAATAGCTCAGACCATAAATAACCTGAACAATTGACTGTTTTGTGTGTTTCCAGATGGTCTCACCAGGTTACATTAATCTTTCATAATGCCATAAATGACTCCACTTATTCAAACGAATTACATTACCATTGTAGTTTTTCATGCAGGCTGAACAGTATAGTAGTGATGAAATTATTTCCTGTCACCAATTGTTAGAATTAACTATTTATCATTTATTCGATTGAAATACCAATCATTTTCTGGTTCCAGCTTCTCCATTTTGAGGATTTGCTGCTGTCTCTCTGTTTAATATGACTGTAAACAGAATAAAGTTTGGGCTTTTGGTTGGACAAAACATAACATTTGTTGAAGATGTCACCTTGGACTCTGGGAAATTTCAATAGGCATTTTAAACTTTTTTTTCTGACATTTTCAAAGACCAAAACATTCAGAAAACAACTGACAGAATCAATAATGGAGAAAACTCATCAGTTGCAGAGCTCTTGTAAATCCTTCAGTTTACTGGCCATTTCAATTCACATTTCTCAAAGAAAGATGATAACTTAAGTGCTGGAATCTCATAAAGGTCAACACAGGTTAATGTGTCTCTCTCCAGCCTGCACATTAAAAGGTCATCTCCAGCTCTGTCATATTTACTCTGGTCCATTTTCTTAATCCATCCAGGAATTTAGAAAGTTTTCAGTCCCTTTCATCTTTTCAGTCAGGTACAGCTTATGGTTTTGGCTTCACAGTGCAATCAGCGAATAGCATTATTATCTCTTATCTTTGCCCCTGCGCTGCCCTGGGAAAGATGTTAGGCGAGGCACCTCAAAATAACTGATGCAATGGAGTTTTTCTGAGAAAAGTCAGGCACTGCTTGACATTTGGGCACAACAACAAAATGAAAGAAATAGAGTAAAATTGCTGCCGTTCTCCTGGTTAATTGAAGGGGTAGAATCAATAGAGTAGTTTCTTGGTGCTGAAGTTTTTGCTACTGTTGAGGTCAGAGTTGGAGTCATCAGATGTAATGCCACAATTGAACTGTTTTATCCATATCCTGTTTAATCTATGCCAGAGGTGAACATGTGGACTGAGTAGCCTGAATTTCAAAGCACTGTCTCTCAGTGCTGTGGGCTTTATGGTGGGAGAACAGTAAACCTGGACAGCAATAATATTTATCAAAGGTTTTACAACCACTCTTTTCCCAAGGCAACTATGATGTGTGTTGCATTCTACAAACGTCAACAGTTTAATTGCAGTATCATTCAAATCTATAAATGTAATGATTCTACAATTAAATCCCACAGAGATATACAAGTGGAAGTTTTAAGTAGACCATGTTGCCTTTTTGAGAGAGTCTTTCTTTACAAAATGTCTAAAATCCATTTTTAGAATCTAAAACAAGATGAAAATTGGCTCAAGTTTTAGAGATAGTTAAAGCTGAGGTAGGCAATTTGTCTTTGGTGTCCTTGTGCTAAAATTCCACACTAACCTCTCAGCATATCGTAATTCATGTGGTCTGGTCTGAAAGAATAATACATTTCTGCACCTCTCTTTGACTCTTCATGCTCTATATTCAGACCATCACAGGGTATTTTCTTTCTTGGCCAATCACAGTCATTTCAAAGAGCACGTTTTCCTATTGGCTGCTCTAGGCTGCGCTTGTTACAACAGGTGATGTCAGTACGAGCCGATTGGTAGGTGAAGCAAGAGATGTGCCTGACGCTCTAAAACTTGTTGTGAATCTTTGATGCAAACTGGACTTAAAAGAAAGAGGGACAACAAAGGAAATAAAATGTGAGCCGGAGCAAAAACGGTGAGGAGGTGAGGAGGCAGCAGAGTTGCTTCCCGAGGAGTCTCATGCTACAGCTTGCTTGATTCTAAATGTTGCCTCCCTCAGCTTTAAGGCATCGCTACGATAAGAAATATGACTTATCCTTCTCAATCCATGTCAAATTACTGCTATACCTCATATCTTAAAAGTAGCTATAATATTATATAGAGTTTAATTGTTATTTCAAGCATCAAACATCGTATTTGTCTGTCTGTTAATAGTCTTTGATTCCACCATTGTTTCCATAGCTCTCAATCCCTAATCTATTTGCTTCTATTGAGAATGTACAACTTTAAAAACAGATCAAGAGATGAAATTTGTTGATTTAGATGTAGATGTTCCACAGACTTATCTTTCAAAATTAATCCTCCTAAAAGTGGCGATGTTTTCTTTGCAACTCTGAACACATTAATCATCTACTGTAGGTCTTGCTTTCAGAACACATTGGAAAATGTTTTGACAAAAAATCCTCTCACTAGTAGTTTCTTCTGTTTGGATGGCAACTGGTCCCAATCAGGAAACACAAAGTCCGGCCCATGATGTGGCTCAGGAGGTGAAGCACAAGGTCGATGGTTTGATTAGTACTGACTTTAGTCTGCATGTCAAAGTGTCCTTGAGCAAGATTCTGAACCCCAGATTGCTCCTGATGGCTGTGCCACATGTGAAAGTGTGTGTGTGTTTCTGATGAGCATATTGGCACTTTGTATGGACGCCCCCTCCATTAGTGTGTGAATGGGTGAATGCTGACATGTATTGTAATGGCTTTGAAGTAGTCGGTACTCTTGAAAAGGATAAAACAGCACATTGTTGTTTAAGAGTGATATCAGTCTTGTAATCTAACTCCAAAAAGCAAATAACCATATTTTCTAAACTACAGTTCCTTGAAATTTCACATTTTCCGAAGAAACATGTTTTTTTATAACCCAAAATCGAACAACGATTTGTTAGACGAACACATCAGATTCTGTCCGGTCACTTCTGAATCAGATTTGGCAGTTGTCATTTCCATCTCATGCATACGTAACCCGAGGAGGATATTTGAGCCCTTTTCGGTTCCGTGACAAGTCCAATAAATCTAAGGCTCTCTCTTCAGGTCAAGTATTCCATCACTGTGCCAAGACAGGTGGGCCATATTCTTGGCGAGACGTGTCCCCCTCCTGTCCACTAAGCAGTCTGTCCTCTGTGTGCTGCGTCCTTGTCCGCCTGTGTCACTCCGCACCGGGACTGATGTGATCTGACTGACAATAGCAGTCTGTCTGTCTGCCAGGTGCTATCTTATAATCCTGCTTTTCAGGAGTCACTTGTGGATGCTAAAAGAACAGATGAACTAACACTGGAGGAAAAAGGAAAGATATGAGGCAAAGACAGGATGTATCATTCGCTGCTAATTGCAAAAACCAGCTTGAGTCACAGTTCACCATTTTTATTTTAGCTGTTTGGCAAATACTGAACAGATAACTGAATGTTTAAAATGTTTTTCTTGTCTACTGGTACATAAAGGTGGCCTCTTCTTTGATGAGATGTCTTCAAGTTCATGCTGGTAATATCCATTGGTCAAATTAGAAACCAAAGCCTTTTTAGTTTAACTGTAAATCTGAAACACAGTTCAAAAAGAAGTGCTGCCTTACAGGCTGTGGTTGAGATGCTGACAGGGATCAGACTTTAACAGACATTTCACACATTTTTTAAAATGACAAGGATGTTCAAAAGCATGTTTTCAGTTTTCATCGCCATTATGTTGTACATTCTTTTAATGTCTTTGATAATTAAGGTGTCATTAAGTATATAATAAAAAGTGTTTACATCTTTTCTTCCATTTCAGCAGTAATTGCTGGCAATTAATGTCAAATGGCTTTTGTCTTTTGGCATTTGCTCTGCCTGTGGGTATATGTACACATTCTTTTTTTGTTTATCAAACCCAGTCGCTTCTGCCATCTACCCAGACAAAATAATACGAAAAAATCAAATCAAATGAGGGCAGCAATCAAAAACAGATTCATTTTCAGTAGAACAGAAGAAAGACATTGATTACTTTTAGCCATTAACAACACTTTTGCAAATTCTTTATGCTCTTGTAGCTGTTACAGATAGTTTGATATTCTTAAAAATACCATTTAAGATAACATTGTGCACTTTGCCATCAAAATATAATCACACAGTTAAGTCAAATCTGTAACTACATCAGTAAAGAACCATACCTGGGCACATTTTATAAATCAAAGCTACACTGGATAAAGCTGAGAGGCCAAAAGTCATCAGATACTTACAGAGACTCTCAAAAACATTACAGACAATATGTTACAAGCTTACTGCAGCGTACTGTAATAGAGTGTACACTTCATGTATCATATGCACAAAATGTCCTTTTAGAGGCAATGCAATGGAACCACAAAACACCATAACAATCAAATAAATCTACAAAACCTTTACCTAGTACTCAACATGTAGAAGAGAATGAATTTTAGTGTCTTCTGGCTGATGTGTCTTTGTCCTTTGTGGATCCTCTGGCAAAATGTTTTGGGCTTTTCTGTAAATGAGTTAAAATGTTGTTTTATGAATTATATTCTATACAGAATGTCCATGAAATGTGTTTGTTAGTCCATTGTCGAAATACTGAAGAGCAGTTTTAGATCACCACTTAAGTTTTCCTTTTGGTGAACTAAAGCCAGTTTATTGGCAGGACAATTCAAAGCACATTTATGCAGAGAATGATCTGTATCCTTTAAAGGCTGTTCAGCACATTGGCAGTCCAGTCAGTCAACTGTGCACTGAGTGCACACATTCCAAAGAAGTAAATTCATTCACATGGTTTTCAGATCAAGATCACAGGGCTTAAGTCCAAAACATCGGCGTTCCCAAGTGTGACTCTGATTCTTGAAGTCAACAAGCTGCCCCCACGAGGCCCAAAAGGCAAATGAACTGATAACCCAAGAACAGCTTCAGCAGGTCTGTTTTCAGCACAGCAAAAGTCAACATGAAGTCAGATATAATTCACTGTTGTCCGATTTCAGTGCTGTTTTACGTAAAAATGCAGGTGTAAATGTTAAATTAAAATGAGTTAAGTCACTTCTTGAGATAAGAGTGTTGATCCATAGTCTGCAGATCCTACAAAAGCTGGAAGCCTTCAGTCGACGATACTGTTGACGATAAAGCAAAGGCTAGAGCGAGGACCAAACTGGAGAAGTCGAGTTCAGCCGCGGAGCTTCTAGGAATGGCATTTGAGTCACTGGACTCATCCAGTTCCTGGTTCTAAAGACAAAGACCAGAGTTTCAGTATTAGATTAAAGCTGCAAGAGGTAACTTTGGGGTAAAGATCAATAACCTTTTTGTAATTTATTTGGAAAAAATGTCATAATCGTCATAAAAAGCTCTAAATAAGTGATGTGGTCTAAGTATTGTGAGATCTCTGTGTCTTCCCATGCCTCTGTATTCAGGATTGGTAAAAATCCTATTTGCCCAATCAGTGACTCTCTCTCTCTCTCTGTCCTGATTGGCTGGTCTACACTGCACATCTTAGCAACAGGTGACTTTGGAAGGAGCTGATTAGCTGTTCATGCCTTGCGCTCTGATTGGCCTCTGCCAACAACAGAGTTTCTGCAAGGGACACCGTCAGTCGGCTCGAGCTGAGACCAGTTTATTCCGCTGCAACTTTCCCTGCAACCATTTTGTTTCAGTTCAAACTGGACTTAAAAGCGAGAGAGACAACAAACAAAATAAAACGTGAGCAGGAGCAAATGGTCGCACCGGAGATGCTTGCCAATGAGCCTCATGCTACAGCTAATGTTAGCTTGTTAGCCTGTTGGCGGTGGAAAGTTTACAAGAATATTATGAGATGGATATTTATTTGTTGTTCTGTGGGCTCCACCATTATTCGACATTTCAAGGATCACAATATGAGAAAATAAAACAAAATAATATAATAATCAGATAAAAATTTAAAAGGTTTTGTTAGTTTGGTCAGAATAATGCTTCTTCTTGTACATTTAATTATGTAAAAACTAACTAGAGTCAGAGACAATTATAGCACAATACACTGCCTAGAAATGAGGGAAATGGTATTTATGCATGACTGAGGTAGAAAAGTTGGTGATTTAAAAACAAAATGAGATGAAGTCCAGTGGAAAAAGCCAATATAGATAAAGATTTAGTCCTTAAAAATAGCAGAAAAGGAAAACATCATGTTATCAGTGCATATTTTAGTTCCCTAATGACCAAATTTAAGGGCTCCTTAAATACTTAGTATTATGTCTTTAAAATCAACATATATTGGCCTCACAAATCCACTATTGTTCAGGCTCTAATTGGACCTTGATTAGAATGCACAGAGTAAAACAATTCTTACCACACACAGAGCAGTATCCGCTGTTCGATTGGATACCAGTTTTTGGGCCTGGAAGGAAGAAAATAAAGAGAAAACAGAAGCATTAACTTTTATTCTTTTTGATTGTGCTTGGCTTGCTTTCAGGATCACAGACTGGCTGATGGTGCTGCAGAAATGCTATGAAATATAGAGCAGACTACCTCATCGACATTACCATTTATTTAGCCGCTCTCAGTGTAGTCAAATGAAGGAACTATCTTGGCCTGAAAGTTGAATCGTTAAAGAAAGGGCACAGTCTTACAGTAAAACAAGGACGAGAAAAATCGTTACTGCATCAAGCCAGACTTCCTCTGCTAAAGTCGTCCAGCAAAATCCACACAACACTGCAATTTATGATAATACTTTTAGTGCTCACCAATTCCCACAGTTTAGAGCTACATAATTCTCTTTGTATAATCATTCTCCTCAAAGTACAACTCCAGTGTGTTTGTGTGCCTGTTTGTGCCAGCTCAAGGTTATGACAGTTTAATACATTAAAACTTTTCTTAGACAGCTCCAACCTTTTCAACCACACATAAAAACACCCTCACGCATTTGCAAACACACAGCTACACAGGCAAACAAACACACACTCACAGATACAGAGATGGAGCGCAGAAAATGATAAAGTGACTCTACAGTGGTTTGGGAAAATAATAAACACTCCACGCGTTGGTTCATAAGTAGAAAAATTTCTTTGAGCCACGATTCTGGAGAACAATGATTAATTGCTCTATAGGAGGTCTTTCCTCTTGGAGGATGTTTTTACTGGTGATAAATCATATTATCGCTATTAAAGGCCAATATGATAGATTGTCTTGCTTATGTGATATCATCTTATTTAAAAATATAACCCCACAGTATTTATCTGAGGAGAATAGCAGAGGTCTGAAGTGTTGCTAAAGCCAAAAGTTCCAGAGAAGTTGGAGGACCTCAGGCAAAACATGCAATTTAAATGTCAAAATCAGCACACTGAATTGATTTTCTACAGTTACCTTTGATATTTCACCACTAATAACCCTTTGCATGTCATTATCTGTATCTGCTGTGAATAGTTTTGGGAGTCCTTATAAAGTCACAGAAGAAATCGGATCTCTGAGATTTGTGTTCATAGGGTTGGAGACATGTTGAATTAAACGAGCTAGATCTGAGAAAAAAATGTGAAAGGCTTTAATCACCTTTCTTAAATGACCTAAAATTGCCGCCACAAGGTTCTGTTTGATGGAGAGCTGTTTGGGAGCTTTTAGCCATATCACAGTCTTCCTTAGCAGATGGAGTTTAAATTGAAGATGTGAAAATTTAAACTTTTTCAAAGCATTTAAAGGATTTTTCTTGTTGAATTAAAACCTGTTCACATCCACTGTTGATCCCCTTAAGCTATTTTAAAACAGCCAAGTGCTGTTTATAAAGATTTAATGATCAAAACCTTTTTTTTAATTATTTTTTTTAACATGCTATAGATTGTTCCATTTGTTAGATGATGCACTAATCCCCAGACACACATTTTCTTACAGTTCTATTGTTATGACCTTTTTAATTTGGATATTCCAAATAGGTGAAAATTACCCCACCCCACCCCCACCCCACATGGATGTTAAAGTTTTAAGTTCAAAGTTTATTTCATTTATATCGCACTCTAAAAAGCAAAAAGGTTTTGCACCAAAGTGCTTCATAAAGACTGAGACGTTCAAGCAATGAAAAATAGCAATTAAAAAGAAAATAAAAATTAAACAATTTAACACCCAAAGAAACAGATTAAAATAAAACAGGTTAAACACAATTAAAAGCCAGAGAATAAAACTGGGTCTTATGGTACATTTTTAAAAGCATCGACAGATTCAGCCTCTATCTGCTGGCCTCTGGCAGGTCATTCCACAAAGATTAAAATTCACAATTTAACGTTTATTCTTGACAAGAGAAACAGTAGTTAAAGGGCACTCGCTTTAATTTTAAATTTGGGATTGAATGCAGTTATTATTAGGAACTTTTACATTCAACAGCAATGTTAGTGCACGTGCAGGAGTTGGAGAAATGTTGACTGAAGGTTGTGTCTCATGTCAGTAATCAGCATTTACATTTTAATTTTTCCATAGGCAGCTATAGTCATTATTAAGCTAACAGGGATTTTTGTAAACACAAGCCTCAGTCTGAGGGACTTAAAATGCTGTGCATGGTTACAATGATATTGTGTCCCTCTCCACACACACACAGTCACAGAGACACTACCCTGTGGGCAATTTCTGATGTTACTGTGGCAACCAATTAGCTTTGACATGACAGCTTTGGAAACTCTGACTCCACACTGACGTCTCATCTTTCTGCCCAGGAGGGGGGATTCTGTGCATGCCATCATAAAACCATCCCTGATGCATCAGGGTGACAGAGCCAGACATCTGACACAAAAGCTCTGAACAGATCACCAACCTGATGTTTAGCTTTTAGTTTGAATTCAGGGTCTTTCCATTACATGTTTTCAGACTGTTCTGATGCTTTTGAAATTTACAAAGAACAAAAAGCTGGATATTTATCAAAACATTTGTTTTTGCATGGAAAGGTTTTATTTTGGTGCTACTATTTCAGTAAAAGGCCCTTCTGTTTCAGCAAGAAGTTTCAAGAGAAGCCAATAAAGTTTCCCCATTAATGAGATCAGTGAAGGAATGAGCTCGCTAACAGTCATCAGTTTAGGAAGCCCCATTATTTGCAGATTTATCACACTGAAAAGTATTTCTTGTCTGTAAGCACCGGAATGTCGCCTGTTTCTGCATTTTACTTTGTGTTTTCCTTGAGATATTTCGAGCAGAAATGGACTAAAATTCTAAATACATTTGAATAATTCAGGTAAAGGCAACTGAATGAGTTAGCTTCTATAACACTGCTGTTAGATCTCACAGAGACAGATTTACATGATGACTTTTTAATATTATCAAAAGATTTTACAGTGATTCCACCTCTACTTCTCTTTTTATTAATTTTTCATTACATGCATTTTTAAAAAAAATAATTAAAGCCTTCATCCAAACACAGAAACTCAGTTTAAAACGTCACCTGTAAGGTCCCGCAGATGTTAAATAATGAGTTGCCATCGAGATCCATTTTGGACATGTCCGTCAGTGCATCCAAAGCGTTACTGGTTCGACCTTTACCCCTTCGAGTGATTCTAGGCTCTAGTGCAGTCGGCTCAATCGGAGGTTGGGGTTGCCAAACACCAACATCAGTACCATTACCAAATGCCTGAATGGCATTCCCTGCATGAAAATGATGTATAAATTAGTATCATTAAATTTGTATCATTTTGATGCTATAAATGTGCACAATGTCTACGTTTTACTTGACAACAACCACTTAAATGTAATATTAATGGAAAAATGAGCAGAAGTGATTAAATACTGTACAGACGTGGGAGAAAATATGCATACATTGTTATGACATTGATTCAAATGTAGAATGTTACAATTACATGTAATATACCACTTTGAGCCCCGTCTAGCAGCCGTCTTCTATCATTGCCTTGAAAATAAGTGCAAGTGGCACAGCCAAAAACACTTTGTTCCTGTCCAAATAAAATGGCTTATAATTGATACTTTAGATAATTGGGTAAGAGAAGAAATGACTTGACCTTTCTCAAGAGCCTTTTTAAAAGCAGTGCCTGCCTGTAATAGCTGTGATTCACAAAGCAGCACAAAAATGAACCTCAGAACTGCCTGAAATAAGAGAACTTCAAAAATAATTAATGTAACGTAATTTTCTTATTAATAATTTGACATTTAATCTAAGATACTCTTCCATAAGCAGAATAGTAAGTGGGCAAAAAACACCCTTTTGTATTTATCTTGTCTGAATCAAAGTAAAATACGATGAAGCATAAGTTGTTTAAAGACATTTAGCTTTAGAGCAAGCACTTTAGATAATTGTAATTCGATTTAAATTGCTTTATTTTGGAGTTTGAATGCGGAAATGCCACTGAATGCCACTAATGCTCACATATGAGTGACAAGAGCAGAATAAATGCTCAAAAGTTTTTTTTTTTCTGTGCAGAGTGACAAAAACACTATATGAAGACAACACTATTCCTGTTTAAAGCCATTATCTCCAAAGTCCAGATACTGCAACTCATTGTCACTTCTTTCACATTTAGGAACAGTGCCAGATTTAAATGGAAATTAATTTCTGCAGGATTGCCAACTATGAAAACTTACGTAGGCATCGATTGCTGGTGAAAAACTCAGAAAATCTATCACAGTCTGGCTTGCTGTTCCCGCTGCTGCTGCAGTCGCACCATGGTGACAGGCTAATGCCGAGCGATCGCACGTAATTGGGGGTCATCACTGTACCTGCAGCACAGAACAGAAGAAAACTGTGGTTAGTCACTGTAACTGTAGTCCCTTTATCATAGTTGGCCCCTTTTGGTTTAGTTGACATTTTTGGGGCTCTTTACTCTGAAATTTGTATGTTCGGTTCGGCCACTAAAGACAAGCATCTTCAACATTAAAGGGAGCCTTTACTTACAAATTCTGCAGGACTTGCATTGAATTGCACTGAATTATAACCGTGTGCATCCCCATTACAGGCCATGACATGGCCAGTGGTCTTGCCTGTTCAACAACATGCATATAAGGGCCACAGCTTACAATTATTTTCAAATTAGTCTGCATTTTTATGATTTAATGATTAATTTAGTCTATAAAATGTCAAAAATATAAAAAAATGGTTATTGTCTTGAAATTACTTTTTTTGTCTAACCAACAGTCAGAAACCTTTATTAACTGACTTAATTGACACAAAGAAGCAGCTAATTTTTATTTATTTATAT
>JAQLOL010000014.1:10753686-10771961 GCA_029783665.1 Naso thynnoides
TTCAGGGTTGTTTTTTTTTTTTTTTTGGTAAATTTCAAATCCAGGCATTCAATTCTGCATGCTTCTGGAGCTCAAACAGCACAGGCGCTACTCTAAAAGGATGATTAATTCAAAACTAGCGCATAAATGCTACTTCCAGCACTAGTACTGTGATAGTGGGAGAATCATGCAGACCTCTCATAATTGCTTTGAGAGCTGAAAGTGAAATATACTAAATGACTCTGCTTTGTGTACGGTGGGTCACAGTGGCAGAAAGCTTTTGTGATGGATAATGGGTGTTGAAAGCTGCAGCCTGAAACCAGACAGCAGCAAAAAAGAGCTGGCTGTCAAATAGTGACAGATTTGTAGTGGTGTTTTTGTGACTTAAACTGGCTTTGAAGCACAGCTTAGAAATAATGTCTCCGTGTAGTCGCTTAACTTTGCACAATGTCCAAACTTAAACCTGAGGCACGTCAGCAACGTAAAAGCAGCATCTTACCAGCTATGATGGGGGCCAGGCGGAAGATATCTGAGAGCCGGCTGTTGACAGGCTCATACGGAGAATATTCCAGCAAGTCATTACCTGCGTTGGAAAAAATTATTGTCAACAACACATGCTTGAAATTGCAGTTGTACAGTATGTATGTGTTAATATATGTCAGCCTATGTGGTGTGGTTGGATGTTATCTGATACTCTTTAAGATAGAGATATCAATTATGCTAAATGGGTAATTGGGTAATCCCTGTTAATTAATTATACGGATGCATCAAACGTTTTGTAAATTTTAATTATGTTGTCATGCATGTGTTACCCAATAGTGCAAATGAATAAAGTTAACCTTAGATCGACTTTGTCACAAGTATTATCTCTATCTTGCGTATGATGTCATGTTTTTTTATTACATGAGTCATTATAATGAATGTGTGCTTGTGGGATTGTACATATTTTGTTATCAGCTCAGATACTAAAGACCAGTTGGCTTCTGAACAGAAAAACAAATTTAAGGTTTTTGTACTTGCTTGAATATGTCGTCAAGCGACTTTAGACACTGTATTTCAGATGCAAATACTTTTTACTCCACTGCATTTATACTGCCATTTCTTATTAAACTCAAAAAAGCTTCATCTTTACCAGATGCAGTATTGAAATACTGCTAAGTACACTTTAACACAGGGGAGTCAACTATTATTAGCATTAAATATTGATTCTCTATCTGCCTAATAGGCTATGTCCAGGGCTTGAAGTACATTTATCTGATGAGATTTTTGTACTTTGCCATTAGTAACATTTTAATAGTTGTACTTTACTGGGTCAATGATGTTTTTTTTTTTTTTTTCAAAGTTAAAGATCCAGATACTTCTTCCACCACCATGAATGCCCACTTTACATTGACACTAATAATCAGTCAGTTAATGATCAGTAGTTTACTGCTTTGCTCAGTGCTTACCCTGTAAGCTCTGAAATATGCTCCAGAAGATCCGCAGACAGTTTTTCTCCTTATTCATGCCTCTTCTACACCTGCAGTCATACAGGGGGCTCTGCTTCATTGCTTCTATAGCGCTGCGGCACTCGCCCTGCGCCTCGGGACCGGTGACCGCACTGAAGTTGCTCTCCCTCCCCGCCACGCACTGCCTCATCGTCCGGTACTTGGTGCTGCAGCTGTACTCCTTCAGACATTGTTCACTGGCCTTTACGCAGTCCAGGCGGGCGGGCCGGGCGGATGAGCTGCTGTCACCCCTCAAGGTGAACACTGAGTCTGGGAGTCACAAGAGGGAAGCCACAGAGATTTGTGCTCACGATGCAAACGAAACTGGAGATGAGCTCTTGGTCCACACACAAAACTAAACAATTACTAAACATAATTTAGTCGAGGAATACTTGATAAAAATTTCAATGTCCATCAACAAACTTTCTGAACCGAATTGTCTGAACAAATCAAACGAATTGACATGTTATGTGATGCCACTGTCTGCATCATTTATTGAGTTGAACTCTGACAGAACAGGCGCAGATTTAAAATATATATCAGCATATATTATAGCCTGAGCATAAATTCAACAGATGAATGCGTCACTTACCCGGGAAGGACAAAATAATGACCAAAGTTAAAATCATTGCGCTTTGGGAGGTTTCCTGGGTTTCAATGAGGTGTTTCGGGGATCAAAAGGAAGTGCGAGACGAAGTTGTCAGACAGATCCGCTTTTCCTCAGGTTGCACTTGACGCAAGCAGAAGTGATGATGCATCCTGTAGGTCCAACAGTGAGATTCCCAACTCCCGACAGAAGTCCAGCAGCTAAGCCCACACCGCGCGAACCTGCCGGAGTTTGGACAAACAAGTGAGACGCGGGGAGACGCGCCGATGGTTTGACCATTTCCGCTTCACGCTGCCCGCATCCGCTCCTCTGCTCATCCGCCGCTCCTGCACACGGACGGCGCAGGTGTCGCTGCCAGAGGACAAAACTTAAGTCGCAATAAAACTCTAACCCAATCAGTTCAACTCAGTGAAATGAAAGCTTTAACTTTAATGGGCCGTCACATCCCCGAACGCACCGAAAGCTCTTAAAATTCCCAACAGCTGGAAAAAAAATACATTCCGTTCAGCAGGTGGAAGGACAAGTCCACGCCGTTTGATCCGGACTGTTCTCCACTCTGATGGAAAACTGCGAGGCTCGAGGTGCAGCGCGTGAGGGCGTGACGTCACGCGGATATGCGCACAACAAACCTCGGCAGCGTCAATTCACATCAAATCGCTCCAACGGTCAAAAAACAAATTGATGTCCAGCGGCGAGCGGTTCACGTGTGAGGACATTTGAGCTCGATGTGGAGTTCAGTCATGAACTCTACATTTATAACAACTCTTTATATGTTGATGTAACCTGCAGGCATGCGTGACATGAGAGCTGAACCAATTTTAAATAGCCTACCTCTCTAATTGTGCAGCCAAATTGCATCGATTTTTAAGTGTCTAACTGAAGGCAGCTAGACTTTTGTTCTCTCAACTCAGCTTTTGAGTAGAAACTATTAAAGCCTGCATGGCTTTAATGTAAGGAAATGTCTTGGCAGGATTTGTAAACGTTTCAAGTTATTTCAGATTTATTACATTGAGAAGCACAAATGAAACAAAAAAAACCTTCATTATCTGAAATTGCAATTACTGTGAAAAATGTGTGATAACTGCTTAGAGAACTTTTCCCATTTAAAACTGTTTTCCTGCACTGAACAAATCAGATGTAGAGAGAGAGTAAAAAATTAGACGGTAGCACTCAGTAATTTACCTGTGTAAAGAATTTCGAGAGGTTTCTTTGCAACACAAACTCCAACTGTAGATTTTTGTAGATTGTAGATCTATTTATTTGAAAAAGGGACAATGCATATAAATGAACATTTGCATGTAAATATGCAAGATTTTAGCCTGTGGCTAATTAGCCAGACAATATATTTACTTTGTATTTAAAACCTGTTTAATGTTTTTGTATTTAATGTGTTGTAATGCTAACATGGAGCTCAACATTCACCTCACGTTTTTTTCCGTAGTTAAACTTCAGTGTCACTCAGTTTGATTGCTGGTGAGAGGAGAGTGACCTCTCTGCGCACACACACACACACACACATACACTGCTAAGCATGCAGGAAACGGTGCGTTGCTGAAAGGGACGTCTTCATCATTAGAGTGGGCAACCTCCCCTTACAAATAAAACAACCTCTGGGTGGCTGTCCATTACCAAACTGTTGATACAACTTGGAACATAGTGTCAAATTTGTAGAAAAATTTCCCTTCAGTTCAAAATCACCTTCAGTCGATTTGTTCTCGTCTTTATTCTCTTTGGTTTGCGTCAGAGCTCCGCTGCCCCACCCCCAGTTACACTAATAATGACTTTCTTGTGTGTGGAAAGTAACCAAACAGGAAGAGCAGCAGTTTTATTACATTGATGCACATATACATTTATTTACATTGTACAGAAGATGAACAGCAGCATGTTGGAAAGAGAAATGACTGTCTCTGAATATAAAAGAAGAAAACTTACGATATTAAGTAAAATAAGTGAAAAAAAAAGTCATTTCAGAGAGCACGCCCACAATTCTGCACAGAAAAAAAACTTTCTTCAGGGATGAGCATCTCAAATTGACCTGAAGAAACTTCCTGTTTACCAAAAGATACACGATTAGGAATAAATAATTAGACTGTCATCCCTGAAATAATATATATGCTGTGACGTTTGTGTCATTTATCCAAAATGATGTCCTTTGTTATTTATTTAAAGTTTTGATGATACTACCCCTAGATATTATTATTATTTAACTATTATTGATTTTTCGCTAATGTCTAATATTGTACATGAGTAACTTGTACAAAGCAGAAGGTTCTAACCATTCGCCAGCAAACTGAATCGATTGGTGCATAGCTGATTAATTGCGAGTGTTCAGCGGATTACATTAATGTTATAATAAAACTCATCAGACCAGATGTAATTCATGTCACACTTCCCCTCCTGAGTAAAAGCCAGGCTTAAAGACATTGATTTGTCTATTTACTGTGTTGAGGCTGATGTAAGGAGGAGACGGCATCAGCACTGTAACATCAACAGTGCACTCATACTGTCCCAGTAGAGTTTTTCTTATTCAATTGTATCATTAACCACGTGGCAATGAAGTGTTTGGAGATTATTGGATGGGCTCTTGTAAACACATTTAGAACAATAAGTCAATATCTCTCTGCAGAGCCTGAACAAGTGCTCAAACTCATAGACAGCACTAATCATGAAATATTTATTTGCTACATGCTGGGACTGTTAAAGCAGATTTCAGCAGCTCATGAAGTCTTTGTTCACATTTTTAACTGACTTGGTAAAGCAATTCCAATTACATGATGCAAATAACGTTCTTGTATCAAATATTAACTCACTATATCACTGCCTTGTGCCACTGTTGCTCAGCTGAAGCACATTTATTACATAATATCTAAATTAGCATTGACATAGTATATCGTATATAGCTTTAGGATGTGATTGATTGCTTGCCGTTAAAACCCCAGTAGAGGTGAGGAAGCCATCACTTGTTAAGATTCCACTGACAGTGGCTAATGTTGTATTTCCTCCATATGATATGCCCCTCTTAAACAAATGAAAAATCTATACACAATCAGCAACAGGAAGAGGCTGGAGCTCCAAGGCCCCCATGCTCATTCACGCCAGGACTCTTTATTACCTCGCAAAAGCTCTCTCTCAGCATTATCCATCTCCAACTCTTTATGGTGATCATTCATTTGATGCGTCCCCCAAGAACACTGAAGCCTTCGCTGCACAAGACCACTTGCAGAGTGAGATTTATTATCCGGCAATCGATATCATTGTATATCACAAGATCAACACTTACCAATTAAGGGGTCCCTAGGCCAGCCTCTGCACCTCCAACAGGATGCTATAACTCACTCCATATTAAAGAGATTAATTTCTTGTTAAAGGACCAGCAGTCATTTAGTTGGTTATGCACAAAACGGCGTGTTGACTTATACATTAGGTATTTTTTCTGATTGTAGATTAAATGGTTTTGTTAATTAAAATCACTAACTTAAACATACCTTTTCCAACATGCAACATTATTTTTAAGTAATAACAAATGCATGATACAGTAATAATAATAGAGCCCGACCGATTATATTGGTTTGCCGATCTTAGATATACCCATATCGGCGTATGTATATATTGTCTGATTTATGCTGATATTAAAAGAGATTTTTAAGACCAGAAAAAATTGTTTGACTTGTGGTTTAAAGTGGCGCAATTACATTGTTCTGTTGAACTGTTCCATTAAACAGTGAAATGTTTGCTTACGTTACATGCTCTGATGTTTGCAATAAAGTTTATTAAAATGTTAGATATCCGTAATCCATATCTTACAGATCTTTTTCTCTAGTATTTCATAAATATAATATAATATAACTTATTATTATTTAATAAATATCAGTATATGTATCGGATATCTAATTTTATTGCTCCCTAATGTTGTTCGTATCAGCCCCAAAGGTCCCATATCAGGTCCTATTTAAAAGAATCTAATCACCGTCGGCTTTAGGCTTAAAATGTAGCTTGTGTTTGTTTGTTAGTAAGTTCTCCTTTAAAATCTGCTTTGTGGTCATGTTGTTCACCTTGGCGGCACGTTAGCTTAGTGGTTAACATTGTCGCCTCATGACATCCGGTTTCCTCCACCGTCAAAACATGTGTATAGGACTACCTCCAGTCAGTACCCTTGATCGAGGTACTGGCTCAGAATCTGGAGTTGGTTTCCAAGCACTGCACTATGGCTGCCCACTGTTCCTCAGGGATGGGTCAAATGCAGAGAACACATTTCACTGTATGCTGTATATGTGACCAATAGAGTAATTTTACCTCATTGCAACTGACATTAAGAAGTATGAAAACAACCACAGAAACTTCTTAAACCTCTCATGCAATATAATCCACTCCACTGTCCATCTGTATCCTCTCTATATTCCAAACTCCCACAGTTGTGCCAAAAAATTGCTGACTACTGTACACAGCGTACATCTGTGCCAACATATTTCAGTGTTGTGGATGTGCATGAGGAAGATTGAAATAGAAGAGTGGAATCTGGGTATTTAGCCATGTTTTGGCTCAATATGGTCCAAACACTATTTTCGCCAGCAGCCCCTGAACAGTGTGCTGAGCATATGGTTGGACAATGTGTTAGTTTGTCCATTTTTGCAAAAATATGGCAAATCAGCAGTGTGGAAAACAAAAAGATGGACAATGGATGAATTATTTACAGCGCAAGAATGTTTGCATCCATAAAAAATGGGAACTTTGCATTCATGTGGTTGGTTGTATTCATAGGGATGTTTTGATACTTTTTTCCTCCATTGCGAAATCTGATCATCCTCAGAATCTGCTCCGCATGATATTAATGGGACCACAGCTGCTCCCCTTGATGAAGGAGCAAATACAGATTAGATAGCACAGATTTTTAAAGTTGGGTGTCTTTTAACTTAAACTTTGTGTCAGATGATGATGGAGTTGAGTTTTCTTTGCATTCCGATTACACCTTCATTTGCCCTATTGTAATGTGTCATTGTAACAAAATATACTATTTATTACCAATTATTACCATTTCCTCCATAAATAATATTAATTCTTTCTTTTCTGTCTACCATTAACATAAACAAGTTTTCCAAAGCAACCTAACCAAGAGTTCAGTGATTTTCAAGCCTTTTTGTAATGTTACAAACTAGGGCTGCACAATTAATCAAAATTTAATTGTAATCGCAGTATGGGCGACAGCCATTTGAAAGTTCAGGAGCGTATTTATTCAAGGAGAAATGTGTGTGTCAAAATACAATTTTGTTCAAATATTGTGGTGCTTCAAAGTTACTGTGGCCTACACATCATGTTCTGCAAACTCAAGAAAACATTTTTATTTAGTACAGATCACTGCATAGAACACACAATAATTTTTCCGGAAATTTTGCAATTAAAATGAGATTAATGATGGAAAACTTATGATTCATCAGCAAGCTGTCAGTCCAAATAATTCCAACTGGATATTTTTTTGAAATCGTGCAGCCCAATCAAAAACCATGCAAAGAGCTGCTAGCTCTAGCTGCCTGTTCCCTTCTTAGACAGTGTGTTATGAATAGATTTAGAAGCATGAAAAAGGACAGGGGTCTATTGTTTTAGAACCAAAAAAATAAAAAAATAAAAAATAAAAACAGGATTAAAGAAAATTCTGTAGAAAAATAAGAGAAATTTGTATGCCATAATATAATAGGCAGTTACTGTTTTGTCTTTTAAGTTTTATTCACTAATTAAAGGCCTTTTAACTTGAAGATCAAAGCCTAGCTCTTGTTTTTTTGTTTTTTTTTTGTTTTTTTTTCGTGTGGCCCAAAAATAAGTATTTTTACAATGTTTTCCTTTTTTTTAAGTAGATCATGTCTGCTGTTGTTGAGAAAACTGTTGCATTATGTAGCTGTTTGGGGGGCAAATTTATATCACTGGTATACTTAATCACATTGTAGGAGCAGAAACAGCAGCACATTTTATAGCCCCTAGTGAAATAAAGAGAGACCACAGTACCACCTAGTGGAGAATATAACCCTGTGCCTGTCTCTCTGACCTGCTGAATCATGGCTCACTTGACACGACTTCCACAAGTTGAAACTGATTTCAAAATGCTTGTGTTTTTCTTCCTGTCAGAGAAATAAGTTAATCTTTCTTTGTTTGGTTTATAGGTTCAGTTCAAGTGCAATAATTTTGTCGTGGCAAACTTCTAAGATTATCACTTGAATCAAGTGTTCTGTGGTTTCAAAATAAAGCCGCTGAGTTTTATTTTTATTCTAGGAAGAGACAAATAAATGGCCAACTAGGCCATAAAACCCCAATAACTTGGCTGAAATCAAATGATGCCGCATTGGATTTGTTTCTAAACAAGGTTATATTTTTGCTATTTTTGCTACACCCATGTGAAATCAACCTCTGTCTTTCACATACTCATACTTTATTTGCTGTCAAAACCGTCTTCTTGTCTTGTTCCATCTTTGCTCTGTATTGTCTGTGTGCACTGATTATTTCTGGTACTCACCACTGTGCGTCTGTGCTGGGTCACTTGCTGTGCAGTGAAGCCACAGGCGCAGCAACCGTTCATACACTCCTGTCTTCCCACAGGTAGATGAAAACATCACAATACCGTTCAAATCAAACATTTGGAGGAAAAACACTGAGAATAAAACTGATCTGATGTTTGATGTTTTTATATTGTTCTCTCTCTGTTCACAGTCTGCCTTGAGACACGTAAAACTAGACAGAAAAGTCCGTACTTTTACCACAGGTTCCCCTGATGGTCTGATTAGATTGTGGGAACACCTCGCTGCATTCATTTGCATATCAGAAGAGCACATGAAGAAAAAGGCAGGTCATTAAGCGGCTCAAATACCTCATGGTTAGCTCACAGCTTCCCCTAAGGTGAGAGCAAGGTCAGTTTGGTTGTGATTAGCAGCAGGGAAAGGTTACTTTGATTAAGCTAAAGTAATGGAAACAACACATTTGCCGTGGAGTTGGCGTTTTCTGGACAGGAGCTAGACAAGACGTGTATCCTAGAGCTCAAAAACTCATCTTGTTTCCTCTGTGACCCAGAAAAAAGACCTGTTTATGCTGCCATGTTATTTTGCTGTGGTGATAATGGAGGATAGTACAAGCTGTCTCACTTATCCGTGACTAAAAAGAGAATATGACATCAGTGATAAAACATGAAGAAACACAGCAGGGAAGCTGCCAGCTCAGAACTGTGAGTGAAAAATCATAATTACAGTGAACAGTTTCAGGTTAATGTGTGTTTCTTTTCCGGAGATTATTCCAAACTTAGATCTCCTTCATGTATAAGGCATACTGCAAGTCAATACACATCCATCTCCTCAGTAGCAGACATCTATTTCTTATGGAGTTGTACATAAACTGCCCAAAACAGCCTCCACTTTATCTGGCTACTCTCCTTTTTACCTGCACTTTTCCGCTTCAAGTTATTTTCTGGAAAGAGAAGAAAGGCTGGTGAGGACTGTCGCTGAAGAGGGGTGAAAAACCTTTGGGATGCTTCTGAGATCTGGTTTACTCTCTGTATACATTTTGCAAATTAAATGTATTATTTTTCTTGTGGAGAAAAGTAAAAAGTTGTTGTTTTTTAGCAAAAACAATTTATGTGAACTCATTGTGATTTGGTGAAATTGTGGCTGATCTCCTGAATTTTATCTACTTGTCATAAAATCAGTAATGGCACATTTTTATTTGCCATGCAAGTTAACCCCTTTTTTCAGGTTTAACTTTTATTTTATAGAGGTATTCTTAACTTAAATGCAGCCCAAAATGATAGCAATACTGTTTTGTGTGGTAAGAAAAACATGTCATATTAAATAACTTGTCAAACTATGTGAAATTAATTGCTGCATCTGGTGAGGCTGCTGGGCTGTTTTGACTTTTATGTGAAAGAGTTGCTGTATTGTCTATGATTGCTAATTACCTTACAATCTATTCCACATATGGGGACATGCACACACACACACAGACACGCCCAAAAGTTTGCACACAGCCAGCTGGCATTTAACAAACAGGCAATTATAATGAGTAAATTGTTTTATGGCGTGGTTATGCTTCTTTGGCAATTATTCTTTTGTCAGCTGTTAGTAAAAAGCATTTTATCTTTTGATGCCTTCGTATGGCAAAAAACTGTTCCCTCACTGAGCTCAGCATGGATATACATGCGTGCACAATGTGTAGCTATTGTATGTGATCTGCTGTGCATGATATAACCAGCAGGGGACATTGTTGTTCCACCGGTATGAGCAGTATAAAGCTTCAGGGTGAAGACTGCACTGCATTTCATAACAGCACAGTGGAGATAATCTTAAAAATAGTGCTGAGTGTTGCACTGCCTTTGTCTCATCGCCTCAAATGCTCTGAGAGAATTTAGCCATCATGCAACAATCTTGCGAGCTGGATTTTAAAAAATTCTAGCTGCATTTTGTCGCCACTGGTTACATTGAACTAGATTGATAGTTGAGGTGCCGGAGCCAGACATGTGGAACAGTAATTCTTTTTTTTCTTTTTTTTTACTGTAAGCCTGGTATTTATGGTCTCCTTTTACTCTGCACATATGCACATAGCCAGTGTGTGGGCAGAGCCACAGTCGTGAAGAAGCAACACCACTACCAGGCTTCACGATCACAAAACCACGACTTCACTGGCTCTTGACAGTCTTGTCAGACTGTATACAGCATGTAAATTTTAAATCCACACGTCCAGTTTCAGGTGGCTCCTGCTGCTGTTGTTTCAACGCTCCACAAATATCCTGCAGTGTTTTCATGCTGAGGTGAGAGTCTGTATCTACAATGCCAGACTTTGGACAGGGAGCCTCCAACACTGCTTTAGCTCTCTTTCTGCCTGGGATGTTTTGGCCTCCAGTAGGTTTTAAGTGAGCAAGACATATTTAGGCTTGTTATAAACTAGCTCCGTTCTTGTAGAGCAATTATAACAAGCTGCTAGCGGTTGCTCCCATTTGGGAGGTGGTTATATAAGATGGTATTTTCTGGGGATTGCATACAATTTCACAGGGACAGAGCAATATTTAAGATTCTGCTCACATCATTTAATTGATAATCTGTGTATAACTATGCTGTAAGGCAACCTAAAGCATAGATGTAGTATGCACATGAGGGGATACACCAATCATAATCTGTGATGTTGAGTAAGCTCACAGCTAAGTCTATGAAAAAACAGTAACAAGTGGCAAGTTTTAAATATTAAATTTCATGTCAGCTCTTTGTGAGTAAATTCTGACGATAAAATGGACCAACACACGTAGTTCTTTTATGCCGACATCCATAATAATCCAGTTTACTTAAAGCTTTGAACCTTTTTTTAATGTTGGTAATGATGCTAACTTACTGTAGTAGATGTAAAAATACCAAGCAAATCACAAGTTTGAATTATGGCTGCACATATAATCAAAATTTAACGAAATTGCAGTAAAACCTACCGCAACTCTTAAAACATTATGTTTGTTATTAGAGAAACGTGTCAAAATATCATTTTAATTCAAATATTGTGATGCTGCAGAGTTTTCCTGGCCTGCGCATCATATTCTATAGACTTAAGAAAACATCTTTGGTTGGTGCAGATCTCTGCTAAAATCACACCAAAACCATTTTAATATGTTATTCAATGAAAATGAGAATAATGATGTCAAAATGATTGTTCCCTCTTGTATCACAGATCATATCACAATTGCAGTATCAGTCGAAATATTCAGAATTACATGTTTCTTGTTTTTTTTTCTCATTTGAACCATTATGCCAAAATAGAAACACACTAAGTAGATGATGTTAAAAAAAAATAGAATAAATACTCGTGAATGGTAGGTCTCAATTTGCATATATTTAAATATAAGCGCTCTGTGTCATAGACCCCATTCAAGTGAGAAATGGGAGTTGGGTGGGGGCTTGGAGTGGGACTATGACTGCCGACCTCTAATTAGAGAAGGTTAACACTTTATTTTTTACATAGATTCCACAATACAAGTTAGACCCAAACAATTGACTCAGTGTCAGCACCAACTTTGCAAAGTCTGGGATGACTTAAAACAGTAGATGTTGTGTTGATCCATTTTCTACCCATGAAATGCGTATTTTTAAAATATGGTAATAATGTCAGCACCGGCTTTGATGTGTTTCATCACAGTAGAGTCATATAATTGAGATTGCAGCTCATGTGCGGTACACATCTCTTTGAATGTAGATTAATTTATGACCCAAAATGTTTGCAGGATATGGACACAGTTCTTGATAGACCTTTCGTTCTCACAAGATTAATTTAATATTAACGCAGTCTCCAGCAAGGCTACAAATCTGATCATAGAGTGGCAATAAAATGTACTTAGAATTGTGAGCATGTAACGTATTGTGCCACTTCTCTGCCTGCAGCTTGAATATAGTTTCTGGCTTTCACTGTTTTCCTTCACTGTCATTTTGTCCTCAGTATCCCCGCTTGGTATTCCCCCCCACACTTCCAATTATCCTTGACGTGATAACACACTATAATGTGACACACAAGGGCAAACGGCTACTCTGTCTAGAAACAGATCTCCCCCAGACCAACTCTTTCCTCTGCATATTGGTCTCGAAAGTCTCATGAGTGGTCGTAAAGCCGCAGATCATCTAATTTTTTGCAGTATTTACAGGCAACACGCTACAGTTCTGGGATACCATTCAGTAAACATTTTGCAAGACACAGAAACTGTCTACTTCTGCAACTCTAATAATAACCTATCACACACTATTAGATGTCGTGTAAAGGCAGGAAAGTTAAATGAACCACTCTGCCTGCATACAAACTTAACAAAAGGAACAAGCAAATCACCACACAGCCAAGGCACAAATCAGTGCTCTAGCGGTTCTAACACCACAATACAGATAACAAATTGTATATGCAACCTATATTTTGAAATCTGCAAAACATATTCGAGTAAACATGCCACTTAGCGAACAAATTGCAACATCTAGTATGTCAGTGACACACTGAGCCTGTATCAGTCAGCTGGCTGCGAGCAATAGCAGGCACTCACAGCTCTAACTGCTACTTTACTGCTTGATTTAAGCTCCGTCCACAAATACACAAACACATTGATTTACCTGGTAAAGTTAAGGTTGGCTTTGCTTCCCTCTTCAGCATCCAATCTCCACCGCACACTTGATCTCCCGCTGCTCTACTGTACCTGGTTGCCTCAGGCTCGGTTGGAGGTGTTTTAAGAAGCGTTTCCATCTGAGGAACCCTTTTAGTTCCAAAGAGATGCCATAAAAGCAGCTGCCATCAAATGGTTTGCTGAAGTTTAGCTAAAAATTGAATTCATTCAATCTTTGAAGTCAGAACAGAAACAATACTGGACCTTGATATGACAGCTACAGCAGCTTCTATTATTAAATGAGGAAAATCTGCCCAGACAAGGCTTTCTGGTGGGAATGTCACTCTCAATCCTGCAAAATGGCCTTCCTTAAAGCTGACTGCAGGGCACTAAATTAAATTTCACCTTTCTTTAATGTGTTTTAATTATCTTAATTTCAAGAGTAAAGTGGTAACAGTAAGCTAATTTAAAGTTAAAGGAATAGTTTGGCTCTTGTGGGTTTGTATGAGGCACTTATGCCCTGTCAGTGTCTTACCTTCTGTCGATTAGGGTCAGTCGCCCTCCATCTTGAGATGACATTTGGGACTACATTCTCTCAACCACACAACGTCTGTATTCTTACACACAATGGCAGGTAGTCCCTAGGGAAACAGCTGACTGTAATGTTAAGCTCCAAAAAAATTTTTAGAATGTATTGACATGTAAAGGAACATATATAGTTTAGGTGGGTGGTCTTTTTGGTGGCTGGCGCTCACAGAGGGTGAGCTGACAGTTAAATGCTGCTGGTAAGACACTGACAAGGAGTAAGTGCCTCATACAACCACACATCAAAAGAGCCAAACTATTCCTTTAGTTAAAATCATAATGTCAGTCAAATGACTCACATTTGTAATGGTTTGAAATGTTTACTGCAGCAGCAGAACATAGTTTGAGTTTGGCATCCAGGCTCTGACCTCATCACTCCCTGCAGATAATTTTACATAGATATAGTGGAGCGATGAGCGAAACACACTGAACCCCCAGTCGGAGCCTGCAGGTTGATGCTCGGGTGACCGTGGGGCTGAAAGAACATGCAGTGGTACTGACACAGGGCAGCAGTAGCAGTGACAGGCAGAGGGGGAGTTGGCTTTCCTTGCAGTTTAGATAGACCGCCAAATTGAGAGTACACGAACAGTAGATGTGGAGAGTGGAGCATGTGATGTGTCATGTGTATACGACAGTGCAGCTCGAGTTGTCTGCCTGAAGTAGCTCGCAGGTGTCGCTCCATTTTTGTTTTTATATGAACACATGATGACAAACAACTTCTCATGCACCCCACTAGACACTTTAATCTATCGTTTCTTAAAGTAAAAGCATCAAACTTTTTTTTGTGTGTGTGTGTGTGTGTGTGTGTTGGTTGTTGTTGTTTTAAAGAGTGTTTACACAGGCCAGTGTTCAGTAACCTTAGAACAATGAACATTAGCAAGGGACAGTTGCATATTGTGTCCAGTTTTTCCGGTTGTGCACCACTTAATGGACTTTAATGGGGTATTTAATTTACAAACACATTGTAAGCAGTGAACTCTGAACCTTAATGGGGATAGTGCTGTGCTCTTGCCAGCTGAGCTGAACAGCATATGCTTATGTAGTGTTTTCAGCTGTGCAGCTTCAGCAAGTATAAAGTGCAGCACATAGTGTAAGCCGTAAGCGCTTCCTTAAATAGGACCCTCACTTTTTACTGGTCTTACATATTAATCTTGATATCCAATAGCGAGGGAGGAGCGATCATGGGTTTAGACTGCGGCTCATTAGTACAATGTGGCAAAGTTTTAAATCTGCATTACACATTAGATTCCAACTAAGAAGCCAGATTTTGGATTTTGCAGCGGGATCTCACCAGCTCATATGTGTCTCACAACACTTTCAAAGGGGTTTATTCATGTCACAATCTGCCTGTCTGATAAATTACAGCAAGTGAAAGGCAGCTTTCTCATCATTACATCACTTTCACCACCAATAAAATGTCATCACGTCCACCAGGAAATGTCACCAATCAGACGCAAATTTTGATCGCCGCCATACTGCAGACTGAATCTGGATCAGCAACAGGAAAAGAGAAAACTGATTAAACAGACAGAACATTGTCTTCTTTTGAGTCTAGTAGAAGTCTTGTTGGCTCTGCCCCAAGGTTATTCGGGAGTGTTTACTCTGTTCATTGGCACCTTGCAGTATGACGTGCACATCCTTTTATTACTCAAGGTGAGGTCTTTTACAAGAGCTTCATCTCCTCTTCCCTATACAGCTTTTACCACTTTGTGAGATGCAGTGTTTGCTTGTTTAGGATGTTTTTCAGTGTAAATATTTTGACCTAAAGGCTGCTTTGTGCTTTGGTTCCGTTTCATTTTTAAAGGCTTGGGTGTGATTGACACAAGGAGACACCTGCAGTAACACAACCACATCTTGGAAAAAGAATTGGGATCATAAGATTGTAAAACAACCCTCAATTAATAAAGATTAAATGACAGTAGCAAAAAACTTTAACTAAGACACACCCTTCCTATCCCACCTCCATTATAGTGCTGCATTAACTTGAAACTCTGAGTGGAGCTGGAGTTTATGTCCCATTACTGTTATAATGCAACTTTGAAAGTTGTGATTTGTGGCCTTCGGTTCTCTTTGATGGATTGCTTTGAGGGCGTGAATTAGATGTCTCCAGAGTTGTTTCCATCGGCTTTAGGAATTGAATGAGGCAAAGAGGTATGACAACGAACGATTTTCCAATGCTCTCGGTAATGGTGCGTGCATGTAATTATGTCACAATTGACTTTAGCCAGAGAAAGTGAAAATTCAGCAAAAAGTCACCTCACTCTGACGCTGACCTTATAATATAGACCTGAATCTAGATGTGAAGCCATGAACAATTTTTTTTCCTGTTCTTCTTTTCAAAGAGCAATCTGACTCACTGAATGTATGTGGACTTTATTGTGCCCTTTGTGTTGCTGCTTCAGCTCTTCTGCTACTTATTCATGGAATGAAATGTCCTAAAAGGCCTCTTTCGTCTGCTTGCCTCCATTCTCAAGGCCTCTCCAACTTTATCACTGCTCACTGAGTTCGTAAACAACTGAGTCACAATATTCATTATAGGGACTGACTGATATGGGATTTTTGGGGCCGTTGCTGATAACGATATTAGGAAACAGTAAACACTTCACTTATTACAAATTAAATAAGGGACTGACCTCTGCTGGACACAGTATGCGATTACATCATATTAAATTACTGGTCCAAATATTTTTTTCAGCCCTAAAAAATAGTTTTAATATCAGCACTTACGGGAGAACAAATATGCTGATACCTATGTAACGATGTACCTGCAATAGGCCGATATTGGCCAATAATATCGGTAAACCGGGCTCTAATTCACATCTCTGCAAACACCTTTTAAAGGACCACGCCAGTCTATTTTTGACTTCTCACCATTAGCAGAGATCGCCCTAATCCTCTACAAATGTTGTTACAATTCAATAATGCATATATTTTAGGAGATCTCAGACTGCATTTTTAGACCCCATTCACTGCCATTCATGTTGAAACAGAGTATAGAAATATTATAGGACAGGAGAAAGTTGCTAGGTGTATGGAATTTACTCTTCTAAAGGGAACATCTGCATTTATTTGGTCAAAAATCACTGAGTGAGGGGGGGGGCTGGACCCGTTGAGACAAAAGTTATTATGCCTGAAAAATAGTTCCTTCATCAGCATTATCTTTAAGCAATTAGCATACTTAATATTATATTATTTATTGTTTCAATCTAACTATAAGTAGCTGTATGTTTTCCATCTTTTATGCTCATGGGATTTTCTGATAATAATGTTCATCAACTGCGCAGTCAACATCCCAACAAATTAAATATGTAAACTGGCATGTTTTTAGTATTCTGAATGTTTCCACTTTATGCTGTGAACGCCCAGTTGGAATTAACATATAGTATGAAATTGGGACACAGCTTGTGGGCCACAATCTCTCCCACACAAAGACATTCTAAACGAGAATAAATGTGGGACTCCAGCCATTTCCTTGGAGTTAACCATTTTGTTATGCAGTGGAGAGCTCATGCCATCAAGCGCTGAATTAATCAAGGCAACGAAGCATATCACAGGTACCAGAACTCTGACTCGCCTGGAAGGCCTAACCTCTCTGTCTGCAGTGCTTTTAACCAGGGACATGCAGACTTAGTGGTTATTGTAGCTCAAACCACTGCCCTCATGCCCCGTGCAGGTGAAGTGCCCCTCTGGACCAAATTAGGATGTACTAATTATCATAATTATAGACTAGGTTGCATCGACAGAGATGAATTCAGTTTAAAATCAGTTCTTCTCAAATTTGTTCCATAAAGTAAGTTCAAAATAAAAAAAAAAATCAGTTTTGAAATTAATCAGCATTTTGTTGCACAAAACCTCTATTTAGTAAATCAAAGTTTAGTGTTGTAAACCAAATTTTATTGCATTTAATCAACATGGGGACACCTTTGCACTCACTAAATGAATAAACAAACATTTGCAAACTGTCACAACCTACTAAGCATGACAGGAGGGAAAAATATTCAATACTTTGTCGGCCTTGACAAAACTCTACATTATTCTAGTGTTAGCTAAAAAATTAGTTATCCCACTTATGATGGCTCAGCAAACAAGCTCTAATGTCTCCTCCTATGAGAAAAACATGTTGGCTGAAATAACGGAGAACATTATGGCCAAATAATAGAAGATAAAACGACAGACAACGGTGCAGGAAGGAAGAGAGAAACTGCCTGGCAGCAACTTGCAGACTGGTTTCACAGAACTGGAGTTGTGGTCTTACAAGTCACCATCCACTCTCTGAAAACATTTGGCATGGCGTATAATCTCTGGGCCACCAAGAGCTGGAACATTTCTGCATTTGCATTTCTTTCACTAACGCGTTTCCTGGTCCAGTTTTCCCGTTCAGCTCTATAACAGTTTTCCTGTTAAACCCGGTAGGGAGAAATTCAGTGGCATCCTAAAACTCAGTTGGGTTGAGTCTTTCCCTTAACTTTCTTTGAGGAACTTGGTTATTTTGTTCAACCCGTCTCACAAATGAACAAATTTAAAAGTTAAAACT
>JAQLOL010000014.1:10772061-10796091 GCA_029783665.1 Naso thynnoides
CCTTAAATTTGAGTTTAAAATCAATCCCCAGCCAAGCCTTGATACTGTTGCAGATTTTAAAGGAATTTTTTCCTTGTTAACAAGACATAAGCTCTATTTTTTATTATACAGGTGATTTATGCAGTATTTGTGGCTGATTTGCATATTTACCTTAAGTTAAGGCAGCTGTTTTTGTTTGTGTTTGTTGTATGTTACAGCTGTTACCTTTAAAGCCTGGTCATGCCTGTCAGGATTTGGGGACTTTATAGTGTTTTGATAGTGCTTATGCTTTAGTTACGGATTGAATCTGGATTTATGAGACATCCTGGAGGTCAATTTCTTAACACTGTATGTAGAGTTTTTAGATCCTAACCATTTGGTTGACAGTATTACAGCAGTTTGATTATTCATACAATAAAGTCCACAAATGGCAGTGGTGGGGGTGAAGTGCAGCCCTCCCTGCAGCCTTTCCTCACCTATCCAGACAGTTGGATGCCCTATGATAAGCTCCATTACCATAGTGAAGGCTAAAGAGGAAAATGTGCTCCCTGCCATCACGGTTATTTGCATATTATGCCATAGTAAACCTGTAAAGCACATCTCAGTATCTTGCAAATATGGCAGATGTTTGTGCATCATGTTTGGAGCCCTGGATGTGAGATTCTCATGTCTTATCACACTTGTACACATGGTCTTCAGGCCTGGTCTACATTATATATTACAGCCAGCTTACACACTCTGTGAGCTCTCGCAGGTTTACACAACACTATCTGTTATTAAACGGTCATGTCACTGACTGTTCAAGTTGTTTGTATTAGGATAAGGGGCACAGGCATGTTGCATTATTCAAGATAACTCTGTTGAAGGACATGTATCAAAAATATATAACAACAGCCAATATTATTCACCATTCACCTGCCTATTGTTTGCCTACTGTATGGTTTAGACTGAGATTTTGCTGTTGGAACCACATTTGGGCTCTGCATTATAGGTTTAAGTTGGACTGATTTTGTTTTGGAATACAGTGATTTTCAAACATTTTGTTTTAATAAAAACTGTTGGCTGAGAGGCTGAGAGCGGTAACTACTGTACAAAAACAAGTGCAGAAACACCAGTTTAATGCTTGAGGGTTAACAGATATACAGTATGGTGTAAAATATTATTATGCCTTTTTAGGATTATTATTTAATCTTTCCCCCACACTTTACATAAAGTCGTCATTTAGATGCAGCACTCTGCAGATACCTGCAAACAAAATATTATCTTCTTTCTCTTTCAGCCCTGCTAGCCCATTCGAACTGATGAGATAAAATCAAAAGGTAATTTTTAATTAAGTACATTTAATGTGTAATTTAAAGGTAGTTTAATCACATCAAATCAAGTGAATTCCTATGGGCACAGGGTGGAGATGACACTGCTATCTGTTAAGCTACAGTGGTTAGGCTTGTTACCTTCTAGCAAGACTATCTTAACGGGTGTTACTCTTTTCCTCTGTTATGATTTGATTTAGCTAATGCCTTATTTATATGGTTCATTAACTAAGATGTTAGAGCATAATAAATATTGACAGGAGCTATCTTAGCGAGGTTATTTCACCGGCTAGTGTTGACTAGCTTGAAGGCAGGTACTGCAGTTTGGATTTTGATGTTTTTAACACCTAATTACACATTTTTATATTATAATAGGTTTCATATGAAACAGATGTCAAAAACTCTGGTCTAATCTCTAGTCTAATTTTTCCTACAACATACCATTATTATAGTGTCTTGGTCTTGTGGGGCAGTATGAATTTAAATTGACAAGAAATCATTCTTAATAGTGATACCCGGACTGTGATGAGGTGTCCTTCACAAACAACTTCCACACAGACATGAGCAGATGTCTGGATAAACCATACCTTTTCACAAGTGACACAATACTCTTTTAATCAAGTTTCTACAATACAAAAACTTAATAGCTCATCTCAGTTAAAGTGATGCAATGCATTATGTAATCTCTGATCGCACAGGGAAATTGGTGAGGGCAACTTGTTGAATTCTTTAGTTTTTTTGGATGACTTAGCTGACACCCTGTGTGACATTAATATTTGTTTGATTATAAGTGCAGAGGAAGCTAAGCCACTCCCTCTGTGAAGACATTTCCTAAATGACACCAAATATTGTTGTCGTTTTTTTCTGGCGTTGTGAATAAACATGTTTGTTTTTTTTCACATTGTGGCAAATTCTACAATATTCTGTGTTGATTCTGTTATTATCAATTTCTGGGATTCCATCTGTGTTTTCTACAATGCAGAAATCATAGGGCCCTAAATAGCACCTCTGTGACTATAATCCCCTCTCATAAAAGCTCTGCTCTGCATTAATCTTCAATTGCTGAGAATACCCCAGAGATTCCCTGTGTAGAGATAATATAATAAGATTTTGTCTTTATCTATGTTGGCTTCTCTGGCGTGTGAATGATTAGAGTTCTATGTTTTGTGTGCTGTATATTTGCTGTGTTTACATAGCATGCTCAATGTGTATGCCTCTATAATTATAAATCAATTGAGGCATCTCCGATAATATGTTTGCCATACACATTGTCATGCCCATCATTTGCATCCATGGGTGGTAAAAGGGAGTAAATCTGCTAAGCAGCAACTGATAAAGCAGAGGTGGTTTTTTATCTTTCACTCACATTTTCTCATTTGTATTTTATAGAACGTTATAAAAATGTAGGCCTATATGCAGGTTTTGCTGATCAGTACATTTTATGGTTTTCTGGCATGTGTTAATAAATAACACTTTAGATGCTATCACGGCTTGTGATTAAGTAAATTAAATTATAAAAATTCAACACTCTTAATTAAGAAAAGCTTCAACTCTGCTGGTCCTAATCTTTCAATGATTAATTATCTCCACAGAAGATAATTATTAGAGTACTGTATAAGTGCCTTTAAGTATCTAGGCGGCCCCCTGCTTGTAAAGTTACAGCCTTAGCAGAAGATTAACAAGTGAAAAATTAACCATGTTTCTAGACAACCTAACTGTAATAATTATGCTAAACTGATGGTGTGTTACTGCACTACAAATAAAGGAGGCTTCAGTATCAAGCAAGGTTCTAAAGACATAAAAACATAAAAACAACAGCTTCAATCTATGGACTACATATACTTAATCTCTTACTCTCGTTGGCTTTGTTTGTGAGATGTTTGGGACATGTTCACCCGCCAACATTGACAGGAAGTTGGAAGCTAAAGGACAGCGAGGCTCAGCGTGCAGTCAGATTTGAAGGTAAACCTCTGCATTGCTTTTTGCTTGTCTTGCATATTACCAGTGCATACAGTATGCCTATGCTGGCTTTACAGATGGCAGTCAGTTCAGCCTCAGGCTACATAGACACCATCTCAAGAAAGATGGCTTGTAAATGTGATTGACAAGTGTTGGAGAGGAAGTTCTGCTGCTGAGGAGGAAGAAGCTGAGAACAAACAGGTGTTGCATCGGTAGCAACTTCAATACCGCTTCTGTCTTCACTGAGATACTACTGGGTAGATTAGAGGGCTTGGGTTTTGGCTGAGAGTCAGTGATTATACTTCACACGATTGTTTACAGCAGCAGACAGTTGTTGACTCTACAATATAGCAGGAGGGATTCCCTGCCTCTATACGTTTCTGCTTTAGCAAACAAGATTTCTGCAGGGATGAATAAGAGCATGTGCAGTACATCCCTTTGTTTTTCAACCAGTTGTCATTGGCAGGATAAAGAACAGTTTTAAACCAAATGCATTGTGCTGATCATTGCAGGTTTGTATGATATTGTGTGGTGTTCTCCTTTTTGAGAATGCAGATCAATGTGTTTCTAGTCCCTCATGGAAGGCCTGTTTAGCTCTAATTGATAGAATACGCCAATCAGCTGATTGGCCACTGGTTTACAGCAATGCAGCCTGAATGGTCTACCCACATGAAAATGAATTCGAAAACCTTCTTCTTCTTCTTCTTCTTGTTTTTTTTTTTTTATGCAAGGTCTTACAGGGTCTAAATGAGGCATAATAAAACTCTTTCTGCCTTGAATCAAAGATGTATTAAATATCTGTATTTGCTAATTTGCTAGCTGGCATGAAAAATAAAACCTATACAAAATAACTACAGAAGTCTCAGACAAAGACAAAATCGTCAATGGATCATTTTATGTTATTTATTTATACACTTATCTTTTGTTTTAGACTTTCAGTTCCGAGAACTACTACGTCTTACGTTGTGTTAAGACGGATAGCGATGAAGCAATGTTTATTACAAGAAGTGCCAGTATGATTGCTTCAATCTCGTCATTCTTGGGATGTACAAACTCTGCTTGGACTAGCTCGTTCAGAGGAGCCACTTTCTGTCATTAATTATGGCTTATAAAACCATGTTTGCTGCACTATATCAGTTGTGGAGGTCCTAGACAGGTTGGAAAACGTAAGAACGTTGTGTCTGGTTACTAAATTATCTGGAGCTGATAAAGTTTTGCTGCACAGCTCCATGTCAGCCACAGATAGTGTTAGCTAGCAGCTGAAGAGATAGGGGCTTACCATTTTTTTTTCATTAACTACGGTCGATAAAATCATTATCTCTGCACAGTATAATTTGTAGAGGTCCCAGAAAGGTTGATGTATAAAGTGGTAATGTAGGAGCTCCATGGTATTCACACACAGCAATAGTTGTTTCAACCGCCATGTCTCGTTCAATGACCGTTCAACAAATTCCGGCAATGTTCGTACCATAAGGATGGCAATGAAATCAGAAGAATCTCAACAATGATTGACTGTCATTTTATGTCACCTAAAAAGTTCAATATTTTTTAACTTCGAATGATGAGGCGATGCACATCACATTGTAAGATTTGCGTCAGTCGAAGTGAAATTGCATCTAGTTGCATCTTTACATTGACCTTGTATTTAATCTTGTGCCATTCATCGCGTTCACTTTCTGTCTGAACGCAGCTTTAGGGCACTTCCTAAGGCAGCTACTTTCTATGGCACATATGTCTGTATTTTCAATAGCAAAACAGCTTCGTATTGTGTGTCTGTGTCTGACACTACTGCTACAATCTTGTGTTTGTGCAATGCCAGCTTCATTTAATTATCATTTTTAAATAATAATAGTAAAGCATGTGTAACATATTTAAAAGGGAATTGCTTCAGATTGAAGTCACACTGTCCTGAAATGGTTGTCACCACAACATGAAACCTGTCATGAACTGGAGGAATCTAAATGTCCATTACTGATGTCATTCGGTCTGTTCACCGGAACCCTCACCTCCATTAAAATGACACAATTGACTGGATGACACCAAATAACACTTACATGACAGCAGTCGCAAACATTCATTGACTCCTCATTCATGTTCATGGCAGTGTCACGTCAGCAGTATACACCCACCTCCTCATGTGGCTTTTAGGTTTTAAAAGCCTGTGTAGTATTTAGTGTTATTAGATATATTAGTAAATCCTAAACTATTTTTTAACATTAATCCATCTTTCAATTTCTCTCAGCATGAAATTCAAATTAATGTGCCTGGCAGCACAAATGTCACCCCCCAGCATAATGTGATCCCAGAGGCATTCACAACCACTGATTAATTCTATTAGAACAATCACTTTTGTTTTGGCATCATTGAGAGCAATGGGGACAACATTTCAACACTTCCAGACTGACTAATAGAATAAAACAAAGTGATAGGAGTGAAAGTCATGTGAGGCATTAAAACGTACAACAGAACAGCAACACAGTTTACGCTCCCACTGAAAGTGTTGAGATGAGAAGCTTGTGAGGGTTTGAACTGCTGCAGATGTTCAGCCAGGAGAAAGCCTGTGATGTGCTTTTGATAAAAGATAAGAACCGCAATACAGCAGTGCAGTGGGTACATAAATCAAAAGACAGATAAATGATACGAGATACTGCCAGTTCAGCAGACGACAGTTGCTGCTTGTTTAGGCTGCACTACACCAGTTACAATATTGCTAAAAGGTGGCATATTTGCACGCACTATCAAATTGTGCTCTCACTGGGCTCTGACCAAAAATGTGGGACTAAAAAATTGGCTCTCATATCTAGAGCATATAAAGCTGCTTCAGAGCACTGGCTTTTATATTTAAATTATGCTAATTAAATTAAACAAAGACTATTACCAAGCAAAGCTCAATGGTTCCCACACACCTGTTCAGTTTGGATGAAGCGTTTGGTTCATTTTGAAGCAATCTGGCTTCACAGGCATGTTTGTGAAATGGCGTATTTTCTGTAGTTGTTAGCTGCTGTTTTGTAACACTGCATGTCAATTTTTATGCATTTTTAATAATAGCATAACCAATTCAGACTCTTAAAGATGAAGATAACTGATATTTTATGTTTGGATGCTGTATGTTTCACCACAGTAACTTACGTTGTATTTGTTACAGTTGAATAATAGAAAGGGCCGCTGTCTGCTGACCCAAGGAAAGAAGGGCTGAGCAAAGTGGTAATATGCATCACTAAAAAAAACTGCCCATGAATTTCAAATGTGACAGATGAAAAAAGGAACAAACAAACCAACAAAAAAGAATTAATGCTTTTATTTTATTGTCATTCATCAGCGCTTAAATTGAGCCAGTTCCCAATTTAATAACAGGGTTATTATTCTGCTTAATATCTGTCAACAGTTTATCAAAATATTGTTGCAATCACAATCTGCCTGAGTGCAATATAAAAATCGCAGAGGCAGAAATGTTTTGATGGTCAAATGTGTGACAAAACAGCGTTAGAATGAAGTATTGTAAATGTGCAGAGATTTCATGCTAAAAATTTTGTCCCCCAGTTGCAAGAAAAACATCAGTTTTCCTAGAGACCCCAACAAATGACACATTAATATGACTTTAATTATTTTCAGTAAAACAGAAAAATTATGAAGCAAAAATTATTATCACCATTCATGAATCATCACAAAACAAATTTAATCCCAATATGCTCTCTCTCTCTCTCTCTCTCTCTTTTCTTTTAACCACATTGGCAGTAATTCTAAGTGCCTTTGTTTCTTGGAAAGATATGTGGAGAAACAGCAAAACAAAAATAAAAGATTTTTTTTTTTTTCCCGGCACACTGACATGAGTTGCACACTCAGATCAGTCATGGTGGAGTACTGCTTTGGGTTATATCAGACAGTCAGAGGGCAGCGAGGGTAAGAGCTCTGTTCTTTTCCCCTATGGATGTTGTTTGAGTGGCTTGTTGAGCAATTCTCCAACCCCAACCATAGATTCAAGCAAGTATAGGCTGATTTGCTGCAGCACTCTAATTTCAGTCTCTGTGAGCATGAGTATCTGCACATGCTTTACCAATCATTGTCTCTCCATCCGCCCCGGCAGTATCATTCCCCAGGGAAGCTGCTCGACTCATAGCAACAGATCCTTCTTGCCTTCTTTGCAGAATCTCCTCGGCAATATATTCACACAGGAATATCTAATGTGAAGGCGCGGATAAAATGTGGTTGAATATGTCATCATTCATTTCATCTTTAACAGTAGGATTCCTCTTTTGCTGCAGCAGTAGTGGTGCAGTAGTTACAGTAACTTAGCTTCAGGAAATGCCAGCTATGTTTAAGATTTCATGCAGTGCCACAACGAATCAACCCCATTTATACAAGGGTGGAGTCTTCAAACACTTTATTTTTTTGTTTATTTTTTTCCCCCCACATTCTCATTCAGGGTTTTAGTAGACCACATTCCATTATTTTCCGGGTGGGAGGTGTTGAAATACAAAGCCAAACCGTCACAGAGCCAACACAGACAGGCAGTTCAGAGTCTCCAGTGGGTTGCTTGTCAGAATGTGGAAAGAAATTCATCAAGACTTGCCATCCTCATAAGCCACCATGCTGCCCCTCCAATAAAGATTTGTGGTTTAATTATGGTCTTGCAAAAATGGAACCCAGAGACAGAAAAATGAGAACTGTTCTGTAAATAATTACAAGTAACTGACTGCTTTGTGACAACCTGTGTATAATTAAATATTGCTCTAAATTGTGACTTTGTTTCTGTTGCAGGAAAATTGTATTTTTGTTAATAATCATGAGTTTGTTTTTTATTTTTATTTATTTATTTATTTATTTATTTATTTTGTTGTTGTTATTGTTGTTGTTGCCATCATTTTAATCTCAGTTCACTGACTGTAAAAAGAAAAGTGCAGAATGGTCTTAAATGGGGCTGCATGATTTAAAAAAAATATCTAATTGTGATTATTTAGACCAGTATTGCAATTGCAAGATGATTTGTGACATAGAGGGAATGATCATTTTTACATCATCATTCTCATTGTCATTGAAAAGCAGTCTAAAAAATGATTATGGTGTGATTTTTGCAGGGATTGATACAGATAAAGATTTTCCTAAGTCTGTAGTGTACGATGTGTAGGCCAGGACAACTCTGTAGCATCACAATATTTGAATTAAAACGATGATATGAAACACACACATCCCCTATAACAAATACTACATCTCCCTGCCGTTTAAGAAGTACAGTGGGACATATTTTAGATTTTGATTAAATTTTGGTTAATTGTGCAGACCTAGTCTTAAAATAACTTAAAAATGTATGTGGTTTTTACAATATTCTCAAAAGCAGAAATGATCTTCTTCAACTTAAGTGACCTTATTTGACTGCAGTTGTTACCATATTTAATCAGTAGAACATAAATTTTGTTTTAAGATAGTTCATTTTACTTGTAAATTGATTAACCTTTTTTAAATCAGTGTGGAGTACATGTAGAATTATCCTGTTATTAGAATAAGCCAGCACTTTTTTTAGCATATCAACATTTCTTACTTTTCAGAAAATTATTCTATCAATGAATCCAGAAAAACAA
Organism: Naso thynnoides; assembly: GCA_029783665.1. Lineage (NCBI taxonomy): Eukaryota > Metazoa > Chordata > Actinopteri > Acanthuriformes > Acanthuridae > Naso > Naso thynnoides. The sequence goes on from JAQLOL010000014.1 coordinate 10,780,886, forward strand.
AACAAAGTTCTCTTTACCCTCAAATGTGGTGCTTTAAAGAAACACTATCTCCTCTGACCGAGACCCACTGCTTCGAAAAATGAAACTTAATGATGCGTGTTCATACGTCGCATAAAACAACAATTTGAGTAAAACCAGGTCATATTTTGTGGAGATGATGTCCTACGATTGCTCTGCCTCAACTCTGTGATTCACGGAGGTTCCTGAAAGCAACATGTAGGCTTCCTGCAGACCAAAACTGCAACTGCAGCACCAGGTCATTGCTCATGAAAGCTCCGCTAAAATGAAAGGCTGCAGACAGTCAGAGCAGTCGTCCAACATCAGAGGAAAAACCAGCGGGCATTTCTCTGTAAAATATGACCCGGTTTTACTAAAATTGCTGTTTTGTGCGATGTATTAACGTGCATCGTTAAGTTTCATTTCTCAGAGCAGTGGGTCGCAGTCAAAGTTACATAGTGTTGCTTTAAGATGCGCTGCAATAATATCGCTAAGCAGCAAAAAGCTCCTGTGAATGACATGAAGCGGAATTCCAATTTAGCATAGACCCAAAATATAGCAAATTAAACAGAAAATTGCTGCATTTTAGTATTTTTTAAAGTCTTTAGATGAGACATTCCACTGATCTTCATCTGCTGTAACTCCAGCCTGTTAGTCAAGATGTTCACTGCAAAAATCCTGCAGCTCTGAACATTATTCTCAACAATGAGCGGGCTGCTTAGGATTCTACTAATGTTTGTCCTGGTGTCTGATACGTGCATTCTAATCATAACTTCTTGGAGAAGATGAACCCTCCAAAAAATCAGAGGTTAAAATCTTGCACTCGTCTTCTACTTATTCAAAGCAATGATTACAGCAATTAAGGCATTCCTTGTGTCTATGTGTTTTAATCACTTTTGGCTTGTGAGCTGCAGTAATTATATCTCTGAGCTGTTGTCCTTGCATTGTAATTTTTTTAAACAGATGTAGATCCCTGAATCTTTATTAAAGTTAAATTACATTTCATTGAATGTTACATGGCCAAAGTGTCAAAAAATCTCAGCCTTTATGCAAGGCAGGTGTTTATGATCCGATAATGATTGTAAATATATATATTTGTGCGTTAAATGAAAGAAGCATACTTTACATATAAAATCCAAGACACAACACTATAAAAGGTAGTGACTTGTTTTCTTGTGCCCTTCCACAGTGAAGTTTTTAGCCTGGTGACCTTTAACAAGCTTTGCCACTTTGATTTTCCGACAAAAAAGATCCCCAGCAGCTCCGAGCTGCACTGACACACATTCACAGACAAAGACGGATAACAATGCTCACAGCTAGAGACAAACTGAGACAGACGTGTGCACACCAGCAGAGTGAGAACAACCCACACGGATAGACACAGACCGAGAGTGACCCAAACAGATACTGCGGGACAGGCAGTGGAGACAAAGAGGACAATCTGTACAGCAGCAAATGAAGTAAATCTTAGGGAGGTGTTAATCCCAAAAAGGTTTTCACAGTGCCGCTAAGAGCATTATACTGTGTCTCATGATAAGTTATACTGTTTCTCCCCTGTGCCTTCTAAAAACTATTGTCGCGTAAAAACATCCTCTCAAAGATTATAAAAAAGTTGAAGTTGTTTTGCTTATCATTACTTGTTTCAAACTTTTCAAAGCTTTGCAAATTCACACTCATATGAAGTACTCATCTCAACATCCAGCACTCCCCGCTGTTCATAAAGCTTTTCAAAAGCCTCCACGCCGGCATCCACCTGTAGGCTCTGAATCTTCACTCCTCTAGAAGGAAAGCTATTGCTGTCATTCCTCACTCCCTGCTGTGTTCAGCATGGTGCCTCCTGGTAAGGAGTGACAAGGTCAAAGCCTAGATAACAAGAATCATGGCTGTATATGATCTACATTCCTTTACAATAAACTATTACACTGACAGAAGATAAAATGACCAGTTTTTAAAGTTGAAAAATTACAGGATGTAGTAATGTAAAGAATCTACACATTTCAGTAAGGGCAGAAGAATATTGAGCTGTTTTGCCGGTGGCTTTAAGAAAAGAAAAAGAATCATTCTTTTACATGTTAAATGTGAAATGTATTGCACATTTTTAATATGCTACATGTCCACAGACTACATTTGACATTGTATTGATTTTTATCTTCAGAAATGAAAATGTCGTTTTGCATGTGGTTCAAGTAACATTTTGAAAAGAAAAATTGGGGAATATCGATTTAAATTAATCAAATACACATTTTCAGTTTTGAAAGGAAAACCAACATGTTTAATCAGTGATTGATAGCCTACGCTTCTGACCAGTGGCTTTGCAACTGTATGACACTTTGATCGTTTGCGTGTTGAATTGTTGAATTGTTTTTAAACAGGAAAAAAATGATATTTCCAGTTTCTACATATCCCTTATTATTAAGCCACTGGATAAATGGGTATTGAATAATAGAAAATGATTGGCATTTAAGCTTCTCCAAGCAGGGAAGAGGATGAAACTTCAGTCCAGAGGTTGTACATTTTTATTTCATAAGGAAAACAAGTCTATGAATAATTTCTTTCATGACACTTTGTAAGTTTATTTTGCTCATGTATTAGACTAAATAGATGGCATACTTGCTGTTGCACAGATGCACAGCACATCTCCCAGCTGAAACAAAGGAGATTAGAGCTTGCTGGTACAGGTTGTTTTACTGTAGCACGTCTAATGACCATAAAAGCAAACAGTAATGCAAAAGAGAAATCAGACATGTCAAAAAGGCAAACCTACACCTTAGGTATTGTTTTTAAGAAGCTGGTGTATCGCTGCAGCCCTGAGCCAACTGGAGCCAAACCAGGGTTTACAGCTCCTGTAAATGCAGAGACCTCAGGATACGGTTTATAGCATTACAATATAAACATAACACATGAGTGCATAATGTACCCTCATGATGCTGATAGAGATTTGGTGTGAATATCTAGAGTGCAGCAAAGTCTACTGCCAAGAGAAACCGAGGAGATATTACCTCAAATACCATCCACCTTCAGTAGTTAATAACATTCCTCAGTGGGAGTTCATCGTGCCGTACAGTTCCAGTTCCTCAATAAAAAGCAGGTAATTCAGATAGTGGCAATATATTAAGAAAAGAAGATAAAACGCATTTCTTATTGTATGGCACCTACGCTGTTTGCTCACAGCAGGAGGGACATCCTGTCGATGGGCCTCTGGCTCTTTACTTTTAATGCTACAGAGCTTATAACCTAATGTAGACAGAAGATGCTCAAATGCCCCCGCTATGAGAGATAAGTCCTGCAGTCCGTAAATTGATAAACACCTTTATCACACTGGCACTCAACTGTTTGGCTGTTGTTCTGATACCGGCTGAGGATTAATACTTTCTCATCTGGCTGCAGCCACTGAAACATATACTGTAGATACAAAGAGAGCAGGTTCACCAGCAGTCACTGCTTTCCGACCAGCCTGAATCCCCAACTGCTTGTCAAAGATAGCAGCAAATATATAGAACTTCAAAATATTATCAGTAGGAATTAGATCAAAGCTTGAAGTTCAAAGCAGTGTTAAAATTCCTAGTTGACCAGCACTTGACAGTTGAGAGGTTTATTCACGTTTTTGTATTGTAAAAATACAATAAGAAAAGATATCTTGAAGTTTTGACTCAACATGTAATTCTTCTAGAATTTCCGCAGCCTCTTACAACCTGTTGCTCCACTTCAATTTTAGCACAATTAAAAGACTGTTAGATCATTTGTATTTACAGTCACTTTAGATATGATAAGATCTCAGCTTGTGAGGTCACTTTGTCATCAGTATTCCCTTCTGTTCAAGGCCTCCATCAACCTCCGTCCTGTGAATTACACCCTGTGATGCTTCAAAGAGCAACGTGACAAGCCCCCCCCCTCTGCCACCGATCAACTGCCAGTTTTTCTAGACTTGGATTGACACTTTAAATGAAATAACCATCGAACGAGGAGAGAGGAGGCCATCTTTGTCTGCGCGGAGGCATCTGTACCCGCTGAGTGTTAGACAACAAAGAGCCGTAGGGGGTCTACTTGGGTGTCGATGGAGGTTTCGGTGGTGTGGGGGAGTAAGACGCTCAGCTCAGAAATGTCACGTCTATGATTGTCTCCGGTGCTTTATGCCAGAGATGCAGGCTTTATATCTTTGAGTGCCGTCAGCGGATGAGATGCCTCTGGTTGTTTGTTTCCGATGTATTCAGTTCACAGTTGCAAAGGGAGTCAGAGGAGCGTAGTGTGTGTTTTTACCATCGAGGCAAACATGGTAGACACATTTACAGGATATTGACTTAAAGCTCCAACACTTAAAGCACTATTTATGGACCTCAAACACAGATGTATCGATAAATAAAGACACTTAAATTCAAAGAACCATTGTGCCATACTATGCAGTTACGGCATGGACTGTGATCAAGTGACTGACATCACACAGCACCATATTTTTCTGTTTTCTTCTGTAAACAAATAAGTGTTTGCAGTAATGACATAATTTTTCTTGCTGCCAGTATACTGTTTAATCTCAATAGATGTGTACTTGGTGTTTTCCGCTCATCACTTTGCAGGCAAAGGCATGAGCATGATATTTACTCGTGCACCACACGCTGTCACAAGCAAATTCAATATGATTGAACAATTTGCTCAGCAATTGAGCACAATAGGCCATCAATGAGCAGGAATACTAATGTATCAATGAAAGACCCAGGAAGCAGTTGCAAGAGAGCAGAACTGCAGATAGAGGTTGTATTTTACCAGTAATGATACAGTGGGCTTGCTAATGCTATCAAAAGGACACCAAGGGCTTCATTTTCCTAATAACTAATGCACCACGTGCTATCATGTTTTGTTTTGATTGTTTTTAGACAAACTCTGCATACCATAAATTCCATTAAACCAAAGCCAGCTGTTAACTTTTTGATTTATGAGTGTAGACTGGATTGATTTATTTATATGACACAGACAAAGCTATAGGGTTGTTTGCTGTCCTTTACGAGTGGCAGATAGCTACCGTCTTCACACTGAGACTGATTATAACGGTCAGTTGAGGACACTGAGGTAGAGGGCTTTATGGTGTCTAGTGGACAGGTGCATAAAGAAAGGTTTTGAAGTGGCATGAGGCAGTTATTTTTACCCTTCTCTTGAAGAAGAGTCATAAATGGGAAATGAAGAAAAACTCGGGGTTCAGTTGCTGTGAAAGTGAAAAAATGTGTTTTATTAACGCAAACTGCATGTAAATCTGACATAGCATCTGTTCTTGAAAGCCTCAGTTGCATTTTTACTACAGGGATTTGACTCTCAAAGTTCAAAACTAACTTTAAATGCACAGTTTTGGAAGGTTGTTACTATGCAGGAATATACAGCGGCCAAAAAACTTCTAATTTGAATTTGCTGAAATGTATGTTTGGAATATAAATCACAAAGGCTCAAAAATGCTTTACTTAGTCACCAGAAAACAAATGGAAAAAGAATTGCCCTTTGCAAACATCTTGCGAATGGTAAACATTCAAATTGAAAAGGGTAGACAGCATTGTGCTTAAAATATGATTATATTCTCCTAAAACATTCAGTATCTTCATGCGAAAACAATCCAAATGAAAACAAGGGAGAAGAGAAGTAGGAGTCAGTCCATTTATGCACTCAGGTTCCTGATCCAATATTTCCAGAGGCAAACTCAGCAGTTCATTGAGATGATTAAATACTCCTAATTATAAAAATACACAAACATATGGCAAATTGTTACATTGTACATGTTGCACATGTGGCATAAGTGAAAACATACGTTTAACCTGCAGTGGAATATTCCCACTGCTTCATCTGGGCATCCTCTTTGCGTCCTCACTGAGGAAAGACAGACGCAAGGCCGAATGGCTTTTTTACTTACACTGCAGTGTCCACTGGGAGGATGAAGGGTTTTGATATGAATACTGAATGGAAAAACAAGAAACAAGACATCCAGGACTCAAACACTGGGACTTAAAATAGGTTATTCGGCGTAAACATACCCTCTGTAGAGATGAATAATGTAAAATAGGCTGGTTAGTTGTCCAAAAAAAAAATCCTCATGGATTTTGGGTTACTGCGATCTGCTTAGTAAAACTGACTTTCCTCTCATTAACAGTTCAAGGAAACCTACCTATTCATGAGCTCCCATTAATTTTCAGTGTGGGTTCTTTATTCCTCTTGTATTAGCCCCAATTTCAGATGGACAAGAAACAAGAGAGAATCATTTTTGCATGAGGCCTGACCTACATGACAGGAGAGAAAAACTAAACTAGGCTACGCTTTGATGCAGAGGAATACTGGCTTAACTCCATGTTATTGTATTATTAAACTGTTTTGAGCATCTGCTGAAGTGACCACTGACATGGAGTGCTGGGCGATGCTGTTGCCAGACGTGTACGCATCAGTAAGCTGAGAGCAGTTTATAGATATATCTTGTATTAATGTAATCTAACGGAGAGAGAGCAGAGATTGCAAGAGAAAAGATGTAGAGGTTGAAGTAAAGACTGTTTGATCACACTATTGGAAAAGTGGTCTGGCACTCAGAAAACTCTTCATCTTTCTGTGAGGAAATCTCAAGACAGTGAATATCATTTCTTCATTCACAAAAACTCACTTCAAACAACGATTTTAGTTGGAAAAGGAAATGAGAATATAATTCAACACAGGTCAGCCCATGTCTGCACTAAAAGGGGAGCTTGAGCCACTGGGTTATAATTGACAGTAATTTGGGTGACCATAGGAGCACCTCGCAGTCTGTGCCAGGTGGGGGGAAAAAATAATCATCTGCGTTCTGGCCTGCTCCCATACCCCACCATCACTCTCTATCAAATTAAAAGGCCGGAGTCGATGTCCTCCCTCCGGAGTGTCAGCCCCTCTTGTCAAAACCTAACAAGTCATTTGCTGAAGGTTATTGTTATTGTGTGACATTTAATCCAAGTCATGATATTAGCATAATTTCCTTAACCCCTCGTCACCTTTAATTGGTCAGAGCTTTTAAAGGCCTGTATTTCACACTGCACTGAGTATATTCTTCATAATAAGAATGACTGGACATTTTTATAGATGGTTACTGTAGGGTAGAATTAGGGCTTGACCAATTTTTCTATTGCGAATGTATCAGTATTAACGTACATGTTCTCTGATATGCGCTGATATTAAAACTGTTTCTTAAGGCTAGAAAAAATGCTGGGCTAGTGTTTTAAATGGTGTAATTTGGCAGTTTGTCCACCAGAGGGCATTCCATTATGTAATAACTAATAAGTGAAGTTTACTGTTCAATGCACTGATTTTTTTAAATAGAACGTGTTTAAATGTGAGGTATCCTGCTTTTATTACATGTTTGTCAAAAATATTTTATATAAACAATACTGAACAATATTTATCGGATAAGGCCCGACCGATATATCGGTTTACTGATATTACCAGCTGATATTGGCCTATCTTAGATGTGTTGAATAAAGTTTGTTAGATATCCTGCCTCCATTACATTTTTGTCACACGTATTTGATAACCACATTCAAAACACTATAAAATATCGGCCAATTTATCAGATATCAGAATTTTCCCACTCCCTAATATCCTTACCTGCATCGGCCCCAAAAATCCTATATAGGTCGGGCCCTAATATTGGATAGGCCTGGGCGATACAGCTGGAAAACCTAACACAATAGTGAAGTTTCATATCAGTCAATATCGATGACTATTGATTATGTAAGTTGTGACTGATGACTTTTGTGCATTCTAAGAGGTGGGAGCTGCTAAAGCGATAAAATGAGTGAATATCACAATATTTTTGACTAAGTACTTCGACACTGAGACAGTATTGTAAGGATGACTATTGGTGTTATCTCAAAAATATCAACCCAATGACTTTTTTTTGGATAAATATTCATCAGTATTGTTGATAGGTGGGTAAAGGTAAATAAAAGAACAGTGAGAACAGTCTGGTAAGTTTGGAAAATCACATCACTTTACTGTTTTGAAGCCTTTCCAACCAGGAAAAGACAACACTTTTGCCAAATCACAATATAATGATATTCAAAATCTGTCACATGGTCACACAATACAATATTAATATATTGCCCAGCCCTAATATTGGATGTTGGAGTTTTCTTGCTCCTTGCTATTGATATCAGCCCTGAGAAACCCACAGTGGTTGGCCTAGTGTAGAGCACACCCTAAATATGAGATGTTCTCCTGTGTGTCTCACAGGTTTTCCTTGTAGCTCTTGCAGACTTACCTCTACGCTTGTTAACATCTGCTGATGTCAGAGCAGTTGAAAAGCTGTTACGGATGGTGTGCACAATGCAGCAGCACACAGGCACAAAACAAGCCATCTAGTGTGAAGCCATGAGGGTTCTCCATGTGAGTGGCAGATGTGCTCACTGACAGATATGTGGACCCTGCAGCACCTTGCTGTGTGCGAGCTGTGTGCTCTCGTCTTCTCTCAGTAAAGGTGGAAGCCCCATGTTGTCAGCCCCATGACGGCCAAGTGCACTGTCAGATGTTACGTCTGGCAACCATGCTGTCTCGGGAGTGATGAGTTCCTTAGTCATGTGCAGCAGCCACATGGACACTGGAAAATCTCAGAGTTTGCCAAAGGAATGACAAATGAATGTGGGTTTCAAGCCCGGGCACCTACAGATTTTGGTAAAATTAGTTAGTACAGTCATAAATCTCCAAGAGGAGTTCAACCCTGTAAATGGAAAGAGGGTCTAATTATAAGTTTTCTTGGAAAGCAGAGTATAAGAAACGTATTTCCCAGCATCTCCTCTTCTTCCAGCTTACTTCCATCTTCACTTCCCTTAATGAGACACCCAGCAAAGCCGCAAACGTGATGAAATGCCGTTGAGAAATAGATGAAAAGTAGAAAGCCATAATGGCTACATTCATATTTCAAGTCTTAATGTTCAGTTCTGATAATGTTTCCATTTGGAGGAAATATACCAAAGATGCAACACCCAAGAGGTTTATGCAAAATATATTCTATAGGAGTAAAATTGCTTTCTTTGCACCAGATACTTAGTGTCCCTCCAGTAAACAGCTCTGTTGCATATTTCCACTTGGAGAGAAATTAAAAGATTTGACTATTCTAAAAATAAATAAATAAATAAAAATCTTGATTTAGGCCATTGTTTTTTTTTCCTGTGATGTGAAAATGTCATAAAATAATCATAATGAAAACATGACCACAGCATAGCATTCTTGTGTAGGCTCAAAGTTTGCAACACCCCTTTGTTCAGCCTGTAGCTCAGTGTTATCTCATTCAACTTTAAGCTTTAATCTGCAGAGAAATATTCACAAAGTAGTCCATACATGTCTCATACTCGGCCGTGTTTCTGCTCCAAGGTTAGCACGCGTCCTTGTTCAAAGCCTTTCACACTGCAACCTCAGTAAATCAATGTTCCCTGTTCACTATGTATTCATCTTACCCAAGCTGTTGATTTCTGTGCTTTTATGTATACCGTCATGCGTGAAGCTGTTTACGTGAAATTGGCACTTTAATGATGAGGAAGTCTGCAGAATGTGAAGGGTTGACTGCAGAGCTGTCAGAGCTGCCACAGGCAACACAAAAACACATGCACAGTAGCTCAGTATTTCAGAAAGATCATATAGCTATATGTATATTTTTAAGACCTGCTTGTATGTATGTGGGTAACTGCATAGGCACCCACATTAATCCTGACATCAGGACTGTTCCTAGTCCCGATTCGGCATGCAGCTGACTCTTGACTTCCCTGCATACTAAACATCTTTGTAATTTCCCTCCATAAATGTTGAGCCAGATTGTGCTTCCTTCATCCTCCCATCTTCTTATTTGCCAACTGGCCTAAAAGTATCCTAAATATAAACAGCAGCAGTCACTTAAAAATCTCACTTTTCCCAGAGGGGTGGTCAGCTGCTGTCTGGCGTTGAGGATGTCTGCGCCTCAGCAGCAGTTTCTAATGATGTCCTGCTGCTGTTTTTTTGTTTTATTTTCTTTGTCCCATAAATTAGTCAGTAATTAACCTTAGCTTCTGCCTTCAGAATTTGCTGCTGTATATGCTGATCTCCTGTTGGCTGGAAACTCTTGTCCAAAAGTGATTTCCAGTTAAATCAACAGTTAACGGATATATTAAGCATAATAGGACTGACTTTTTTCCATTAAAGAAAATTCTGTACATTTATATACATTTATTGTTTATTGTTTTTATTTATCTGAAATGACTACTTAGTTTTGGATACATTACAACACACATCATAGCTTCTTAAAAAACTGTATAAATAAAAAAAGGATTTAAAGTAAATGACGTTAAACTCTATTATCTTAATGTCTGTGTATTGCAGTTCTTTGCACTGTATAATCCTTGTATATGGTTAGTCATATTCACAAAGTACATGCACACATCTTAAATAAATGACCAACATTCTGTTTAATGTGGTTATTACATTAAATTTATTCAAAACAGATGATGTGCAATAGATGGAATCCATGGCTCTGTAACATTCCACTTACAGCAGATGTATTTGAAAAGATGCTTGTGACTATGAATCATAATTTCTAATAATGAAATATAATTTTAAGCTTGATTTTTTTTTTTAGAAAGAAAATATCCTGTGAATTAAAACATTCTCCATATTTTAAGTCAAAGGCTCGTTTTGCCTCAATGAGGGCAAACATGCCCTTGGCTAGAGGTAATGGTGACACCTTTTGAATAAACAGTCGTCTGCATAATTTTCATGAGCCCTCTTGTGAAAGAAAACAAATTTCAGCCTCTCTCTGAAAATGAGAAAAATCTCATTGCAGTACAAGCACTCTGTTTTTCTAGTGTTGTTTTTGGCTGTAAATTTAGTTTGGTGCTGCTGGTTTGAGAGTTTATTCACTAACCTCCTCCTCCTCCTTCAGCCTGACGCTTCAATAGTCGTTTTACATTTTACATACAGTCATTTTTACATCTGGTGACACATAGTTAAATGCACTTTAGGTCGTAAGTCAGGCGCATTAATGGTACAAATATTCTGGTTAACATCAATTGTATCGTTACTGTGTGCTGAAGTTGATCCCATTATGGAACTCAGACCCCATTTATTCATGGTCACTTCATGCTTTGGGTTGATGGATAAAAAAAGGGTAACTGCATCTGCAAAGCATCATAAAAATCGTATGATGAGGACGTCTGAGAGACATTCAGGCCTTATTTTGAAAAGGTGTGGATGTATCCGTCTTACTAAGACGCATATAAGCTAAACATATCCTAAAAGGGTCAGTGAAAATAGCCTTCACCAGGTCTGTCCCCTATAAAAACAGCCACTAAAGTAATACCGAAATTAACCATCCTAATCTATGCTTTACAAAGGGACAGAAAAAAGTGGCTTTAGCTACTTCAATGCGCACAAACACTCATACAGGTAACTCATGCTGTTGAATAATCTGTGTGGGTGTCATGTAATGTAGCGTGAGTGATAGCAAGTTAGGCTGCTGGCCTCAAACTGGAGGATAATTGGGTAGATTTTGGTCTAATTTGTCCATCTTAAACATTACGGAGGTGTTCCTAATTTGAGGCTGGGCCTCATAGTGAGAGGGGCTTACAGGCACAATCTTAAAATTACCAACTGTATTGTGGTCTCCACCACTTTAAATCCTAAATATAAAACATGTTTTATATCAACAAACAGAACCTACATAGTGTAAGAAACACCCATAGAATATTTAACAGATGGATTTTAAAGTGAGACAACAAGATGCTTAGAGAAACATGTTTAACAGCAGAATTTTTGTGTTGGACAAAGTTATTGTAATTTCAGACAGACTTGCTACAAAATGTGCAGTTTAAAAGATAGAACAGACATTGCTGCGGGCCTACTGAAAGGTGAATCAGATGAAACAGGGTCTGAAGAAAAAAAAAGTTTGATAACATGGCTGAGAGCGATACAAGGAATATCAATGAGTGACCTCAAAGATATTTGTCATTGGCAGAAATAGGCCCATCTGTTAGCCAAGCAGGTAAAAAGACTCCACAAGTGAAATTGCTCCTGTTCATGTTTGCAGAAGCAGAATATACTTAAGCAAATGACTAAACCATGACATACAAAGTCATTTTCTTATTGAATCCCTCGCTGCCCAGTTGTCTGCACTGTTGTTGTAATGGGATTCGAATGATTTCATCAGGATCCTTTCAGTGGTTGTATCTTATGTGTGTGCAATGTGGCGGCAAAATAATCATTTGGATGTCATTACCTTTTGCAGAGAGATAATGGCATTAAAGCCTTATGATCCCCATCCAAGGCTGCTGTATACCCAACAGAAATCAGGGAGAACAATGCTTCTTTAGCTTCATTCGTTGTGATTTGCTTCGACAAATGAGATTATTTCTGCTTCTTACCATTTTGACTCCCAGAAACATCCTCCACATCCACGGGAGGGGGGGCAGGAAGATAGAGAGGTGAGGCAGTGCCAATGAAAGGTCTCTGATTAGAGACTGTAGGCTTAAAGGTCTCAGAGCCAGTTATTGAGTGTAGGGGGTTAGTGAACCCTGAGCACAGGTGACAGAAACTTATTTAAGATGGCTTCATTCTACCTGTGGCGAAAGGTTGCACCACGAGGCTGCCCATATTATCTGTGCTACCATCCACCGCAGAGCGAGCCTGCTTTCAGTTCGCAGTCTGTTCCATTACTCCCACACAACCTCTCATCTCCTACAGGAAGTGTAGCGCTAATGAGGTGAGGGAAATTTATTACAGAAGGAGGAGATGTGTGCAGAAGTGGGATGAGACTTTTTAAAAAATTGTTATCATCACAAATATCCGTGTCAATTACATATCAAGTGGCAAGCCCGTTTCAAAGCTTTAGCATGTTTAATCGTGCCCAGCTGATTTTAAAGTGCACAAGGCGACTGATCTTTAAGCAGCGTGGCATTAAACTGTGTTCTAATTTGAGCTTTTTCTAACATTTGACAGCGGAAGAAACAGCTGTATGCAGGAGTTTAGGATTAAGCAGTACATACGTGTTTTGTAGGACAGAGACATCTTGGAAATACACTATCCAAAGATTTTTTTTTTTCAGTTAATACTTCTGGCAGCGATGAATCTTATTTCTATGCTAATGTCACTTTAAAACACAGTACACTGTATGTAGGTCAAGCAGCTTTTATGTGGCGAGGGGCATTGCTTGTGAAAATACTGAAAGTTACTTCTATTTTTCCCTCTGACAAAACTGCAATGACGGATGTCCAAATATTGGGACAGTCAGCTTGACGGTAGGTAAACATCAATCTTTTAGTCACAAAGGAAAAAACGGAGGCAGAGATGATGGAAGGACACGGGAGAGAGAAGGGATTTCTGAAATTAAAAATGGTCGAAACTTAAACGTGGGTAAATATTTACACATTTCACAAATGCCTACACGCATTAGTACAGGCATTAACACAGATTTTTCCACATACTTATCCATCCTTTGTTTCCCATAGTAACAACATGCCTGAAATTACATTATCATTACATCAGTATTATAATGTTACTGCAGGAATTGTCATCTTAACAATTCCCCCTCTGTAAAAACAAGTCCCCACCAGCGGTGTTTGTGGTACATTTTGCTCCTCATAGAGCCAAACATAACACTCTCGTTTTAACATTTTAGATGTTGGCTTACTTCCCACTTGACTACTGCATGCAACCATTGCACAAACCAATTGTTTTCTCACTTAAGACAAACAAGTGTTCTCTGTTATTTCAACCAGGAGAAAGCAGAGATTAAATGGTAATTGAAGAGAGACTGTGAAATTATTAGCCCAGAACTAAGGTTTAGACAATAAAAGAAAGACAGAAAGAAAAAGCATTCAGTAACTCAGGAGGAGTTGCTGCTTGCCTGGCCTGGAGTGGTGAGAAGCCTTGAAATGATTCTCCAACAAATAGCCTAGCTGTGGTAGGCATACCATTGTAGTGTGTCGAATTCCTAATGGTTCCCCCAATCAAAAGGGACACAGAGCTATTTATACTTTGTTTAATATGATTTTAAGACTGCTATTGCAGTTTGTCTTGCCATAATAAAACCGGCACATTAATAACCAATTTGGATGTCATATAGATCTATTGGGAAAATAAAAGAAGCCCGAGCATTAATGCTCTTTTGTGTAAGGCAGTGTTGCTACCATAGCAACTGCTACCTCTTTCTACTCTTTGATCTTATTGGTTTAAGTTGTTATTTTCCCCTCCACCTTAAATCTTGTGTACATTTGGTGCAGAGACATGATTATTATTTTTTTCCTTCTGATAACCATTAATTTGTTTGCTTATTTCCTTTCTATCCTTATCCAAATTTATTAAGAGTCAACAGATGCAAGAAATTCATGAGGACATGCAACCACATTCTCAGCGTGAGAGAGGCAAGTCACTCAGGATATTTTGTGGGGAGATAAGCAGATAGCAGAGGTAGTGGAGACAAGGGAATTTTCTGATCAAACTCGTTTCATCCTGTTGGTATAAAGCAGAGATAACGAGGGGCTGTGCCGTCAGATCTTAAGATGAGGATCCACACTGTTCCTATACTACTTCCTTTAACAATGTTTGTGAAATGCACTTATTTCCTACCTTCCTGAGACTTACTTTAGAGGGTTACCACAACCGTTAACAGACTGGATGCAAGGGGAAAACAGTTAGTCTAACAATGACAAAGTTAAATATGTTTACCAATACCTCCACCAACACATGATTGACCAGATAAACTCACTGTTACTCCAGGAAGACACCTCACCCAGCTGTTGTTTCTAAGGTAAAACAACATAAGAGGCTCTGCAATATTGTTGCAAATGGTAGTTCTTACATTACTGTTTGTGCACATGTCAAGCTAACACAATGTAATGTTAAAATTAATAAGCTTTCGAGGTTGTCATTTGGTATCTTCCCAGGCTAAAAAGAGAATAGGCTAGCTGTTGCCCCGCCTTCCATTTTTTTTGCAACTAAGCTAAGTGCTTCCTGTCTCTGCATCTACTACTAAAAAAGACATCAAATAGTGTATTTCCCTGTGTAACTATCCTTTACTAGAAAGACATCAGAAATCGCCCATCACCCCTCCCCTCCCTTCGCTGCTGTCTTGGGCACAGTCTGTCTGACAGACTCACACCTGCAGCTGCTCTCTAGCAGTGACAGAACTTTTCATGGACCATTTTTACAAGTTAAAACGTTAAGAGAAGCATTCAATAGGCATAAAACTCATTCTGCAACAG
>JAQLOL010000014.1:10796191-10812961 GCA_029783665.1 Naso thynnoides
CTTTCTGAGCGCTGCTCTCTCTCTCTCTCTCTCTCTCTCTCTCTCTCTCTCTCTCTCTCTCTCTCGTTCTCTCTCTCGTTCTCTCTGAGCAGCACAGAGCGCAAGCTAGATTAAAAAGGATGCATTTTACAAAGATGGCGGAAAAGAAGCGATGCACCTGTAAGGAAAGATCAACAAATATGTAAAAACAACGATGTCATCATTCATCGTGATGTTTCATGCTGCACATCTCAGTTGCCAGTTTTGGTAAACATTGCCCAATCGTAGGCTAGAGGCATTGCCAGATGTGACAACTAATCAAAACACTTATGTGTAGCCAGCTGAGTGACTACTTGGCAGTGAGGGGAGATGTCACAGACCTGCTGGTTACAGCTTGTTAGTGAACTCAGAATTAGCCAGCAGAGGAGGGGAGATTCTGATAATAATTCCAGAATTATGGCCTTCGAACACACAGATGTTCAGCAGTCGGCTACATTCGTGCTTTTTGTCTAACACTCCACTTCTCTCGCTCACACTAGAGCCATCATCATATCAGCCTATACATTCAGCTTTGCAATTTTTTCATAGAAATAATGATCAGTTGATGATCATTATATACACCGGAATGCATCTCCCGTACAGTGCTACCACCTACCTGTAAATACACCGGAGACACACTTGAGCCTCTAACGAGGGTGGGATGCTGGCTCAGCAGTTAGATGTTTGTGGGTTTGAGTCGTGGCCGTGCTCCTCCTTCTTTGGAGGCACTTTCGCCTCGAGCTTGTGTGGGTTTTCCTCCGATTGCGGATTCCTCCCACCATCCGATCACATGCAGCTCAGGTCAACATGAATCCAGAATTTGTGAATAAGTGAAAACGTGTTGCCTTTGATTTTTTAAAACTTGTCCTGCTGTTCCCTCAGTGCCAGCTGGGGCAGGCTTACAGACCCCCGTGAGTTAAAATGGGAACAGGCAGCCCTTAGACAGTGTAAATCAGAAGTATATAGTACCGTGGAAAGAATTAAGGATTGCATTCTGGTCTCCTTTTTTTTCCCTCTCTAAACCAGTTGGATAAGTTGTAAACTGTGTAAATGTATGACTTTCAGCCCTGGAGAGATTTCTTATTAGCTCCTAAATATTGAAGACCTTGAACATATACATGGCTCCTACCTAACTACAGCGATGTATCATATAGATGTAATAATATCATGAGCTATAGAGCTGTGGGATGTATGTGATTTAAGGCTGAATCTAAATGTGATGTATCAACACCATCTACAGTGTACAGCACTGCCTCTCATGCATTTATATGAAAGAAAAAAAGTGCGTGCGCATGGAAATCAGATCACTGTTAGACACATTTAGGCTGAAATATTGAGGCCTTGCTTCACTGGGACACTTCCATGGTGCATCTGATATATTCACTTATCAGTTTGCAAAAAATGTCATTGAACATCAACTAAGATCAATTCTTTTGTAGTTTGAATTATGTAGGAATCACATTAGCAATGTTCAGATGCAATTTTCAGTTCTTTAAAGTGGCTTTAAACCTCTGTTGAAGTTGAAATTTTACATAATTTAACAACGTTTTCCATCAGTGTGTCAAAGCCTTTTATTCGCAAACGCTGCCATGGATGGACTAGATGGAATTGTTGGATGAAAGGAAATCTCACTCGTCTTTTTCCTGTGACATTCCTCTTCTCCTGTCTGCGAGCAGCCCATGCAGTCCTCCAAGTTATCCGTCTACTCACGTACACAACCATCATATACATCACTTTGCCAAATGTTCATGTGCAAATGCTTAAAAATAGGCGTGAATCATCTACATTTGGAATCAGATTGGTGGATTAGTTCTTCATCACACTGAGTCTCCAGGCTGCAATCATGTCATTCACAGTGGCGCTAATAAATACCAAGCTCATTTCACACCACGTTTCACTTCAATGTTGATGATATCAGAAGCATTATCCATTTCTGCCATGTACTTTATAAGCAGGAGGAAGAGCACCAGGGTTAGTCAATCCATCAGCCATGTATTTTTCCTGTGAGTTCCAGAGGAGGGAGAGGCAGGAGGGTTAAACTGTGGAGCCTCTATAAACAGATGGTATGACAAATAGGTGATAAGTAGAAACAGAAAATAAAATGGAAGTTAGCATGCTGGGGTGTGACAGCAGAATAAACAGGTGTAAGAAAAAGAAACATTATGGGAAATTGTTGCAGGGCAGTCGAAGTGGAAAAGGTTTGGTTTGTGTGTCATTTATGGTTTATAAAAATCGCTCAACTGTAGAGGAGTTTTATGCAGTAATTACCTGGATTCTTGCCGAATTATCTTTTTTTGAACTGCTTCGCTTGGTCCATGACAATTTAACTACTCATGCCTGATTGCTGAGGAGCTCTTTCATTTTGGCAGGAAGCCAATTGGAAAAATTGCTAATTAATACAACAAGGATACCCCCATAAGTATTGTGTGTGTTTGAGCCAGTGGTGTAATGGCTTTGCTCTCATCTAGATCTAAATGAAATTATCATGAAAATATCCTGTGAGAACATAGGACTGGGCAGTATATTGATGTTATTGTAGTATGACACCAGCTATCATCTTAGATTTTGTGTTAACATTATATTTTAATATGTAATAAGTGTCATCTTTTTGTCATGTGACTCTCCATCACGCTCTCCGCAAGCTCACGATTGCATCCATGAGCAGTTCACATATACTGACCATCGTGCAGACAAGTGCGTGCTGATTTGCCTGTAAGGGGATTTTCACCCATGATCTCCGAAAACTGTTGCATACAGCAAGATCAGGGCTAAAATCCTGTATGCTGAACTGGGAATTAGAGGTAACTCGCCATGACTTCAGCATGCTGTGTCTTCTGTGTTTGTTTGTTTTTCCTCTTGGCACGACTGCCGGACATTGGGGGCAGGTCTGAATCCTCAATTGCCCTTTTGATTTCAGTGTTCAAGATCCCGACATCATTTCGTTTTCTCATTTATAACCCAGATCATGGCACCTCCAGTATCTGATCAAACATATGTTATTAGATTTTGTCCACGTTGCCAAGCACTATTTCAAGGGGTCATTTAGCCAACTTCATGGAAATCCGTAGGAAGTAGCTCACGACAGTCTGTGGAGGTCGTCACAGCTGAGAGGATGAGGTTGCATTAACAGCAGTGACCAGGGATGGCAACATGTTAGTTTTGGACACATTTCAATTTGAACCTCTTTATTATCATGTTCATTAAGCATTCATAAGCTATTACTCCTCAGAGAAATAGATCCTCCTGGCAGCTTACAAACAGTCGATGGCAGTTGCTATGCAACGAACTAGCTTAGAGATGCAACTTAGGGTGCTCCTCTGTTAGCTTAACCTAGCCTGTCAGTGAGGTTTATTTTTCATATGTTAACATTTAAGGTACAATGGCTTGTGGGATAAAACACTGTGGTGCTGTAGCTCAGTGCTGAAAAGGAGAACGGCCCTTCTCTCTGAGATGTATACCCTCTCAATCCACACCTCTGCAGTTAGGTCACTATGGAGGTCGAAGCTGAACCTAATGTTTCCATTTTGCAGCAGATGTAACACCCTGTTTATCAACAGTGTAGGTCAGGGTTGTCATACTCTCTTTCAAAGTTGGCCATACTGAGGAATAAGAGCGCAATGCATGAATGTCTGTCTCTAAACTGGAATCCTTTTGATAGAACACAAGGAAAATCTTTAAACTTTGGCATGACCTGCTGAGATATTATAATCCTTAATATTTCAAAACTCGTTGTGCAGTTTTTTGTGCATTAGCTATTCAGTGTATTCATATTTTGTAACCTCTCATTATAAGACTTGTGCGGAATCCATCATTCCCATGTGATATTGCCTACCAGTGCACTAGGGATTAGCAGGGATGCGTGCATTTGATCTAGCAGTGCTGATCAGCCTAATTGTTTTAGAGTATCAGAACTGTTTCAAGTTATGGTTTAGCAAACCAAACATTTCTTGTGGCTGCTCCAGATTAAAAGTATCAAACTGGTGAGACATTAGATGGCTTTTATTGTGAAGCAGTTAAAGGAAAAATCAATGTGTTTATCAGCCAAGTTTGTGCGGACAGCTTTTTATTGAAAATGTGCTTAGAGAACAAAGAAGAGAAATCGCTGCAGGCGACAGGCTGCACACCTGCAGCTTTTCAGCAACATAACCATCTCCTGTCATTGTTTGCTTCTGTTGTGTGGAAAACCGCTTGCACCTTGCACAGCACGACATCAGATGGCTGTTACTCATGGCATGATGGGAAAAGACCAATTATGGATGGGTTTCTCTCTATAAACAAGTGACTTTGTTTGGTTGCTCTGTAAATGCATCCACCTTTAGCAGCAGCATAGGGTTAACAAGTCTGTTTCATTTTATAACCCATTTCCAGTTGGGGCCTTGTGTGAAACGTAACTGAAAACACAATGCAATCAATTGAAAATGAAATGTTTACAGGCAGCATTGTGTTCACAAGCCTATGTAACATTCTTCAGATAGTTACATGTTTCACAAAGTTGTACTGTAAACCTCCTCCCATACTTGCTTGTGAACGACAGTGCATTTTGAGGATTCCCAATTCCATACTGAATTACGTTACTATTACCTGTTACGGATGGACCTGTTTACCTGTGGAATGTTCCAAACAGGGTGTCTCTTGTTTTTGTGGTCTGTTGTTGCTCTTGTCAAGACTTGTTTGGGACACATTGACATTATGTGCAAAATAAGCCTTTATTTAAACTTTATCACTAAATGAAATAACCAAAAATGTATTAATTTTGCATTCTTACACTTAGGGATATGTCAAAGAATCAACAAATTAGAAATAACTACGTTTACATGCACACAATATTCCAGTTATTTAGCTTACCCTAGTTACAGTCATACCATGGGCAGACCTGTTTACATGGACAACAACCAGCAATACCCCAATCATATTCTTCTATACATGACCCCCCGTAGAGCCTGCTATCTAGCCAGAATATGCACTTGTGCTTTGCCCTACCAGCTTTGTGTGCCCTGCTTTTATCTATTTTACAGCACTGAATGCAATTGCAAACAAATGTGCTACTTAACAACTTATGTGCAGGAAGACAAAAGCCACCGGATGAAGACACCAGATGTAAGCAGCAGGGTGCAAGCGTGCCAGTAAACGTTCACTTACAACAGCAGTAAACGGTATTTGATTCTAAAATTACATGAATTGCTAATCTGAGTCTAAAAGTAACATAACAAAATAAAGAAACAAGTCACAACTCGCACACAGGACTGTTTAGAGTTGTTGAAAAGTTGATCTGATGACTTTAGGCGGAGGCGTGCTAGCACTTTGGATTGACTACTGGTGTTTGAGCTAACCCAGCAATGGGCGAACTCTGCTCATCTCTCTGTAACTTGTTACTGCACACACAAGCCTGCTCACAAAAGCTTGTCCCAGTAGTTCCTGGGGAAAGGTGTATACATGCCTGAATATTCTGGTTAATGCAGGCGTAACCCAGCCATCTTATTCAGGTTTCTCATTATCACAGTAAGGGCTTTATCGGGTAATGCTAATAGGGATAAGGTGTTTACAAGAGTCATAGCATTAATGGAATACTTCTTTACCCTGGTCAGTAACTGGAATATTGTGTGTATGTAGCTACTGTCTGCTTTATTTATTTTCCCAGGGACTGAAACTTTTAGAGTCAGGGTTGAATAGAGAAAAGAAAGATTAGTCCCCATTTTTTTTGTGACCATTTGTTACAGTATTAAGCTAATTATTTCTAATTTGGTCAAAGTTATTAACAGGCAGAAATGCTTATCACATTTAAATGAAATGATAAAAAATGTACAAGTCTAAATAAAGACAGACTTAAAATAACACTAAGGAGCTAATTAAATTGGTATACAAATGTGCATCTGCATCACTCGAAACTTTTATAAACTATACAACTTTACATCATCCCACACACAGTCCTTAGTGGGTTAGTGGGTCTGAACTGGTTTTGCAGATTGTGTCACTCAATTTGTCGAGAAACCTGTCGTGACCAAGGATATAAGGAATTACCAATCATTGCAATCTGCAGGGGGTCAGTGGATGCTAATGAGTGGTGACCATTTTTCAGACTTCATTAATTGCACGTTGTAGTGAGTAATAAATGCTGCATGTGGTGGTGTTATTGGCTGGTGGGCAGAGCAAACAGCCAGCGCCATTGATCAGCCCCAGAGGACCCACATCTGCTGTGTTTGTTTGCATGGCTGCTCTCAGCTTCATTTCTGTGGCCCTGCCTCGATGTCTTTGACCTTGGGGATTTTGTGTATCCTGATGTTTGTAATGGTTTATTTTCTGCCGCCTTGTAATAATAAGGCCGTAGGTAATGTTATCAAAGGGGCCTCATGAAAAAAAAACAAAAAACGAAACAACTAAAGGTGAAACGCCCATAGAATCATCTTTACATTAATTCCAATTTTGACAATGTAGTTCACACATAACCTTAAAAAATGCAGGCACTGCTATCTGAATTTCAATGGTCTACACTGTAATGAGAACTGTGTGGACTGATGTGACAGGTGGCTAATGGGACATTGTACACCAATCATGGCTTGAAGCGTCAACATAAAATGCCACTTGCTTCAAAAAAAAATAACACTTTCCGCCAAAGACTCTTATCACAAAAGCATCAAAAGCGTAACTGAAAAGCACTATCTCCTCAAGGACAACTCAACAATGTAATAGGTGTTTAAAACTGTCTGGACCTGATTATTACAATATATTCTTGCCAGTTTGCTTAGCAACACTGCATGTAATTTACCCTCTTAAAACAATGTTCAAATCCAGAGCTAGATTATTCCACTGACAGAATCACATCTGTGAGAGGTGTCAAAAGTAGGTGGCATCCACCAGAGTAGTCCGCTATCTGCATATGAAAGACTTATAAACCTCCCACATAGAAAGATTAAAATGTGTGGAATGTAAACATTTCCTGAAACGCTGTTTTTGCATCACTAATCATCTTAGAGACATTGCTGCTCCTGCTGTTCCACTTCAGTTTTTAGCCTGATGGTATCAGGTCTGTGAGTGAGCTTTCTATTCTTTGGCTAATCTCCCAGGTAAGAGGTTTGTCACAATAAGCCCTTTGATTACAATAAGTCAGGAGAACCTTTTGGCTATCAGTCTGTTCTTCTGCCATTTATTGCCACGAGATTGCCCAAAAAGGTGTTGGAGAGGTTAGGCCTCAGCGTTTGTTATAATATTACTGTCCTTTAACTGGTTGCAGTTCTGGCTATTTAGACGTGACTGACATTCAGTCTCTTCCAAATGACCTGTTCCTGTCCAAACATAAACCCTGCATTACTTCAAAACTTCTAAGTGGGATCTCAAGAACATTTTTCTCACCTTTTCTAACTACTGTCATGAACAAATGTGGGTCTATTTTTACTTGAAGGAGTCACGAAGTATAATATTAGTAGAAATACAGTGGAACAGTGTGCGTCATGTTGTGTCTAATCATGTTACTGCATCAAGTGTGCTGCCTAGGCTGAGTTGTTTTGATCTGTAGAATATTTATAAATGTATCTATGTACTTGAGTGACTGTTTGTGTGCTGAAAAATGACTCAGATTGGTCTCAGTGGGTGAGATGTGCATCTGTCATTAGCAGTTCCTCACCATGTGGCATCATGACCCCAAACCCTGTAGATTTTCTTTCCACTCAGTCTCTTGACTGATTAGCTGCCTCTGCTAAAGGTGCTAAACAGTGAAAGCATCACAGTCCTGTATATATATAAAACGTTTCTGTGTTGATTTGTCCACTTCTGTGACTTTGCACAGAGCTTTGCTTGTCTGTTTGACAGAACAGAAAAAGAGAAAAGCAATTTCATAATATTTTCTCAAAGTTGCAAATGTAAACTAGCCTAAAGCTATGTTTTAAAATTATATGGAGTTTGACAGAGCAGTGCAATAGCTGACAGACAAAATTCCATCGTCTTTGATCATGTAGCACGCGATTTAGGCAATACATTAATAGAATCATCAATCAAACATTGGAAATGTCACAGACTGAAATTCACACTTTTGCATATTTACCTGCATTGTCAACAACTAAGACGTAACACTGTTGTGGTAATGCCAGTGAAACACTGTGCACTGTCTAAATCCACATGCAATTAGAAACTATGAGAGAATGATACTGTAAGTCTTTTATTGTTTTTGCTTCCAATTCATTGGGTGTAAATTCTTCAGTACTGGAGCTTTAAGTGGGTTTTAGGGAGCAGAGTAGCAGGACAGAGACCTTAAACAAAGAGATGCAACAACCAAAGAGTTTTAATGGCCAAACAGTTGAATGTTTTGACCGGCCAGATCAGCCACCCGACCTCTGTCCAGTTGATTATGCATTCCATTTGCTGAAGAGGAGATGGTAAGCCCTGGAGCAAGAAAGAAGAGAAGATGGTGGCTGTAAAGGTCTGGCAGATTTTCACCACACGAGAAAGCAGTGTCTGTTGACATCTGTTGGCTGCAGAGTGCTGGATTTGCAACAAGCTAAATATACAAGTTTGTTTACTTGTCGAAATATTTTATGCCCTCTAAATGTTGTGTAAAAGGCCTACTCTTTGAGCACTGTTAATTTGATATAAACATTGTCAAATTAAAGCTAACAGTTAAAACTTTGCTCTAAAAGTAATTGGTTCCTGTCAAATTTAATGTGCTGGTTTACAGAGCCAAAACAACAAAACTGCAGTGTAAATCACTTGAGTTTTAACAAGCATTGCTGCACTATATGGTCCGGGATTATTGTTCTGCATGCTGAGTGAGGGCACAAGTTGAATAAGACCTGGACTGCTGGAGCTGCCTCTCCTTATGCCGTCACAATTTATTTTGTGGCATCTACAGCAGCAGACAGACACTGTGAGAGAAAACTCAATTTCGAATGTTAGTGCAGCTTTCTAGCCCTATAAGAATTGATATTACTATAAGAGGTCTACTGAACTAAGTGTTAAATATAGACGCAGTAACCTTGGATTAAAAGATGAACAAAATGAAGCCCTGTGACATCATCAACCCCTTTTAATTTCCCTATAAGTAAGCGTATCAAAGTTACCAGTGCATCGGTCAACCAGCACAGCTCTCTGTGTCTTTCAAGAGCAAAGGAAAGGTGGAGACTACTGATAAGAGGAGTAGAATGGCTCAGAAATTACATGCTTTATATTAAAATCCTTTTAGCCTTTAAAAGTACTACTGCCATGTTGGACCTCAGATGAACCTTTTGCAATGAGATAATGAGGGAGACAGCTTTGCCGTCTCCTGTTTGGTGACAGCTGAGAGTGCAGGTATTTTTTTGTATTGTTTTAGGTCACTATCCAGGTTAATCCAATTAAGATGAAAATTTTCTGATTTCTTTAGAGTCAGCCAAGACAGCAGCCTCAGGTGCTGTCGCTCAGCATAAGTATACAGTTGAATAAATTCATTAAAAGCACATGATGGAAAAAAAAGTTGTATGGCAGAAAGAGGTATTAAGGGAAGAACCAGAAAGTTTTTTAATAAGATGCTTGAATTGTTACTGAAAGGAAACTTGAAACAAAGGGAACAGACTGGAGTTCAGTTTAGGAGATAAAGTTAAATTGCAAACAGCATCTGACAACACTTCTCAATACCTTCTGTCAGGTGGTGATACTTTCCACATTCTAGGTAGATGATTAACTCATCTGGCTAAGAATTTTTGAATTCATAGAAAAAAATACACTGAAGTCAAGGTACTGTTTCTCAGATATTATTACTCAGGAATAAAATGAGTCGTTGGCAGAAGCCAAACACAGAAATCTAATGGATTCAATATTCTGAGGGGTAGAGTCGTTGTAGTTATTTTTGCCACTTGTGAAAAAAAAAAAACTTTTAAAAGGTTCCAAAGTACCACATATTCACCAAGGTCAAGACTGCTGTAGTTGTTATATGGATGTACTGTATGTATGTGCATATTTAGAAGAGTGGTTATCTGCATGTGCACTTCAGATGGACAAAAGGTCATTGATGAGTTCATGGCCAAAGGCGGAAGAAGGTAACTTTAGAAAACTTAGCATGTTAATTTTTCAGCATAGTTCCTCCTACATTTACATGCTAATGTCAGCAGTTACGAAGCACATGATCCTTCTTTGGAGAAGGTTGCAATTTGGACGTCTAGAAACAATGCACAGCAATAATGATGTCATCAAAACTGTCAAAATGAAAACCACTCGCCTCCTTTTTTTCATTTTTTAACAAGGTGAATAGGGTGGTAGTCGACTTGTCTCTAAGCAAGAAAACACTCAGAAAACCATCTAAATTTATCATGAATTAGTTAATCTATTAATCTATAAGTTAAAACTTTAAAACGAAAATTTTGCATGTATTCATTAGCCATTTAACCTAAACATTCTTCAAGACGATTAACATTACCAAAGCATTAATTTAAACGCTGTTGTGATGTGCGGCACGTTGCGCCATTTATAATTAAGATTGGGTACATTAGAAAACATGAGGCTGAGCTCTAATTTAACGTTACGGTTGTGCGACTCAGTGCCGTGTATTGAGGCTCAAAAAAAGTGTGTTAACTTGCAGAAGCTGTCGCCTTCAGCAAAACGTAGTGGCAGCAGATCACGAGCAGTCATTTTGGTGATGAGTTATGTTATCTTTTCTGACTGGTTGGCATCACAGCGTCTGTGGGTTGTAATACTTGTAATACTGCAGAGTGTTGCTAGTGGTAGCTTGCTCTCCTTGAGGGTTGATGTCTACATGCTGTAGCTGAATGTGCTTCCTCATTGCTCTGGTCTAGTGGTTATACACAAGCTTTTGCTTACACAGCCGACACGCAACCTTTTTTATCACTTTCTTCTTCATCCAAATAATGCCAGACTGAGCTGATTTTCCCTCTGATTTCTCTCTTTGTCCCACTTAAGTTTCACTTTTCCACCAGCTGAAGTATGCAGGAGTGAGGGGCAATCGCCTGCAGTAGAGGCTGGCTGCATAACATTGAGACGCAACAGTAAACCAGCCTTTTACATTTTTAACTATATAATAACCAACTAGTACTTCTGGTGCCGACTAGTGAGGGAGTGGGCGATAAAACGTTTAACTGCCAAGTCGCCTGCATCCCAAGTTCTCAGACAACATCTTTTTTCTTAGACAGTGACGGGTTTTAATTAATCTAACAAAAATACCACAACTTATAACTTTCTGCATTATTACTCTGCCACAATGAGTCTGAGAAGCATTTCTACGAGGGTGTCAGCGGACCCTCTACACAGCAGCAACAGTCGTCCTCACATGAAGAACAGGAGCTGGCCTCAAGAAGAATTACACATGCATGTTACAAGAGTTGTATTACTAATCTCTTTCTAACTTAAGCAGCAAACCTGAGTGCCCCAGTCTTACCACAGCAGTTAGTGCAAAGTACATTGAAGCACAAGTTGCTGTCGAGTATACTGTATATCCAGCTGTAAGTGCTTAATGCACCTATTTGTTAGTCCTGGAGGTAAAAACTTTTTGTAGTAAATTACATAAGTAAGTTAGTGAAGTTTTTAGGTAAGTAAATTACCCTTACTATTTACTCCATATGTATAAACATTAACTGTAAAAACTTGGAAATGGTACAAAATTGCTCCCACTCACATTATTAAGAAATCTTACATATTAAAATATTTCTAAATATGCAATATGCACCACTTGTTTGTTGGCCCACAGCCTAATTGTATGCCAAATATTATGAAACCATCCACACCCGTGGATTTCTTTTTCTTTTTCTTTTGGTCATGCAGTTTGAGAAATGAACTAAATAAGAGTCTAAGTGCCCCTGACGGCTGCTTTGGCTCGGGCAGCTGGCTTGTCTTCTCCACAGCCAATTTAATAGATAAAATTTTTGGTTTAGATATCTAAATATGATGTATGTCAAATCTTTAATTAGATCTGTTGATTGGTATGTAAGAATCATCAATTAGGGAAAGAACATTTGAAATATAATTTTAATGTGAAACCAAGAAAGGTCCAACTTATAATCAAAAACCATTAGGCTCAAAAGCATCGTGAGGAGCTGACAGCAGACTCTTCCAGTCCTCTTGGGAGAGCGTACTGACCTGAAGATGTACATTATATATAAATGTAACTCCTGTGTCATTCAGAGGTTGTCAAATACTGATGCGTCATGCCTTTTTGTGTCTCATACAGTGGGTACCCATTAGTGTCCACCAACTTTTGGTGCCTAAACCAAACTGGTACCATTTCACATTAATCCTGTGTTAGTCTGACTCACCAGATGTAGGCTGGGAGTTTAAGAACACTATTTGGTGGCTGTTTCCGCGAGCATTCTCCATCCTCATTTTTTATACTTAAGAAACAGATAACCTGTTTATCAGTGGTGTTCAACCAGGGGGCCATGACCCCTAGGGGGTCTGTGGAGGTGCTGCAGTGGGTCCCCTAAAATAGTTAAAGATTTTTCATCAAAATAATTTATATCTTGGAATTTTTTAGAATTTGGACAAAAATTATATTGAGTAAACTCAATTAAAAGTAAACTCTAATATTAATGGGCAATAATAAGCCACTTTTTACAAATATGATCATGACGGAGTATAAAATAGTGTAAAAACGGTTAGCTCATCTTAAAACACAACACTTTTTTTATTTATTTTATTTTTTTTTTTAAATCTGGTGGTCCCTGCTCTGTCTCTCTAAGGGGTCCCTGGGCTGAAAATGGTTGAAGACCCCTGCTGTATATATTAAAATGGCATGGGGGGGGGAAGGTTGCATCTCATTACCAAAAAAAAATTAAATAAATAAATAAATAAAAAGCTATAAATAATCAATGTGTAATATAAAAAAGTGAGAGAAAGAAGAAAAAAGTTGGAGATGCAGACTAATAGAAAAACGTAATAACTAATAAACTCTGGTAGCTCTTATATGTACTGTGCACATTTTTATACATAAATACATCTATGTATACCTGCATGTATATATACTGACACTTACATACCCACATAAATAGCTGAATTAGGGCTGGATGATCAATCGAATTTCAATTTCAGTTAAGATTTTGGCTTCCCACGATCATAAAAACAAAATAATCCTGAGAAATTATGTGCTGCGTGACAAGTCTACCTGTTACTGGCGTTCTGTCTTGTGTTGCAAATCAAGCGCACCCCTTCCCGGCAAATGCGCTCGGCCCCTCCCCCAGAGACCAGACAGAAGTTTCAGTGAGAGTTAAGAGCACTGAGTCACAGCACATCGCCTCTTCGGTTGCTTTGAGACTTTGTTAGTATAGTACTTGTAAGAAGGCAAAAAACGAGCCGCTGGGTTCAGAAGAAAGATAAAACAAACGTGGTGGAAACACTTTGGTTTTTTCTCCTTCCACTTTAATCAAGGACAAGCTTTACAGCACGTTATCAGTCCGGCTCCTGATGGCTCAAGAAAATGACCAGTATCATTTCTTTCCTTACTAAGAACATGTAAAATGCCCCAAAATGTTGAATATAGAGCACAGATATAATGAATATACTCGACGTTTTTAGTCTGCAGTAGGTTGTGGCAGAGCACTGCATCATATTGGTAATATAATTTAATTTTTTTTGTACATTATTATTATTTTTTTTAATAAATGTATGATTTATTTCTTTGTCTTTCAGTTCAGTTGCATTTAGGCCCAACAGTAAAGACAGCAGCTTTTAAAAGAAACACCAGAGTCAATGCTCAAAAATGCACGATGTCCTTAAAGCCAATAAATAATTGTGTTAAAAAATTGGGATTACAATATCGGTCAGGATAATCAGGATTATTATTTTTGCCATAATCGTCCAGCTCTTACCTAAATGTACCTAAATGTGTACATGTTATGTTAATTCACACACACACACACACACACACACACACACACACACACACACATCTATAAGTACATGTATACACATCTATACACATGTACATGTGTTCACATTTTCCACTTCTGTACTCTTTGCATGTTACTTTTTTTCAAAGGCACTGTAGCTGTATCCTTGGCTTAGTGCCACTTAAGACGATTGTGATTAGTTTAAAGAAATACAAACAAGCCAGAGGTTTTGTTTTGTTTTGTTTTTTTGCCCTATAGCAGAATAATGTGTGACCTCTCCAGGGCAGCGAATATACAGCTGGCAATATGAAAGATTTTCTGGCTTTGCACTAGCACACTGCGGATGAAGGATACCTTTTGTGTCTGTATGAGATGCCAAGCATAAATGTGGATATTTGGTGACTTAGGAACATAATGGGTTGTAAATATATGCAAGTCATAGAACTTTATTACTAGTATTTTTTTTTTCTTAAATGCTACTTGAACAAATTAGAGGCACATTTCCTCCTCAGAATTTAATGACATTGTTCTTTACTCTGCATGAAAAGGGCTCCTTCACAAATTCAGGCTTTTGGTACTCAAGGTTAAAACTTTTTGTTGTCAGCTTCTCGTGTTTCCCTGGTAACACAGGGGAATCTATCTGGCTAATACTCGGATCAAAGTCTTTGCTATTTCACAGTTATCACCATATTCTTGTGTAGTAGACTTCACTGTACTCCAGCACATAACAAACCAACTTTAGCTAGTTATGGAGTGACTCAGAAATATATTTTCCAACTCTTTAAGGGCAGGCATTTGCATATTACATAAAATTAACTGCTGCACAGCTGAAATATAATTATGCTGCTAAACCCAACCAAGCTGTACTCTGGTGCAGTGTTTGTTTTTAATGGCATAGTACCTTACAGCATCCTTCTACATAATGTGACGACATTATGGACACAAAGTAGTTGAGCCTCGAGCCAATCCTGTGCTGCCTTGGGCAGATGTCTCTTATTCTGATGCTATCATCAACCTTGCCATATTTCCAGCCAGTGTCCCCCCTCCCAGGAGCGTTAGATGTCCCCTGCAGCTGCACAGCTCACCGTTAGCCACCTTCAGCCTGGCCTCTTTTCATGCTCTGGGTTTGAAGCATTACTAAGTGCTCCTCTATGGCCTTCCTTCACCAGAATACTTTGAACACAAAGCCTGAGGACAAGTCTTAGGTCAGGAACCTCGGAAAGAGAAAACTCTCAGCCTTAGCACTGCGATGAAAGTCAAATTGCACTTCATCGCCCCTCATTGCTGTTTTTATTTGAGAGTTTAAGAGCTCATCGAATCAGCCCACTGCATCCTGCACACACTGTAAACTTCCATTCGTAATCTTTTGTGTTGTTATTTTTTACCAGTTGCTGAGAGAAAGGACTGAGGATGATGGGCCAGTTTCTGCAAGAAGATAAAATTAACTTTAAACCAGGACTGTTGTCCTATCAAAGTTCAGCGTTTTAACATACCAGAATTGGAACACACTTTATATTCAGTGCAATGTAGCTATAAAATCCTTAATGATGTCATGTCGTCCAAGCCAAACATGCACTGGAATGACAAACACGCTCTTTGTTGTAAACCCAGCTCTGCAATGCAGTGTCTTATTCATACGGGTTCATGCGAGGCCACGCATTTTAAAAACATAGATCAGATCCTTGTGAGGAGTACTGACTGTTCCAGCTCCACTGGAGCCCAACAGGTCCCCCGAGGGGGCCTCGCAAAAAACAACATTTGGCGAGCAAAAGGTCTGCGCTTCAGTTTGGCACGTGGACGCATC
Source organism: Naso thynnoides (assembly GCA_029783665.1). Classification (NCBI taxonomy): domain Eukaryota; kingdom Metazoa; phylum Chordata; class Actinopteri; order Acanthuriformes; family Acanthuridae; genus Naso; species Naso thynnoides. The sequence continues at coordinate 10,811,810 of JAQLOL010000014.1, forward strand.
ACACTTCAATGTGTGTGTGTCAAAGCCTGAGTTAAAAGTACGGTTGGCTTGTTGGAGAGAATCGCCATGAGCAATTAAGATGCTCTGAGTCAGTGTGTGCTATTTCTGCTCCCTGAATAATTATTAGTCAATACACACATGGTGGTAAAACAGACATCAATAGCCAAATTATGTAGCTAGCTAGATATGTATGATAGACAGACAGTCAGATAAATAGATTGCTCAAAGGACACTGATGGATGGATGGAGCCACACAAATGATGAATTATCCAGGCAGCTGGTGACTTTCTGGGACTCTATATTATTAAAACATTCCGGAAATTTGAAATGTAACAAACAAGACAGTATGTCTGCTTGCATGTTCGCAAACCTTGACATTATTTATCTGCTCCGCTGATTTCCCCATTATGTCTGCACACTGAGGTAATTGTAATGTTAAAATCAGTCTAGCCCCTTTACTTAACTTCCTCTTATCTTGCACGACATTTTCTATCCCTTGTTAATATTTTTAGCACTGCTTTTAACTCTCACATCCTGATTCCTCTGTGATTCCAAGAATTGTGCACTGGAGTCGATTTGAATAACATGACATTTGGGTGTGAATATTAATGTACTGTAAATGTGCGATGAATGTTATTTTAATCTTTTATGAATTTTGCTGTCTAAGGTTTCTGACAGTCCTGAACCACTGGTGCGTTTTTTCAGTTTAAAACCCCCAGAGAGTGACTTGACAGGTTGGCAGGATGCTGCTCTACTTTACCTGAAGAGACAAAAATCTAAAGTAAAAGTAGGAAAATATGGAAATAATGATGCCTTCAAAGTATTCACTTGATATAACGGCCTACTTTAATTGAGGAGACACAATAACTGCAACAGGTAGGGCAACTGGACTCTATAACAACCTGAAAAAATCTGAATTCTTTTTTGAAATGCTAGTAACATTATCTTATTAGAGGACTTTTGCATTACTTTGTTTAATATGGGTAATTTGCATGTGTTTATACATAGGTGTATCCAGGCTATGTAGTGCATTATGAGAGGAGAATGGTGCACTTAAAATGCAAATAATTTACTTTAAATCAGGGGTCTTCAACCTTTTTCAGCCCAGGGACCCCTTAATTGATAGAGAAAAAGAGCAGGGACCCCCAGACT
>JAQLOL010000014.1:10816917-10834312 GCA_029783665.1 Naso thynnoides
AGTCCTCAGGGATATGGCTGACCACGCTATTGTCTGATTTAATGAGGTATATGAAAAATCTGACGGAGTTGACGGAAACAGAGGACACAACTTTGATAAGCAGATTTCTATGGAAAATATTTTTAGATTTTCATGGCATGCACTGTTGTATACATTTATAACCCTTATCTTTGATTTGATATAAATGTTTTCACAATTGTAGAGGTTTTTAAAGTTTTTTGGGGGCTGGTGAATATTGTGACTTCTTGCTGAGGACAAGAGAAATAACATGGGGCATCTAACCACTGGTCATACATTTAAACAAATATCCCCCCCAAAAGTAATTATCTATGCTAAAACATAACATCGGTATTCGCAATTCCTTTAGATCTTACTTTGTGTGCATGTCAATCATTATTAATTTCTTTATTTTTGATATAAATAAGACTTTTCTATGTGGGACATGTTTTATCCCAACTCTCAAGAATCAGTGATATATTCAATTATTCATCATTATCCACATTAATGAGTATTTCAGTCAGGTTCACAGCTTTTTGACAATCATACATGTTTGTGTTTTTCAGTGTCAAAGATTCAAATTTTTCTGAAAAGAAAATAATCAAGAAAAGTTAAAGGTCTGGTAAGCATTTCTTAAGTATATTCTTAAATTAAGAATTTGAATTTGACTATAAACTCAAAAGATAAGTCCTGTTGACCACAGATTCACTGAATCTTTGAATTTTAAATCAAAAACTTCTCTATTTACAAAAAGTTATTGCAGTGAGCTATGAAAGTGATTTGTTAATGTGGCACTTGGAACTTTATTGAATATATTAATTAATTAATCAATTTCCACTTTAATGAGTTTTCTAGTCAGGTTCGACATCACTTTTTTTTTTAAGAAGAAAAGTAAATTAACTCAAAAAATTGAAGATCTGCTAAGCCTGTCTTTGGCTTATTCTAAAATTTTAAATTTGAATTTAACTAAAAACTCAAATGACTAGTGAATTAATTATTCATCGACTGATGGTTGCCTCTGTGTTTATGAGTTTGTTATGGATTGACTTTATTTAGTGTTATTAACACAAATGCAAGTCAGAAATTCTCTAAAAATCGAGGTGACGGTTTGAGCTTGAAGACATTTCACTTCCATGACATAACAAACAGAAAAACAGCAAATCCTCACTTTTGAGTGAGGAATCAAAGTTATGGGCATGTTGTGACATGATAAAATGTTTGCCTATTAGTTTTCTGTCAGTCAGTATGAGTCCCACTGTAGTTTCGACCCTGTTTGTATCCGTCCACCTGGTAGACAAATTCTGCATTCAGTATTGAACACTATGTTTAATATTTTAAATGCCTGATATGTGAGTATGGAAGTTGCATTCTGTCAGTCCGCCACAGACTGATGGATATATTCCAGTTCTTTGAATAGTCTCTGTAGCTTCTGAAGTCACTGTCTTTCCTCTGCACTTTAACATTGCTATGGTTACTGGCAGTTTTCACAGCTATGTGGAAGTGCCTAAAGAAATGTTCTTTATAGATTTATCCGTATACAAAGTTCTAATTTCAGTCAGCTCAGCTGTAACATGTACAGCACAAATCCACATTCACTCTCTCAGTTTAATTATTGTTTTCATTCCCGAACACAGAGGGTATCATAGTCTGTGACTCAGCTTGTGCAGTGATTCAGTGGTGGCTTTACTGTTCGGCGGATGTTTGCTAATGCAGCACCGAAGATAAAATGAATTGAGAACACTGGAATAAAGAACAACATCAGTTGTTTGGCCTGTGACACAAACACTGTGCCCAAGCCTCATTAAATAGGAGAGTGTTGACATTCATTAATTATTCACTGTACTCATACATCTATTTTTGTCAAGATTGTGTTACTTTCTGGCTGATTGGGTGACCAGTTTTGATAGCAGACTGTTACTTTGGGAGTTAATACGTGTCAGTGATCCTGAAAACCCATTTCAGGACGCATTTGTGTCACAAGCAGACTGGAGATCGTTTAATAATGTTGCACAGGCTCATTGTTTATCAAAATCTATAATTAGTCGGCTCTAAAGGTGATCACTGATAACTTAGCTGTCTTCACAAACTGTCCATGTGTATCAGATTTCTGCTTAACATTTCCACTTCCACTTAATCAGCTCTGGTACTGCTTAATGGGGCTGAAACCCCTTAAGAAACTTGATTCCTAACAATCATTATTAATAATTAAATTTGAATTCTTATTATACATGTAAGTACAGTTCACCGTGTAAAACCAATTGTTGATGACCTCTTCTCTTCATCCGATCCTGTCGTCAATCAGCACAATTGCCTTCAATTTGTGGGAAGTACATGCCATCCAAAAAATGCGTTTGCTGTTCTGGACCGAGACAACCTGTTTTCATCTTACCGAAATCAGGTTGTTTGGTCCGTACCTTTGGTCCAGGGGAGGTTTCACAGCTTTGGCCTTGATCAGACAAATAAGTCTGAAAGTTTAGATCAAAGGATGGTAGTGTTAAAGCCTCCTCAGAAAAGCTGAGTAATGCAGGAAGAAAACAGAGCAGATTTCAAACATTAAAGTGCATGTTGGGATCTAAAATTATAACTTATTTATAATCAGGTTTTATACTTTTTTTTTTATACTCAACCATAAATTTAGCTGTCTGTTGTAGCTGTAACTGTAGAAATCAGTCAGTATTACTGAGGTACAGTTTCTTAGTGCAGCAAAGCTTGTGATTTAATTGGTCAAGCTAAGATCAGGATTAAATAGTTATGTGTGAAATAAACAAATGAAAGTCCCACTTCTAAATATCACTATCAAGAAAATAAAGCCTACCATACAAAGGTGGCTGTAGGAAACAACAACAGCCTTATTTTCCGTATCAGTACCATTGCAAATCTGGCCAAATGACATTTTACCACTTCCTTTAGCTCCATGGAAATCAACTATGATATCCTGACATTTTTATTGTAAATACGCAGACAGACAAATCTCAATACTTGCATGGATGAGACTCAGATTGCTCAGGCAAGCAATATGCAACACGGGCATCTAAATGAGACGCCACAGTATGCCATGTAATTTATCAATCTAGAAAAATTGATCTGTCTGCCTCAGAGTTAGCTCCTGTTATTCATACACCCACCCCAACTCCAGGCAAACATACACCCATACACGCACACACCACCATACACCCACACACGCATATCTAACCTAATCAAATGTATGCAAACCAGAAAATAAAACCCCTGCCTTCTGTGTCTGTGTTTTCACTTTCTCCTTGTAAAACTCTGCTTCACACCAGGACAACGTCACCCGTCCCTGCTCTTCAATATACTATATGACTAATTGACCCACTCCCTGAAAGACCCAACTGCACTGTTCACTCTCAGGTTGCAAGACTGCAAGAAAATCTATATATCAGAAAGAAACCGGGGGGGGGAGTCTTTCCCTTTCCCCATAGGGCCCCCTGCCTCTGGGACGAGCTTCTTGTTCTTGTCAATGATTCAGACTCGACACTTTTCAAATTCACACTCCAGAGCTGAAATTCAGCACAGCTTGCAACCTGCAGCCTGTGCTTCACTTTCTACTCCTGCAGACTGTGATGGCATTGTTGGCCGACTGGATGTGATTAGTGGATATGCTGTTGTGTGTGTGTGGGCACACACCGGCAGTGATACACTGTACACGTGCGCAATCACAAGCGCACACACTCTCCCTCTGTCATCCTCTCATGCAAATAGGCTCTGTCTTTACTGCAGATGCTTTGGTCTTGTATCTAATGTTTATATATTTTGAAGCTGTATTTCTTTCAACATGGTCAGTACTTTTCAAACGGTAGTGGTGTTCTAGAATTACCATTACTCGATCTACTGTTTCCTCTTTGACCTCATCAACCTAAATCTTACCACAAGTGATGTTGGTGTGGATGGTGTAGATGGACTGCGGTAACTTTTCTTTAAGGGCCACCATTGGCTTGACTCTTTTTTGTGAAATGTCGCAAGAAGGTAAATAAAAGTTCATTCAGTATGGTATAGATATCCTTGCTTACCATCAACACCGAGGCTTGCTTTATTTTCTTTGAGTGAAATGTTGTACGAGCAAGTGAATAGAGTTGCATCACTTTTGGTACTGACATCCAGGTTTCCTCGAAGGATGACCTATATGTTTTGCGATGCCCTGACTTTTTATCGCCATCATTAAGTCAGATCCTTCCTTTTTTTCCAATACCTTTTATGACAAAATACCTGCAAAGCAAAAGACATTCCCATCAGCCTCAGGTGTACTGTATGTCCACTGCTAATTAACAAATGTTGGAATGCTTGCACTCTAAAGTAAGATGCTAATCACGGTACCATAGTACCTGATTAACATAAAAATAGAAGCATGGTCACAGTAAGCATGTTAATGTACTGATGTTAACATGTAGCTCCAAGCACAAAAAAGCTGCTGCTAGCATGGTTGGTTCCACATCGCATACAATCATTAGTACACTTCAGTGTAGTACATTTGCGTGGTGCGCTAATCTTGACAGGGTAGTGCTGTCCCAAATCGGGCACTGCCGTTTTGCACCAACTGGAAGTGACAGCGTTTTTTTTTTTTAACCGCCCCTTCTTCTTCTACTTCTTTTTTTGCAATTGCAAACAGATATTGGGCGACTATCACCAGTATTTGACAGCTATTTTCACCCACTATTTAGTTCATTTAACTTGTATTTAAGAATGTACCACAGTAAAGATGACAATATATCACACATAAACCAAACACACACCACAACGTTAAAGCCTGATTAAAATGTGCTGCCCTAGCTAGGAGCACATTAGCTAGCTAGCAGATTCCAGTTTTAGCTAGCAAGCTAACATTACAGACCCAACAAACATTACTGACAATCTGACAACCGTATGTATACGTAGTGGTGCTTAGTGCAAAATCATGTATAACTTGCATCTGTACAACACAGGGACATTCACAGTCGCCAGGTCAGTGATGCAAGAAAACCCTTGGCTGTAATCTCTTGCTGCCAATTTGAAAACTGAGAAGTTTATGATGTAGCTTTAGCTATGTTACCAGTGTGGCGTTTGTTGAAAGTGTAAAGTGTCCATCATTCCACACTTAATTTTTGGACCATTTTAAGTACATGAGTAATACACTGCATTTGTGCATACTTCTCAGTGTAAAGGCACTTTGAGCACTTATGCTCTCAAAATGATAAGTGTTTAAAACATAACTATGAGATTTGGAACACAGCTTTAGTCTTTTCAAATGTTCAGTGAAAAGTTTTGTAAATTCATTTGGCAGTTGCATTTTAATAAAGAGTACATGAACTATGATTAGGGTATGGGTATTAGGTTTTTAATCAAAGGTTTATAAGAGGGCATAAACTGTGACCTTCCATATGAAAGACATACAGGACAATCCACAACCCCAACCTCTATACCCTTTCTTTCCGTCTTGTTCCATAAAGGGCACAGTATTTCCTGTATTGGCACTGAACGTACATTATGACCTGAAGAATGGTCCAACATGAATATAAAGGGCACACTACTTCCTGCACTGGCAAATTCTGTAAATTATCACCTGCATAATGGTCCAACATGAGCATAAGTCATGGGCATACTTGGCAGTATTTTCCAGGTGTTTGGCATCATGTCGGCTGGTTGCCATCAAACATTGCCCAGTATTATCATGTACTGCTACATAATGTACCTCAAAAAGAAAAGGCAGTTTCAACGTGTCCGTTGAGAACAGAAGTACACAAATAAGAGTTGGAAAATGACTGAATTTAAGCAATTAAGTTAGTAAAATAGGAATGTTTACATAAGCTGTTTAAAGGTGTTTGACTGTAAACTTGCGCTTGCTCAACCATGTCATCATATGGTTTCCCAGAATAGTCATGGGATAGATTTCATTTTACACTCCAGCTGGTGTCTTTTCAGTCACTGACTGCTCTTCTTGGCTGATTCAGAAGAACGTCTGTGTGCTGCTGTAATCCCAAACCACAAATCTCTGTAGACGCTGTCTACTGCTAGGCCACCATGATGAGCCTGCAGTCCATTAGCCTGATATTTCTGGAAATCCACAGCTCTCAATTAAATCTTAAAGTAAGGTTGCTGCAGAGTACAGTTCTGTGCGGGGCTTTTCTTAATCCCACTTCCACCCACTCCTGCTGGATTTCTGACCATTACTTCCAGCTTCCGCATCGTGTGTGTTCCAGACCTCCCACGCTTACCTGCAGCGAAGTTTAAACTGCCTGGCCCAGCAAGATTTGTGGTAGGTCAAATACAGTCCTTCTTATTAACACAAATAACTCTATCGACATTCAACACAGGGGACAAAAACACAGTAGCTAAATACAGCTGGTGTCAGTAATGGTTTAAACCATAAACCAGCACAAAAATAACAATCACCAACATAAACTGGAAGGCCCTGAAGAGACTTATTAAAACACAAGCAAAAAATAGCATCTGCATTTTTTTTTTAACATAACAACAAGCTTACCAAGCTATTCAGTCTAGCACTGGGCATAAAGGGAAATGTGTACCAGCGAGCAGTGGTTCACACTTTGCTTGCCAAAGTTGCAACATGCAGATAAATATAAATTTATTAAGCCTGCCTTTTTTTATTGGGCATTAACATTGTGTAGACACACTTATAGTTGAAAATATAGACTTGGGGCTTCAGGCTGCCCTTGAGATGCAGTTGAAATGCAAACCTGCACTGAGTTTAGATCAAAATGAAAGCTTCTTTGTTGCATGAGACATGGGACTTAAACATAGAACTGCATTGTAGATATGGGGTAATGCTTATGTGTGTTGGTAATAATTTAGCAAAAACACTATGTTCGTAGCATTAAAAAAATAATAGGCCTGCTTTGATTTTAATAAGTAGACTTTTAGCTGAATGATTTCCCTGTTTGGTTATTATGAGCCACCGTACCTTGTATGTGTATCCATGGCAACAACACTGAATATGCTCGGGTTCAGTGTAATTCACAGTCATGTGTAAGGACTTCGTCAATGTCTGATCTGTTCACATGGTGTTTATCCTTTAAACCGACAGGTTATTCCACAGTGTGTTCAATAACTTACACACACAGGAACTATTTTCTAGAATTTGATTGTTAAAAAAAGAAAAATCCCAGTTTGTCCTTTATACCACTGCAACATTTGCAATGGGTCTCTCAGGACCTGCAGGATCCCACTTCTAATGCAGCCCTCTGCTACCAAGTATGTGCGATGACAACGACGCTCCTGAGACTTGTCTGAATGTGGTCTGCTTTGTGTGTGGGCGTCTCTTGGCTGAGAAGACAGTTAACTGGTTTAAATGAATTACTGGTCTAAACTGCAACTCCAAAGGTGGATATATTTTGCATTTCTTGACGTTCAATGATTGAGAAGGCACAGTTAAAGAAATGTTTCCTGGTAATCTGACGCACTTGTTTTTTTAGTTCACAACACAATTAATGTACACAGCATAACTTAATGTCTTTGAGTTAATCATAGATTGTGGTTTGGTTTCTCAATTCCTGCTCGAGAGAGCTTTACTGTACATCATTGTTATAAGACACCTTTGGTAACTCCTAGGTTAGCTTTTTTTTTGACTGTTTTCTAATGTCTGAAGTAATTTTTGGAAGAGATGAGAGACCACACGATCGACAATGTCTACCCTACTTTTTACAATCATTGCAACAAGCTCCATTCCCACTTTATTTGCCTAGTCTCTGAGTGAATAGAATAAGGCAGCTGAATGTGGGAATTTATCCCACGTAATTCTTCCCGACTTACAGTTGCATATTTGCTTATTTGTTTGTATGTTTGTGGACATCCTGTGATGTTTTTCTATTAATTTAGGACCCAGAAGCGGACATCAGGACAGGGAGTTAAGTTATCTGAGGTTAAGGGATTATGGTGTGGAGCTGAAGATCCAGTTGAACGCTGAAGAGGGGGATGAGGGGTGAGCTTGAAGCTGGAGAGTGGCGAGTGCTGGTGGTGAGAGAGGCATGAGGCTGGAGGATGCCTGTGCAGCACATGGCACAGAGTGGGGGACATAGAATGTGATGGCTGAGGCAGAAGTGGTGGAGGGTAGGGGAGTGCTGCGCTTATGGCACGAGGCTGGAGGAGTATGAGGCTGGGCGACGTGGTGGCTGTGGAACGGGAACTCGAGGTTGTTCAGGAACTGCAGGTAGACAAGAAAGAACACTGGTGAGTCACAATGAAAACACCAGTAACAAACGCTAGCAAAATTTCTTAGAAAGTTAGGTAAAACAGTAGAATAGAAGTTGAAAAGTCGAAACTGCCACTCTGAGTGTGTAATAATCTAGCGAAGAATAAAGTTGAAACCAAGGTATTTATCACGTGCTTGATGAAGATGAGACACAGCTGCACCAAGATCAAAGCTCCAGCCACTCTCAAAAACACACACTAAAAATCCCCAAAACACCACACATCCTATCGGCTGAATAAATACACCGTGTGCCAACGGGGTCTCCGTTCTAAATTGAATTCAGCTGTATTCAGAATTCACAATATAAGTCGTGTGTTCTGTTGGGGTCACTGTGGCTCAGGAAGTTAAGCAGGCCTCCTTATTTGAAGGTCAGCAGTTGGATCTGCAGCTCCTCCAGTCCACAGTACGTGTTGAAGTATCTTTGGGCAAATGTACTGAACCCCTAACTGCTCCCAATGACTTCTCCATCAGTATCTAAATGTGAGGCTCAGTCTGTTTCTGATGAACAGGTTAGCAGATGGAGGTCGATGCCGTTAGTGTCTGAATGTATGTGAATGGGTGAATGTTCTCTTTTAGTGTAAAAGCACTTAAGGTGGTCAACGGACTAGAAAAGCACTATATGACAGCAGTCCACTTACAATTTATTCAGTGTGTGTTAAACCTGAGACAGATTGGTCCAAGGTGAGTAAGAAACACCGTACAGACTTCACTTATTCCATAAAATACATTAAATAAGAAAGATTGCCCAAGAAAGTAAGTTGAGTAGGGCGTTTATTAACCCAGTGCATGCTGGGATAGGCCTTACTGACCCTAAATTGGTCTGTAAAGAATAGAAAAAGCAGGAATTGATAGATAAATTCCAGGTATATTCATTTTATAAATTGAAAATAACATATTTCTTTTATTACATTTTTTTAAATGAAAGGCCCAATGCCACTCAGTATTCTATGCTTCAGTTTCCCTAACAAACCACAGTTCTCAGGAATTGCATCAGAAGCCGAGTGTCAGAAAATGTCTACATTGTACTTTTCCATCATGCAAACAGGCCACAGAGGCCAAAGTCTCGAATAAACCTGTGCTTAAGGAAAGATAAGCCCCGAGCCACGATTTACTTTATGCATCATCAATTAGCTCAGGATAGAAACAGTCCAGAGGTGCTGGAATCAGTCTGCTTGGACCCAGATGACTGATGAGTCAATCTACTGCAGAAAACTGGCCAGACTGAAGGTTTGATGACTCAAATACGATGTTGCAACAAAGATGTTGATTTTAATTTGACGACAAAAGGAAATGAGAACTGAGCTCTGTTGAGTCATTCAAATGTCAGGGGATGGCGATCTGCTACACTCTGCTGAGCTAGTGTCTTATGTCGATGCATCTTATAATAAAGAGCCAGCAGAAGATATTCCCTTTAGTGTGTTATGGATGGCAGGTCCTTTGACTTGCATCATGAGCGTCAATTGCAAACTCAAATTGGTTGTATGATGCAAACGCCAAATAACAGATTAAAATGCTTAGAGCATCTCTGTTACAAAGCTCATGTTCTTGTAAAAATGGTTGCTGGGCGCTGACTCAGTATCTCAGGAGTTCAAGGGAGGTGTTTGTTTTTTTGTTTTGCACAAGCAAAAGTGTAAGGAATGCATGTGGTACTCGCTCCACCTAAGTGCTGCCTGTTTAAAACTGATACTAACATCCACTGAGTGGGTGACGACAAGATACTGCATTAGAGTAAAAAATTGCAGCTCCGTCCAGCTCTTTATTTGGTTGGAGGATATTTAAACTTGAGCAGCTCCAGTTACATCTTCAGATACATTAGTATCTGAGTCAAACTAATGGCTCAGACTCTTTATATAGACATGTCTCCTTAATCTGTCATTCTGTCCTTGGTCATAAAGTGTCACTGAAACATGGATGTTATTGTGTCACCCACTCACCTGCAGTAAAAGTCTTCATGACAACTTTTACCTTCACAATAGAGAAGGCAAAGTGCTGAAGTGCTGTAAAAGCTGCGGATATCATCTGGCTGTTCTCTTCCTGTCAAGTCTGAGCAATTATATAATTTTAGGCTTAATGAAGATTTGCCTTTAAAAATCTCACCTTGATAGTTGCTTTTGAATTCCCTGCATGAGGAAAATGAGAAAATTATACCTTTATGTCTGAATCAGAGTAATAGGCTTAGTCTTTATAGATGAACTAGTGGGCAGAGTGTATGTTTGTGAGATGAGCTGTGAAAGAGTTTTGAGTAGTCCTTTAGTAAGTGAAGTCTGATTATAGAAACTGCCTCCCTAATTTCATCCTTTGAATGATGTGTCTTTGACAGCATTTATATAAGCACTAATTGAGAGCCCTAAGGTGCACATGATGCATTTTAGTGCATAATTTATAGTGATATCTCTTGTCAGAGTAGCCTGTGGAATTAGATGCCACACAGGACACAATACTTCAGGGGTTCTTGGAGCTTTGATTTTAAGGTTAGGGTTTTTAACAGTGTGTGTAAGTAACAAAGTCTTTTTGCAAAACAGCTTAAATGCTTTCAGTTTGTGGCGACTTTAAACAGAAAAGTAGCAAACAAAAGGAGCAATACAATAAAGAAGGAGTGGGCTTTGCCCTGATAGAAAACATAAAATAAAACCTGTCGAATACATGTTTATCAATCATAAACCCACACAGTTTAACTGCAGATGTAACAAGTTCAATATTCATGGACATATACCTTTCAAAAATTTTCACCGAACCCATTTGGAACTCCCTGAAGATTGCAAAACTCACACACTGTCACGTACCTTCCAACAAAGTAAAAAAAAAAAGTAATGTAAAATATTTGTAAGAAAGAAATAAAATAGCATAGAATGGCTTTACACATGCTAACAATACCAAACGGCTGACAACAGGACTGGTCATGGCTGCTGCATTCCAGTAGTGCCTAAAACAGACCATCTGGTTAAAATATTAACAGATAACCACTTTATAACTACATTTCACAAGATATGTCTGTATTTACCTATTACTTTACACTACGATGTCTCTGCACCTCTTACTCGGCAAATCTCCTGCCTATTTACACATAAACAAGAAGAAACAACCATAATGCACTTGGCGAAACAACAGCAACAATATCTGACACCACCACCCCGTGACCAAAGCCTGCAACAGCACGTACGCTTGTCACAGCCTGCTTATAATCTCCACCACACTCAAAGAAAACAACAAGCAGCACATGAATTAACCTTCAAAAAATTAGAGAGCTGAAACCTGAGTGCAAATTATATTTGAATAGATTTACTACTCAGTAACATTAGTGAGGCATCATCAGAAAAAAGAAAAGCAGCTGCATTAGCTTCACTTAATTGGGTTGAAAGTAAATGCATCTATACATAAATACATTTGTCTGTGCATGAAAGAGTGGGTGTTAGTAATTCAAAATGTCTGAGGTTACCATAGGACAAGACATGATAACACTTGACGGGAAGAATAATGGGAAAATCCTGTTTTTGCATACCGCAGGAAGAGATAGAGCGAAACACCTAATCAGATATGAAAGATTTTACACTGAGTCCTTGTAACTCAATCAGTTAGGTTCACAGAATAAGATGTTTTCTGTGGAGCACTGTGAGGATTGTCCATCAGCAGTAAAAATGCTGTTTTCGCCAAACAAATCCCCGTTCAGTCTGAGAGAACATCTAACTCATTTAAAGCACGTTTGCTTTGTAGCACTGTGCAGCGTTTGCATTGGTTTTTTTGCCATTTGTGTAAACTGCAATACATCAAATGAGGATGAACGACCCAGCAGAAGCTGTTAAATATTTTAATACCTCACACTGTAATGTAGTATAACTTTTTAAAAGTTTTGCCTCTAAAGAAAATTTCCCCTACAAATAAAACATACACTTCTCTTCAAATTGAATTTCTCTTTTTGTTGTTGTTGTTTTACATTTTCGCAGGTAATTTAAATTTAAAGTTTGCAGTACTAATACTCAGACTATAAAGTGAAGATTGTTCACCCTTTCTGAGCACAAAAAGCTTTACAAAACTTAAGATATGCTTAAAGCAATATTTTACCACAAAATTGTTTTGTCTATCAATTACTCACCCTTGGATGTCTTAAACTAAAGAATATTTTTTATACCTTCCCAGTTTCTAAAGCACTTCTGCTTCGACTGTATGAACTTGGCCAGGCACGCAACACAGAGCACTGAAACTGATGTGTTGGATTTAGCAGCTTTCTAGCCAAAAAAGAAGTGTTTTGATTTACTGAACATGCTACCCGATAAATAAAGACTTTGATTATGCCACATGAAGCTGTTGAGAGTTTTGGATAAATGTTTTTAGATAGTTTTGATGTCTTTAAGAGTATATCTCTGTAGGATTCCAGTAAAAGTGAGTGTTTTTCTTTTTTTTTTTGAATCACCTGTTTACTGTAGAGGAATGCTGAAAGGACAAAAAAGATCCTCAATTCAAGACATCTGTGGGTAAGTAATTGATATACAAAACATAATCGCAGTGAACTATCGCTTTAATTAATGTTTTCTGGGTTTATTTCAAATTATTTGGACAGCATGTTAAAAAGAAAAGTCCTTTATTCTAGGAAAGCTTCACACTTAATATTTCTCAGCATGTTATCTGTCTTCATGCTGAAGTGGATATCAATTAAGTGAGTCAACCATGTAATTGATTTCCACCCTGTTACCTTTAGCTCTGGTATTTGTGATGTTCAGACAGCGCTGCTGTTGCCCATCTTTCTCTGCTGCCTTGTAACAACACCTCTACACGTACCTGCGCTTTATTTCAATCATGAGAATAAGTATGATCTATGTAATCCATTTAGGCCACATGATCCGCTGCTCATTGTGATTTCATTAACTTGCCCTGCACATGGGCGCAAGATGGACACCGGGTCATTACCAAGTCACTTTTACAGCCATTACAATAAAATCAGATATGAGAACAAATTACATTTTTGTCCGATCTAAATGACTGTCTGATCTGCAGCGACTGCAGCCTGACCAGTCATTCCTCTCACGTAACAGGAAAAGGTTGTATGCACCTCTTGCTCTCGGCAATTTGAATAATTCACTCAGATGTGCGGATGCGATTGGCCCTGCAACCTGTGTCTGTGCGGTCTAACCCACTGTATGCACCGCAGAGATAAGAACGTGCATCACAGACAAGAGATACCTCAGGGAGGTTTGAGGAGTGGAGCAGAGAGGAGCAACCTTGGGTCAACTACCTGCCCGAGAATGACAACTCCTGCCAGGGAGATGTGGGACACTTACAAGATAAGTTGGGTTTTTTGATAGGCTGAGTTTTGAGAGAATATGATAAACTGTGATTTTGAGGTTTTGTGCCCCTATCTGAGGCTACAGGTTGAAAAGAAAATGAAACCAATCCCGAACTGTGCCATAACAAATCTGAGCCGAGAGTGAAGAGAAAATAAATCACAAGAATATCAGAGAAAACGTCAGAAGTAGAAATGCTTGCAAGGAGTAATTTCGGAGCTGTGATTACTTTCACCACTGGGATATTTACATCTTTTTTTCTCACTTTAGATGAGGGTTGACTAATAGTTTGTGGAAGAAGGAGATGAGTTATAAAGCTGTCATTACATGTACATGTAGTTCAACTTTCTGATAGACTATGCAGAAAGTTTAAAGTTAAAAACTTTTGTGGTATTTCTATTTTGGGTAGTTAAAAAATTGCAAATCCCACACCGGTGTTATTCACCTGGTTTGACACCATCAGACTGCTGCCTCTTTCTGAAGATGAAGAGGGAGCTCAGTGGTTGACATTTTTGACCGTGATGATGACATCAGTGCTGCTTTGGACAATTTTCTGGAGGTCCAAGATGCTGCCTTCTACAAATAAGGGATCTACCTGCTCAAGGGTCACGGATCGAAATGTCTAAATGTAGGAGGACACAAAGTTAAAATATAAAAAATATATATATAGAAAAAATGTATATACTCTAAAACGGACTCTTTCTACATCAGGCCATGAACTTATCAATCACCCCTTGTATATTAAGTGACTGAGCTTTTTAATTTCAGTCATTATTAAATTTAATGTAGCACTTGATCATGTAGTCTGTCCCATTGATATCAGCAGCTGCTTTATTCCAATCAATTTATGTCGAATTATTGCCAAAAAAAAAAAATCATTTCTCGCCTGCTGTGCACCAGCTGTTATTTCAACTTCTCTAACTTGCACCACTGGTAATAGATTAGCCCAAGACCCCCACGTGTTCTTATCTCCGCAATAAAAGCCACACTGATTTTAGATAGAATTCTGTAGTGTGGGACACCACGGCTCATGCTGGTCATATTTTTATCTATCAATATAAACCGCCAGTATCTGTATTCCCCACAACGCTGTAATCCAGAAAATTAGATAGAATGAAATGGAGAAGCCACTGCAGTTAAATGGAAAACACCAGTGTGTTTTTCTCCTGTTAATTATGATAGAGGAACACATGTTCTGTAATAGATCATCGTTTGGATGGTGAGTCACCTCCTGCTCTGCATGTGCACTGGGTTAAGATGCAACTCCAGCGAAAAGATAAGTGTCAGTCTGTTCACTTGGATGTCATTCATAAAGGCCGTGGTCCACAGAGAGGAAAATACATTCTGAGTGGAGGATGAAGTGATGAATGTACCCTTTTTCTGTCCCTTCTCACCATCCTCTTTAATATTCTGTCAACATAAACTATGATGGGTTACTCATAGAAATAAAGAGGCAGAAAGGGAGGTAATTTCACTTGCAGCTTGCAGGTCCAATAATTTGTTTTGTGGTCCTTGTGGGTTCTCACGTACTCTAAAGGCAGCGCTGCTCAATGCTTCAAGGTTAACACTGAAGTGCTGTTTTCATCCACACATTCCTGGAAAAGCAGAGTGCCTCAGTCACTAAAAGCTCCTGTCTCTGTCTGCTGCTCTGTATGTGTGTGTGCATTCGGTGCAAATGAGTGTGTGAGCACATGCGCTGCTTTTCTTTCTGCCTACACGCATGCACCATCTATCAAAAGGTCTCTGTGTTCCCTGAAGTGGAAAAAGGAATGTTATTCCACCACAAACTGTTACGAATACAAACACAGGCAGCCTCTGTTTAGCCCCAGCGTCAGGCTAAGTTATGCTAAATCTCAGTTGTGTTATCACAGAGCTGTTACCTTGAAAGACCTCTGTGCAGCATGTGTCCTCAGAAATTATATATCGACTCTTGAACAGAGCGCTATCTCCGTAACACGTCTTCATGATTATTTCAGATGAAATCTCTCCCGTGTCATAGATCGTGCACTGACAGGCCGTCCGCTTTTTGCATGTTGCTACCACCAGATGTGAAACTGACAAGATTAGGGTGAGCAGGAAAGCCTCTTACACTGGCTGAAAGCGAGCATCAAGGCAAACCTGTGAAAGTGTGGAATTGCTATCACACCTTACCCATAGCATGTCTACCTGACATGACTATTTTGTATTCCTGTTCGATGGAGAAGATGCTGCAGGAAGTATGTGTGATCGTTCCTTTAAAAAAAAAAATCCTCATTGAAACTGTGTGGGCATAAAAATTCGCCAGTGGGAGTTACCTTGAAGCTGTCAGCGACAGGGAGTCTGGAGATTCTAGCATCACAAGGATTAGTAATACAGCATTATTTATCTTTTTTGTGCATCTTTTGTTTTGTTTCCCCACACACATCACGATGGCTGACTGATCTGAGGGTTTCTGATCTTTGAATAGAGCTACTGAGATGTTCAAATCCCACTTGATGACCTGCAATTGCAGACTTTTCAGATACAATGTTGAGCAAATTAGGTTGCTGCCTGCCTGCTTCCACCTATCAGGGAAAAATTGAATGAAGACGAGGCCCTGTGTCAGTGATTTATATGTGACAGACAGTCAAAAATGCCTTTACCAGTGTGCCAGTTTTGCCTCCATTTTGATAACATTTTTCTTGCCAGTCATCTACATTGCATTGTATTTTTTCCCATATGCATTTTTTTTTAGAAAGAGTTGAACATACAATATGTAACATGTCCTCAATAAAATGTCTTTAAGGATTTTACCTTTATTATTTATCTTGTTGAGTTGTGTATTTACATTATCTCAAATGTTTCCAGCAATGTTCAAACAATGACAAATCTATCATTTTATTCAAGGGAACTGTGCACTTCATTTTATCGCCTGCTGATAACTTTGGCGGTAACACTAGTCAGAAAGCGAGGGAGGAAGTCCGTAAACATGACTAAACGTAACAAGAATAAAACTTTAATACATGACCTCATCTGTAAACATTCTTGTCGGAGTCAGTCTGATGGACAGTGTTGGTTGTTTACCATAAAATAAAAAAAAAAAATACCATGATCTCATGTTACTTTGTGAAATCATAGAACTGCATCTTTTGATTGTTTTGATTGCGAGACCTCTAGTGGCATACTTATATAATATATAATAATGTATCCTGTGAGCTGATAATGATTCGTCAAATGTCACATTTTTCAATACTGTGTGAGGAATTTATCTCGTAGATACATAGCTGTTTTTATTGTATTGGGTCGAGGTGCTGTTGTGAATCAGTGAACATGTTGATTTTCAGTTATTTAACTTCTAGATCAGCAAAAAGCAGATTTTCCCCTCTGAGATTCATTTTCAAACAAACTCACAGGATATTTACGGATTGATTTTTGGAAACATTTTTCTACAAAGGTAAAATACAAAATACTTAAAATGTAAGAATGTAAATGTAAGTTCTTTTGTCATACTTTTGCATCAGGTTATTGAATCATATAGTATGGGGCTCTTGGAGACAGAATAAAGGTTTGTGCTGTCAGGCCATTCTTTTGATTCAGCTGCATTTCTTCCTTTGCGTGTGACAACAAGGAGAGCAAACAGTTTTTGACCCCATTGAAAATGTTTGTTTAAATTAAATTGAAGCAACATATGTAGAGTATAATTTCTGAACTATTTTCTGTCACAGCATTTTTGTCTTGGACTTTTTAAGTTTTGAGTTATTAAAATTGTTTGAAGCGCACAAGTCACAAACAATCCCACACAGCCACTGATGGAATCTAGAACTGTAAATATTTCCGCATTCACCTTTTGTTTGTAGTGTCAGCTAAGATTTATTAAAGCTGGGGTAGGTAGGAATTATTAACAATTATTCAGTCATATTTGCTGGAACTGTCACTATATTCTGATAGTAGGACATTAAAT
>JAQLOL010000014.1:10838982-10860231 GCA_029783665.1 Naso thynnoides
CGCTAATCAACTAAAGGGAGTGAAAGTATTGGCTGTTTAAGGTGTTAAAGAAAACGGATGATGTGTGAAGGACACTGTGATGAACATCACAGATGTGAGAGACAAACACATGTATCTGTCCTTAAATGGTCTTTAAAAATTCATGAAGCTTTTCACTATAAATGAATTCTTTTGTGTTTGACATTGACTATTTATTCAGCCAAGTCCCACCATGAATTTTACAAAGCATGTGAATGTTTTGGAGGAACTATAGCAGGAAGAAGCAAACATGTTTTCCAAAACATTGTATATGAGCCACACACATTAGTGGTCTGTTGTTTCTAATGAAATATTGATGGCATGTTCTCTTTGTTGTGTTTGTGGGTGTGTGTGTGGACTACAAAGACAATTAACATTGACAAAACTTGACCAGATAACCATGCTGATGTTTTTACCTGAGTAAAAATGTATTAGCATCGATATCTTTTCAGAAAAAAACCCAAACACAATGGGGAGTCACTGTTAAGTCCCATCGTTAGTCCACTCAGTCATCGCATTGTGTTGGAAATACAGACATGCTTACGCTGAAAAAAGATCCATCCTCCCTTGCCAGAGCCAATCAGCTGCTCTGTGGGCACAGTTAAATTTAAAGATGGGCAAAGAAAATCACAGCTGACACAAGCAAATTGAAAGTATAGGTTGTAGTGCACATTGTCGACACTGTCCCAAATGAACCCTGCCTCCTCATCCCCAGCTTGGGAGAGGAGAAGGAGCCTCATAAATGGATGATGCAATATGCCCTCTGGCGGCCATGTTGGAGGTCCACTGCTTTTGGCAACAACAGCTGAGAACAGCTGATCCCATTTGTAAGCTTATGACTTGGCTGCTTCGACAATATGGAAGAGACATGGCTAATTTCTGTGATGTTTCTAGTCGGGGACTGATGATTTAATTACTGCTACATCTGTAATGTAGTCTGCCTGCTGCACCCGAGTGCTAAGATGGCTCAGGACTAACTTTCTAAAATGCACTCAGAACTTTGATGCTGTGAGCGATCCTGTGGTTGTTGGGGGGATGATGATATTGTTTTTAATCTCTATATGAAAACATTCACACACCATTAAATGTAATATAATTAGGATGATTAAGAAAAATAGCGCTCGAGGGTGTGCATTATCTTATGGAGGTATTTATTAAGAATGACTTTTGTTAGTCATTTGCTACTCAGTGAAAATTAATTTGCTACTCACTGATAATTTTAAATGGAATGAATTCCATGATGGATGGAAGTTTTCTTATCTGTTTTGTTTACCTCTCTGTTTCACTTTGAGTCTTGAGCCTTGAAGCACATTTACGGCAGCAACTACAACAATTGCTTTCCCACTCTTTTCTCTCTGTTGGGGAAAAGCGCACTAGTTATTATTTTGAGTATAAATCTTGCCTGCCCAACAGCTTGTTTCCATCTTATTAATTTGTCTGATAGTTCTAAGGCTATCTAAAAAATAATTAAAAAGAAGGAAATAGAAGCAGGGTCCTTGCCTTTGATTGTGATATGATACTGATTCCATTTATGTTAGTCTACCCACGAACATCCACCGCCACTCTCCAGCTGCTGATATTCTTAGATTTCCATTTCCTCTCCTCAAAGAACCAAATGTTCAGGAAGAGGAGTCAGATCTTGTTCACTGTTGTTATTTACACAAAAATGAAGTCCCGTTCTGCCTCACTGGGTCTGTCAAGAATGTGCGGACCCAGCATTCAACAGGGCAGCTCCAGCTTTTCTTCAGAAGTAGACACATTGCCTAACAAGATCCTCCGCTCCCCTCTGCACCCAGTACCCACACATCTAGGTTCTGCTCTGACAGGTAACCCATCCGACATTCAAATGGAGACTCCCCTGTGAACAATACCTGGAGGATATTGTGAGTGCATTGATCCCACAAGAGCTGGGATTTTGAAGAGGATGGATTGGATGCAGCCAGGCAGTGCAACGTGGTTTCTCCTGATTACCCTCTCCATGTGCTCATTTACCTGAGAGGAGAAGGTCAAGAGGAAAAGTACAGACAGTTGCAAGAGGAGAGGAGAAACCAAAAATTAGAGATGAACTGCGGGCCAATGAAGAGATGATATCCTGTGAAGCCCATTCCAGTAGAGGGTCATTAGGGCTGCTGCCACATGCCAAGAACTTGACAACAAAATTTCTAGCTTTAGTGAAGCTGCCCACTACAAGCACCGTGACCTTTCCTGGCTGACAGAAGAAGACCAGAAATGAAAGTCTACGGCAGTGTGGGACCAACTTACTCCCTTGGCCAGAGGAGAGTTGTGCTTGTGCTCTGTGAAAGCCTTGTATGCGTTAACACCAGCAGGTAGGATCTTAGGAAGTGTATAAATGAAAGCAGCAGTGACATAAGCTTCCCACTGAACCACTGGGAGAAACTGGTGAACCCCATTAAGCGCTAATCCTATTTTTCAGAATTGGATTGGAGACGTTTTAAGTTTGCATTCACCTTTTCTAGCTTCACACACATTCAGGAAGCCATGAGGATGTATCACAGCAGTAAAAGTC
The DNA here is from genome assembly GCA_029783665.1 of Naso thynnoides. Classification (NCBI taxonomy): domain Eukaryota; kingdom Metazoa; phylum Chordata; class Actinopteri; order Acanthuriformes; family Acanthuridae; genus Naso; species Naso thynnoides. The sequence continues at coordinate 10,841,528 of JAQLOL010000014.1, forward strand.
TTTCAGCCACTGGCTTGGGGAATAGTTGTCCCAAAGTCTTTTGAGCACTGGACCGATGCTGAACATGCTCGTATTTGCCCTGGGAATATGGATGATGTCCACAAAAACAAATAAAAAATCTTGGCATTTGCAGTGCTGGAGAGAAGGACCCAGTATTCACAGTTCAGTGGATGTGCAAACGGTTATACATCCGGGGTAGTTGTGCTGATCAGTTTTGGTAAATAGTGGCTCCCTGGAGAAACTCCAACGCAGACACCAGCAGTAGGAGAAGACATTGATCTTTAATATTATGCGGGGGGGGTAGGGATCAATACAGTGATGGATGTTGCCGTTGTTTATGTGCACAAAGTGAGGTAGTTGAATAAAATCAGCTGCTTTGATAAGTCTGTAAATGTTGGCTTTCTTTAGGGTCAAGTTAGAGTGATAGTGGAATCATAGGGAGTGTGCAGAGGGCACTGAAGACTACATTCGCTTCTTGCTCTGGAGGCGCACTGCTGTAGCTAACAACTTTAGAGTTGAAAGCAGACCATGGACCTCCTGGACATATTTTAGAAAGGATAACTGACACAAAGGACACTCCTGCAGCCGTGCAACAATATCACAGCTGTAAATATCATCGGGCCAAGAGACACCCGGGGGGGTTGGACCAGATAAAATGATACCTCCTCCTGGTGACTACTCTCCCAGACCTGGATGAGTGAGATAGCAAGGAGATGAACTTAAACTGACATCAGTGGACATTCATCGGAGATGGTGATCTAAATGGTTCCCTACAGACAGAGGAAGTGACTTACTCAAACCTAGCTCATCAATGCGGGGCATTATGATCACCTGACCCAGTCACAAACCGCAGTCTTAAGATAACTTGTATCGTATAAAAACATTTGATGATTCTGACAGTAGATCATATTTCATTTATAACGTGCCTGCATCACCTCAACAACTGGCAAAACCCTGACAAAATTACTGTTTAATGTCTACGTCAGGAGTAAATTTCAAATTATGGTCTTTATGCAAGTTTAATTTGATGATTAATAGTTAGGGAATATATTTTCCGCTGACTTGATCAAAAACACATAACAAAAACTTTAAACATAATTAAAATGTTTCCCCAGACTCAATGCAAAACTTTCATTTTCTCTTTTAGCCTTTTATTTGGAAAGCATTTATATTTCAGAGACGATCTCTCAGAAACTTTCTCTTCTATAACCCCTTTATTCAAAAAACAAAGTGTTACACAATTTAAACCAATATTTCAATGATTTGAATAACTTCTTCTGCTGGAAGGCCTCAGTTTTTTTTCTTTTTCTTGTGAATCTTCAAATGCTTGTTAAGAGTAAAAAGAGCACAGTGAATCCCTGGGAGGAAATGACTGTCGACAGGCTGTCAAGTTCAAAGGCACTTCCAGAGCGGGACATTACCTCTGCTACTGAAACGGTAAACAACGCAGTCAGACTCTTCATATGCATTAGCGAGCCGCTAATGAAAGATGTGATCCATACAGAAACATGAATAAGCATGGAGATGTCACAGTGCTGCACTAGTGTCAGTCATTTTCTTTTATTTAGGAAGATCAGTTGAGAAACCGACCTCAGGGTGATGCAAATTGTTATTGTGAAAACAATGCATTCAAAATGGCATCATTTTAAATGCATTTGGAGTACGTGAATGGTTTTAAATGGATCTCATTTTTGCAGTTTAGACAGTAATTAATGATGCTTGGAATTTTGTAGGAAAGGTTATAGCTCTAGAGCTGTGTTTTGCAGATGCTTATACACATTACTTGAAAAAACATCATGCATTATCTTATTTTTACTCTCTCCTACCTGTAATTTTCTCATGTATCTCTCCTTTCATCAGTCTTTCTCACTTTCCCCTATTTTTTCGTCTGTGCACAGGGGTACACACATTATTCCTGCTCCAATTTTCGAGGGTCAGGACATATCCACCCCCATTCTCAATCGTAAATGATTGCACTGAACTTGTCATTTACTCAAGTTTAATTATGAAAAGAATCGATCACGGTCGCTTTAAATACTGTAATGCCACAACCTTATTTATCTTGAAACAAAAATGAATGAGAAACAAAAGAGCAGCTCTGTAATTGTGGGCCGCCTTCCACACCAAACAATAGGCTGCATTCGGTGCCAAATTGGAGACTCTTGTCAGATGTAGAGACATCTTAATGTCTAATTTGCCCTTTAACGGCCCCAATTAGTTTAACAATATCTACTTCTCTGATTAATGGAATTTCAACAAGGAAAACTCACTTGAACAATTTAACTCCACTGATGATGAAAAAAAAGAATGAAGTGACCCCAGTTGAGAAATGAACCTCACTAGTTCATGCTGGTGTTTCTTACTCAAAACTAACTTAGTGCCCAGTGTTAGTTTATATGTGCATACATTAATCGATCCATCCTGTCGATTGTATTGCATCTATATCTTTCCTGAAAGGAATTATTCATGCAAGGTTGCTGTGTTGCATCTTTTTTGTTCATGCAAAGCTGGCTTAATTATACTGCACGTTTTTGTCTTTATCACGCATTTTCCGATATCGGTGAGTGGCACAGCCCATAAAACCTGGCTGGCAGTGCGCCTAAAGCACTACTGTCCCTTGTCAGCCGTTAAATAAAGGATTCATCTACTGCCCATGGAAGTATCAAGTTGAAGTAGTGTCTAACTATCCCGTAAATTATGAGCCAGGTGTTTGGGTTGTTTGCTCTTGTGTGCCACTGGTGGAAGGCGTCGGGGTGGCGCCTCCTCCTCCTCCTCCTCCTCTGCCTCCCTCTCTCGCGCCGCTCCCAAGGGTGTGTCTATGGCATCGCCTCTCCTCCCCACACGGTGCGTGCGTGTGTGAGTGTGTGGCGCGCGTTGCTGTTGCTGCCGCCTCCTCCCTCTGCCTCCTATCTGCATCTGCAGAGCTTAGCCAACACGCATCTCTCCTTCGCTCTCTCTCTTGTTTTCCCTCTACCTACATATTTCAACCCACCAGAACCTCTTCTTGTCTTTCTTTTCTTTTTTTTCTTTTTTGCTGATGAGGGAGTCAGCGCACACCTACACCCGTGGAGTCTGGTGGGGGGAGATGGGGCAGTCACTAGTCGTCACTTTGGAGTATTGAGGACGGCGGTGAACCGGAGGAGAGCGCCGGATGGGTTAGGAGCCGTGAAACCCACATCACTCACCGCGGATTGAGCAAGCCTCCCCCCTCTCCTCCCCCTCCTCCCTCCATCCTCTCTCTCCCGCTCTGTCTCTCCCCAGTCTGCAGCCTCCAAGAACAGCCGCCGCATCATTTTTTTCAGAGCAGCAGCCCCCTCCCTCCTTCCTTCCTTCCCTCCATCCTCTCTCTTTGCTGCTTGCACCACTGTGGGAATGCAGCGAAGGTAAACGAATCCTAGAGGCTTCTCTCTCTTTTTTTGTTTTTTTGCTTTCACCCCACACCATCACCGGATCTATTAGCACAGCGGCGGACTGCAGACAGTTAGCGCTGGAGACACACGGCTGTCATCCCGGGAAAATCAGAGTGGGGTGTTCGGCGTAGGGATTGGACCCGGATCAGTTGGATTTAGCCCACCACCCAGCGGACACCACCACTACCATCACCACCCCGTATCAGTGGCGGATCACATCAGATCTCTTCTGCCTCGCCTCGTTTCACTTTTGGTGGCTTTCGCCGACTCTCTCTCTGGTGGATTACCGGCAGCTGGAGCGACCAAAAAAAAAAAAGGGTGGCCGGGCATGGAGAACTGACGCCTATTAGAGGGAAAACTTGAAGCAGCCGACAAAGACACCTGCAAGAGCAAAAAGGAGGCTCTCTAATGTATGTATATAGTGTCAGTGAACTCAAATGCAACCTAAAAGAATTAAAGGAATAAAGGAAAATTCGGTGGGTTGCATTTTAAGGACCTTATGCGGCCGATAATCAACCAATTGAGAGTGGCGAAAGGTGCTGCCATAGCCTGGGTTGTTGATCTACGCACGCACACACGCACATGGATTTACAGCTCCAGTCTGAAGCGGATCGATATCCTTCTCCGTTCTTTTTTTACGTCAGCTTTTTTAACAAGGGAGTGAAGCATCCTGGGATTTATCATCGCTTCGTTAGCGTTGAACTACAGTGAGGCGCCCCCTCGCTTCGCTCGCTCACCTGTCTGTAACCTGGGTGCTCGTGCGGAAGTGTGTATTTTCTCGTGCATATTTGTGTGTGTGCCGCTGCATGTGTGTGAGTGTGTGTTTAGTTTGCTGTCCGCCAGAGGGAGTGTAGGTTATATTGCTTGTGTATGCATCTGAGTGCTGTGCCAGCTTTTAATTAGTAGTAGGCTACGTGACTGTGAGTGGTGTGTCTGTGCTTGTGGGGTGCTTGTGCATTGGTTCATGTTTTTGGTTTGTGCATGTATAAATATAGGCCAGGCATTGTTTGGGTGCTTACTTAAGATGCCCAGCATTTCCTCTGCACCACACCCCCTTCCTCGTATATGTCCTTGTATCATTTGGCCACCTGTTTGACCTCCTGAACACCCCAAGAGACGAAAAGCTCCGTCAGGATGAGCGAGCGATCTGGTGCGAGCACTCTAGCGGCCATGACGCTGGAGGAACCAGGGGCTGAACAGGCATCTCCCAGAGCCCCAGGCCCTCTTCGCTGTGGCCCCTGTGCCGTGTGGCCTCGCCAGCAGACCTGGCTGTGTGCCGTGCCCCTGGTTATGGGCTTTGTTGGACTGGGACTCAGTCTCATGCTGCTGAAATGGATTGTGGTGGGATCTGTCCAAGACTATGTTCCCACAGATCTGGTGGATCCTAAAGGTAGCATCGGACAGGACCCTATATTTCTCTCCAAACCCAGTGCCATGCCCAAGGGGCCCGACATTTCCACCGCCACCACTACTTCAGCTGCCTCTACCACAGCATTGGTTGCCACTACCACGCCGCTAGCTGCGGACGGTACTGCCCCAGCGCCAAGAACTCGATCGGGTCCACCAGCGAACCACTCAGCCAATGGCAGCTCTGCCAATGGAGATGGCAACCGTGCCCCACACCTTCACAACCGTGTTGGGACTCGCATTAGCGGGACCGTAGTTACCACATCCACCACCCGCGCCACCCGACTCACCCCACCACCCAGCGGTAAGGAGGTCACCCCTCGCAGCAATGTCAGAAAGGGAAGCAGTGCTAGTAATGGACGTAACGGAGCCGCCAACTCAAAGCCAGGGCACACTTCTGCTACCGTCACTACAACATTCACCACAACTACAGCTACTGTGAAGACCACCGCCAAGGTGCCGCCAACCACCTCCCAACCAGCAGTCCCGGTCAAGCCCACATCACGCTGGAATCACGGGCGCCCAGGAAAGGGCCCAACCACACGCCCACACCACCGCTCCCGAACACGTAAGTTCACTTTTTTGGGTTTATGGAGTTGTGTGAGTAAGTGCGGTTGAGTGAGGTTATCTCGGGAACTTCAGATGAGCATTTCAGAAGAGCTCTTTTTTGGGCCATCATGGCAGTAAGAATGGTATGTATAGGTAACAGTTATCACACATATAACTGTATTCCTGAGTGAAAAATGAAATATAAAAAAAACTCTTATGTCTGATATGCTTTGATATGACTCATGGGCTGAGAATATAAATTATTTCCTTTTATATCCACATGGAAAGTGGATACTCTAGCAGCTTAACATTAATCGTATTCATTAGCACAGACTGATATCAGGGGATATTCTCAGTATTTTCACCCCTCTCGTCTTTATCTTTCACTTGTGCATTAATCCGATATGAATCTTACCTCCGGAGGAGTTTTTTTTCCCTCCACACACTGGTTTAAGTCCTGTTAAAAGCTGGGCTCCATCTAGTTGAATTTATAGTGTTTTGTCTACTAGAGTTGGGATGTTAAAGCTTTGTGATGTGTGCTGTGACTAAGGACAGCATATTTGTGTTATGAAAACAAATAACAGGAGCTGGTGAGGTGTCGAAGTGGGAGAAAGGTTAGCTCTCACCTCCTGTCTAGAGGAATCAGATATAGCAAGGCCACACATCTCATTTAGATGAGAGGATACTGGGAGCAGAGTGTCGCAGGTACTGCTTTCACACTGCAGGGATGATGCTGAGGGGAAGTGAGAGAGACGGAGGCTCAGAGGGGAAAATAGATGGATATAGGGATCTGAGTAAGGTTGCAAACGACAAGTGGATACAGATGAGATCGGAGATGGAGGAAAAGAGGACAAATACTTTGAAACAAACATAAGAGGGAAGGAAGAGAATGCAGGAAGCACAACAAAGCAGCTGAACGGAGAGTGGGAGCTGTGAACAGAGAGATGGCAGATGGAGTGGGCTAAGTGAGGGAAAGGCTTGAGGGAGATATGAGTATGAAGCAGAGAAGCTGTGAATTTTGCATATTTACCATTGTGTAAAGAAAGAAGGCTCAGTGACTATTCACTGCACAAGTGGCGTGGCTTAACATCATAAGTTGTTTTTTTTTTTATGTGTGGGCAGGGCACGATGCAGGCGTGATCACAAGTACTGACAGGGTAGATTTTTTTCCCTTCAAGCTGTTGGCCCTCTATTTTCTAAATAAATAAATAAATAAAAATTCTGTAGGAATGTGGGATTATATTTTGATTTAAAAGTCTTTCTTGGTTCACGGTCATTAATATATAGTTGCAAGTTTGCCCCCTATTGTTCTCCTAATACAAATTGACAAACTAGTGCTGTGATCAACATACCATGGCAAAAATCTGAGCTCAAGTTTAACCATTAGAGTAAGTTATGAAATATGAATTTTCCTGTTTTTCAGTGCTTTTGATAGCAGTGACACAACGTTAATGTGAACACTTAAACCTTCGTTTCTCCCCATTTCCAGTACGGGTCATATGTTTGAACAGCAGTTCTGTTGACTTCATACCGCAGTATCCTCTCGTTTATCAGCTGGACACGCCAATAGCATCGATTCCACACGCAAACAGTGATCAAATGACACAATCTTCCTCCGCTTGAGCTCCAGGCAAAATATTTTCAGCATAGCAGGTTAGACACTGGATATTAAACCATTTGTACTCTGCAGCTTTGCAGAAAATAACTTTCCCAGTTGAAAGAGAACATTAGCTGTGGCCAGCTTGAATTCACACAGCAGCAATGGATTCCAATAATGACAACAGTATAGAAATGCCCATAGACTCCTCAAGCAGCAAAATCCATTGCTGCAGAGTCAATTACATTACAGACAAATAGCAGCCAAACAGCTGAAAGCTGCCAAACCGCGCAGCCCCCTCGTGTGAACATCAGGACACATCTGTTTGTACTGTATACTATGAGAGGGCGCTGCCTTCAATAGCTAAAGCATACTTAGTGAAGCTGCCCTCAATTAATAAAAGCTTTCATATACAAGTCTCCAGCCTACATGTTGACCTCATGCTGAGCTGGCTGACATTTTGGCCCACATGTGGAATCTTTATCGCTGTATTTATTTACTATCTGTCATGCAACAGGTGGAATTTTACAGGCATTAACACACCTTTGCTCGGCCCACTGAGGTTCAAATCAATGGGGACATTCTAGTATTGTTATAAATTCCAAGAAACAAAATGTCCCCCAAATCAAAAAAGGTATTTCCCCAAACCTTTCTGGGAAAAAAAAAAAGTGGAACTTGTAACTTGCAGGCTTTTATGTTTGCCAAAAATCACCATGGCAGCAAGCTTTGTGAAAGCACTCTGATAAACATTGGTAATAATTGATGTCAATGTCAGTGATAAAAGGAAATAAAACATGATATTTGTAGAAATAGAGCCTGTGGGTTTGCGCGTCTGCTACTTTCTGACCGGCAGTGTCTTAGTTAGGCCTCTTAAAATTCACAAAGGGTTTTTCTTTCTCTGACAAAACTTTGTGGAAGCATTTTGTAGGGAATGTCAAGTAGGAAATAACTCTCTTGAATATAACACTGTGTATGTCATTGTTACAAACCCCTGTCATGATGAGAGTGAAATACTAATATCATTATTATAATAATTGAAATATCTAAGGTATAATGATACAGTTATCGGCAAAGTTGTGGCTTTTCACTCGAAAGCACACTGATTTGATTTATTGATGTCTCTTTTTGTAGTAAAATTGCTTTGGGTCTTACTCAAATATACTTTAATCTCATGGCCCAGGATCTGTGCATGAATATTTACTCTCCCTAATGACAGGCTGAGGCATCTGTGACAGGAATCAGCTTTAATTAAACAGCCACTTCTTGCTTATCAGGTGTTAGAAATCCTCACACAGCAGACTCCTTCATAAATAAATTGCAGACTGTAATTTGAACGTGTGTCATTTGAAGGAATGAATTTGACACCACCGAAGAAGCACAGGTTTTTGACATGTTAGCAAATGTCATTATTGATTTATGTCACCATGAAATTCGCTGCATTTGCCATTTTTTATAGCAATTTATTTGTTTTTGTGCAGGACAGCTCCTCTTGTGCAAACCACAGCTGTAAATTCACTGGTTTATATGAAACATGTCCATAAAATAGATCATTAAACTATCATGGTAACATTTCCATTACTTGTGATGATTTGTTTTATACTGAATCAACTCAATAAACTTATGGTTATGGCTATTTTTGAAAGTTTAATGTTTATTGTCATCGCTTATTGTGGTAACCCAAGGCTATGCTTTGTGTCAAATTGCTTCTTGTTACATTTCTATTCTACCTTGTGTCTTATATTGACATTGTTGCTTTGGGCCAAAATATTGTAGCGTTGTCTTTACTGCATAATGTATTTATTTGTATAACCCTTCTGCATAGCTATTACGTGCTACATTATTACAATCGCAGTTTTCTTAAGGGCAAGATATCAGCCTTTCATGAGGCTAACTGAAGTTTTGGGGAACGCAACTACTTCTGAAGCTTGGCTTATCGAGATTACGGTGATAGCATGTTGAGTTGTGCAATGCAGCGTATTTAAAGTGTAATCATACACAGAAAATGTCTCCGCTGATGATGAAACGCTCTGTAAAACATGGCTTCAGGTGCATTTGTCTTTATCCACAGCTGAGTGAACACATAATTTATTTTAGGTTGCGTGCTAATGCAGTCATACTGTAAGGTCTCGGGTTTCAGATAATCTGGACTGCATATAGGAGGCAGTAGAATGATTTTTCCTCTGCTCTTCTCTATTGCTGTTACTCCCGCTGTTTGGGGAGAAAGATCTAAATGAATATCTGTCCTGAGAGAAAGACGAGCTCTGTCTGTTGGGAATAATGACATATCTTACCTCCTCCTTTTTTCTCCTCTTTAGCCCTCGCTCTCCCACTTTCCCCATTGTTACTGAATGTCGTTTTATTCCCCCCTATCTATTTCTGCTTTGCTTTTGTGCATTCCATCTTCCTTCATGTGTTTGCTCCCCGGCCCACATTCTTGAGCATACGGGCAGAGGCAGGGAAAATTGGCACACTTCTGAGCACAAAGAAAAGCATGTAGCGTGTGTGTGTCCATACTCATGAATCTATCATGTGGTTTTCTTGTATCTGAGGCTATTGTGTGTCTTACTTCACTATCTACATACAAGCCCCATAGGCTCAGAAGTAGGGAAATAACAGGCGAATGGAGCAGAGCACAATGAATGTCTGTTGGGAAACCATGGGACGTGGCGCTGGCTCAGGGCCAGGTCCACTCTCTTGCTTGTGAGAAATCTTCCTTAGTGATGTGTGCTTGTAATTCTGTGCACATCTAACTCGCCTGATTCCAGACTAGTGAATTGCCAGCCACATTGAATTTTTTGTCAGGGGATTCAAAGGTCTGGTGTCGCTCCTCAGTTGAATCAGTGGCTGTTTCTCCGGTAGGGGAAACAACTGAGTCAGTCAGCGCCTTTCATTGGTGGCACTCATTTTAGGGACGGCGTCTCTGTGAGAGCCAGACGCAACTATCAAGGCTCCTGTAAATCAACTGACTGGAACAACGGCCACTAAATCAGAACAACTGTGCACTGAAGGCATTCAAAAAATGGATGAAAAAGTGTTGGCGACGCTCTTCCCGTGGGTTTAATTTATCAGCTGGCTCTTCTGGCACTCAAGAACATAGATCTTGAGGATTCAGTGCTTATGGTTTGGTCGTACATCTTGGAATCACTTGCACAAAGATTTTCCCGAGTTCTTGACATTGCTGCCACTCCTTTAACCCATTAAATAATTTAGTTTAAATGATCTCTACCAGCATGTCAAAGCTGAGTTCGGTTAGCCAAAGTTAATGCGGATTCTGACTCGCCTTAACGGGAAAACAGCTTAAAAAGAGGCCAATGTCAATCTGATTGTCAGGGCAGTAACGAAATGGCAGCCTAAATAAGAGGTCAGCCTCATACAGTTATGAAGCCAAAGGTCAGTCAGATGTATTCCCACAGCTGACTTTTGATAGGAAAACACCGGAGAGCGACTGTTTTCATGTCACAGAAAAAAAAAGGACTGAAATGGATGATTTCCCTGACACGCAAGCTCCATTTTTTTTATTATTATTTTTTGTTTTTTCCTGACATGAAGCCTGCACAAAGTACTACTGTAGGACCATTGAAGCGTGTAAAGGGGATTAAAAACAAAGATATAAATCCAGTTTGCCTCTCTCTATCCCTCCCTCTCTCTCTCTCTCTCTCTCCCTCTCTCTCTCTCTAGGGAGGTCAGGCTCAGATTTGCCAGACTGCCTCTGAGGTCCCTCTGTCTCTCCTGAGACACGCTCTGCTTGTCAGTTGAGGATGGCCCAAGCAGGGCTGCCTCTGCACAGTGTGTGTGTGTGCAGCTGCACCAATTTACAGATATCTTCTAGCTGGAAACAGATCTCCCACGCCTCAGCCTCTGTCATTTTAGGCTTAAAGTTATTAAGGAAACATTTTGAAACAAACTTCTTCTGGGTTTCATCATGTGAAATGCAGATCCACAGTTACATCGCCTTGTTGTAAACCTTAGAAAACCAGCATGATGGTGCAGTTTGATGTTAACATACTGAGTAACACTTTCAAAGACATTTTTTCTTGGTCTTTAGCATTGGAGCTGGTGCCAGGGGCTGTCAGTCACAGCGAATATGATTTTGCTCTCAGGAAATACCTGCTCCTGCATCACAGATTTGATTTTTTTTCTGTCTTTGGTGACCTCTATACATCAAAGCACCCTTTAAATGGTTTTAAAGAAGCTTAATTATTAAAAATGAATGGGGAGTTATGTCAGTGTCCATAAAGTGCCTGCATGAGTGTTACGATACCAGAAATAGAAATTATTCATATTAGCATTGCTGTAGGAGGCATTAGCAAAACTGTGCCTTCAGATAGGCTGCAGTACATGTAATTTTTCTGACACCATGAATATGGCTCCATTAGCATTTCTTTTGAGCCAAAAATCTACACACAATAGTCATCTCAAAATAAAAACCTTTGGCAATTAATAAGACAGATTTCTTTGAAAACCTGATCTGTCCTAATATCGGCATGTTCGTCAGGTAGGGAAAGATTAATGCATATGTTTTCCCCATGCAAATGAATGCAGCTGTGCAGCATTCTGCAGTGTTTGCCCCGAACATCAAGCTAGCAGAGACACTTGACACTGATGGGCAGCAATTACAAAGCAGAATCCATCAGTGTATTCAGCAGGGTACGCCTGCGGACAAATAATCCTAGAGTGACAGCCGAGTGAATGCTTGAAATTTTGTGGGAATTGATCCCATGCCCTTTCCTTTGCTAGTGCCGTGCTCTGCCCAGTGAACCTTACAGAATCAATAAGGAAGAGGGAGGGAGAGAGCCCCTAGTAACGAGAGAGAGGGGAGAGAGCAGGAGGACAGAAATAGGGTGTGTTGTATATAAAAGAAAAAGTGAATTTATGTGGGGCGAAGACTGTCAAAAACCATAAGCGCATGCTTCAGAAGTAAGGATCCAGCTGCAAGGTAAAGGCATATTCTCATCACAGTTGAGTGAATGAGCCTTGGCCAGACATTTTACATATTTCAAACCACCATTCTACCCGTTCTATTGTTATCTTTCATTTTAATGCAGATTGCCCTCAAGGTATATTATCCATATTTGAATTTTCCAGTATTTCACTTCAATGCTGTCACCACAATGTCTGCAGGATGTATCCTTCACAAAGCTGAATCAGAGGGCTGTGTAAATCAGTGGAGGTTGTATGTATAAAATTACATTTTATGATATTATACATTATGGATACGTTTTATAGCCCCATAGGCATGTGCATGTGGATGGAATATTATGCAGATATTTTACATATCTCAAACCGTTAACTTTTGGTAAGAACAAGTAACTGTTGCAGAACTGAATCAATCAGCCGTTCAACTGGAAATTCATCTGTTTTCATAAACAGCTAATCGTTTGCAAAACTTGCAATCAGTCTCTGCCTACGCTCTCTGAAATGTGAGCATTTGATGTTTTTATTCATGGTATGTATGTATATAATATTCAGTCTTCAGGTTTAGTAGGACATCAAGCAATCCTAATATGTCTCTGCTACTGGGAAAGTTTATTTAAAGCAATAAATTGATGAAGTGGTAATATAGTGGTTAAATTAATAAAACCAGCACTGTAGTCTCTGCTCTCTGTCCAGCACTTATCATACATGACCACAGTGCATAATGCTGTTGAAAGTGAAACAGGTTAGTATTGATAGCTGAGCTGCATGCTCGTGGTTTGGACACATCAAGGTGAAACTGCTACCAAGCTGTGTCCTGTTGGTTTAGCAGTCTGGTGCAGATCCTGCTGTGTAACCTCAGATATTGGAGCTTTTGCTGCCTGCCATCCTCCCTCACACAAACGGACATTTGATCCTCGAGTTGAGCCTCTTAGGCAACACTTCCTCTCAGGCTGTGTACATATCCCGCCCCCGTCAGCTGAATTGGCAGACCCTAACCACAACCATGGCCTTAACCCTCACCTTAACCTTCTGCAACCTAAAACATACAGAGCTTGTTTGGGGTGTTAAAAGGCATGGGACCAAATGCGTCCTGAGGGACTTTGGCTCGACATAACAAAAAATCCCTGGCTTCTCTCCCTCTCTCTTCTTGCTCTTCAGTGTTTACTCTGCCATACAGGCAAGACCTTGAAAAAACAAAGAAGAAAAACACCAAACATCCCATTATGCTAAAAGAACAAAACCGAACAACTTATGTGTAGTCTCATATTGTAAATTCTCCTCTCAATGACTCATTATTCAGCCAATTGTGTCTAATATTACAAATAAGGTGTCCATTACACCCCATGTCCTGTATGCATGTGCAGGAAAACTAGTAAAACTTGGTGTTGCTGCTGTAATGGACATTTTGCAAAGTTTATTTGGGGCTTCTTAGTGTGATTTGGCTCTCAGGTAGCAGTCGGGGGACTCATATATTGGAGCAGAGGAGCTTGCCTACTGTAAGTACTGTACTGACTGAGGCCATCTTAGGGCTTCTTAGTGTCACCGTGTGATTTATGTAGACAAAATGTCCACCGGGAGGTGGCAGGGAGAATAAAGGGTAGGGCGGGTGGGCTGGGCGGGCTGAAATATTAATGTATGGGAAGAGAAACATGTGGAATGTGTGTTGCCGGAAGTGTGAATAATTGATGATGCTTCCCTTCTATAAAGAGCTTGAGATGTCCCATACTCAGTGGTCTAATGGCAGAAATGTGGTATGTGATTTTACTGTACCTCAGTTGGCCTCCACAGGCTGTCTTCATGAGCTAAAGGCACCGGTGGTCGTAAGTGACTTCTTTTAATGCAGGCACTCCCCGGGAACAAAATCAGTAAAACTCTGGATTCACATTCGGCTTCTTTTCGCTCATCTCCCTTCATGCGGCCCTGAGTTAATGGTTACTAATTTCTCCTCAGAGAAATAAAGGTGCTCTTCGCCTTAGGAAAGAAATAGTCCTAATTGAAAGTAAACAGTGGGATCATTATTGTCTCTGAACATGACTCCCTCGCTATATATCATTTCAAATTGGAAGAAATTGAGGGTACAGAGCAATTTAAAGGCTGGGTTTTAGTGCTGGTGCTGGTGAAGTGTGTATGCTGGGGGAGTTCTCACTAATTCACTCATTTTAATCACACGCTGTCATGCCTACTTACCCACAAGTCTGCCATGGTGCTCTTTTGCATCTTAGGAATAGGTACTCAGCATCAGCCTGCTACTAATCAACAAATCCCCAGTCATTCATTCATTTATTCATTCATTCATTCATTCATGGGCAAAGAACACAGTGACTGGCCGTCAGCTCAAGGGCCACTATGATATAGTAGTGCATGTGGTTGTGGTAGCGTAGAAAGGATTACAGTCCATCATATCTGATCTGAGACTGTTAGATCCCAATATTGAATTACAGACCCTGCAGGGTCCCTAGTTCCGTTATCAATTTGCAAACGAAAAAAGTGGGAAGGAAAGTGAAGAGAGCTGGGGGGAGTGTATGTGTGCATATGGCTTTAAGGCAGGTTTTGGTGGGATGCAATGAATTTAATAACAGTCAATTTTTTTTTTCCAAGGGACTGCAAGTGGCAGCACAACAGCGGTGCTATGTGTGATTTAGGTATTATGGAGCTTGAGTTCCTTCCTGTTCAGTTGGATATATGGTCCCATTGTGGAGGGATTACAGCTGTAGTTGCTGCATAAAGCCTTCATTAACCATTATAAAAACATATTTATGGCCCACGTATCCTTTAAAGCAACATTTTAAAAGCTGCATGAGGGGTTGTAAAAGCAGAGCTCTGTGGGTAAGGTTATAAGACACATGATATATGATGTTTTTGAGTTTTATTACTGTTAAATGGCATTTCCTTTTTAAATAGATGCTAAAGGAAGAGCCCACGTAGAAAAAGATCTTTGCCTCTTTCTTAATTGCAGTCGTGCACTCATCCTGTTGGTCCTCGAAACATCCATGAATCTAAAGTGCGTGATGTGAGCCGTCACGACTGAAAGCTGAGGTATACGCGGCATGTGGAGCAGGATTTCTCACTAGCCCTGCTTCGCACATAGCATCTGGGTACATGACGAGCCGGCAGGAAAAGTGTGGATTGCGGAGGTTGCAGCAGTCGGATTGATTCACTGCAATGTGTGGCCTGCTGCCACCCCCAGTGACGGGAAATGTGCCATGGTGCCCCGTTTGAGATGGAGAGGCTTGTTGTGGCGTGTGGAGGTGGAGGTGGAGATGGAGGTCACCTCTCTCACTCTCTCTCGCCTCCCTCCCACTTTCATTCATGCCTCTATACTTAGTTTCTCCTTTTTTATTCTCATCCTCGTGTTCTCTATTTTAAGGCAGCCTCATGCTTCTCTTTGCTCTCTGCTCGTCTTTGTGGACTCCTTCATTCACCTCACATCTCTAACAAAACCAGCCAGTGAGCGTGCTTATCTGAAGGGTGTACCGGAAGAGATAAAAGTTATCATTCATCATTCCATATTAGCTCCTGTCACCACTTCCTGCAAAGAATTCCCAAGGAAATTGAGACGAGAAACAAAGACCATTTCATTGTTACCATTATTAGTTGTGGTGCTCTATCATAGAGGCCTCTGAAGTTCTTTAGTTCCCCATTTTCTGCTGAACCTTAAAGCTGCATAAGTGAACATGCTTAGTCATTGCTTCCATGACAAATCAGTGCCTTACATAATCATTTCCATTCACACCTTTTTGTGCCGTACTGTAGATGTCAAATGGGATTGCAAAAAGATTATCCAATTCGTCTGTCATTTTGTGAAGCGTTACATAATGGTAATAGGTCATGCCTCAAATGCACAAGTGAATGAAATAGCTAGTTTTTCTGACAATGTAATTCTTACAGCTGATATTGTCCCCAATAAAATGAACCCTCTGTGCTCTCATACTTAAAAGGCAGAAATTTCTGTGTGCATTTTACCTCACAAATCTTTCCTTTTCAGTTGTAAGTTGAAGTAAATCCTCCATGTTCGGTCCTCTCGCTAGATGACTAGCTGAAAAATGAGTGCCAAAGTGCCAAATGCTGCAGTTCCTTGAATGGTAACTTGAGGCTGACTTCAATAGACTCTTATATTTAAAAGCCCAATTTTACAGTAAAAATTTGACATGTTTACAGCCTGCAACAAAAAACAAAAAAACGGTTTTGATCTCTTTAGCATGACAACTCACTGGTTCAAATTATATCAAGGTTTAAAATTATGTAGAATTTGGGTATGCTAGATGTGCTATCTGTCTACTAGGCATTACTTTACCTAAGCAAGTCCATGATCTTGACCTTATGTTAGTGTTTGTGGTGACATAGTTGGAGAATTTTTCATGCAAATATAAGACCAAAGTATTGCTTGTTGTGCCTTTAAAGGGATATGCCAACATTTTTTTTTGTTTTCGTGTCTTGCCTCACTCCCAAGTCCATGAAAAGCAGACAGACACCATTTTTTCGACAGTGCGTGCAGTAACAAGGAAGAGACGGTCAGAGCTCGCCCACCGCTAATTAGCTTAGCTCAATTGCTGGGAGTGTATGGGTAGCATTAGCCTGCCTCTGCCTACAGGCATCAGATAAACTTTCCAGCTACTGTAAACGGTCCGGTGTGCTTGTTGTGACTCGTTTTTTTCCGCGTTATGTTACGTTATCCATTTTTAGACTAAGATTAGCACTTTTGTAATTTTTTGTCAAAGCATGACCTAAAACTCCATCAAAGTTTACAAAGCAGAAAGGAGCTGCAGATTCACCCTCCATTTAGCTCTGGTTTGGCTTCTTTCAGTTCATGAGAAAATGATCCAAATATTCATCTGATTTGAGTTCTGCTTTGTTTTTCTGTCGTTTGGTTCCAGGCAGGTACAGTAAGAAAGTTCTTTAGGATACTTTTACTGACAGCGGCTGCCGGCTGCTGGAAATGTCACGGTTAGTATGAGGGAGGCTATGGGCCAGAAAACCATTAAAATTACCTGAACGAGATGAAAAAGCTCTGTGGCGCTGAGGAGACGACAGACTTTCTGTGTTTGTCCCAACAGGCAGATGGTTTCACACATGGGCGTAGCAGACGTGGGGTACGCCTGGGACACGTCCCCCCGCACATCCCGTATCTGTGCCCTCTGTCCCCTGCACTTTTTACAGCCGTTCAATTCACCTTTAACATGTCGTGGATGTTTTTCCGAGCTGTCTCCAAACGCACCATGAATAGGCGACATACGCACGCTGTCTTGTTGTGATCACAGTCAGTCACACAGTTGAGACGTGTGCCGGCAGCGCTGCTCTGAGGTTATAATGTACAGCAAAGCAGCCGGCAAGATGCAAAAAACCTCACACTGCTCCTTCCAAACAAACCGTGTAGGTTGAGTAATGCTGCTGATAGTGTTAGCTAAATGATGCCACATTAATTAGATGCACATATAGCTGAGTTTACAAGAATACTAACGCTATTGTTTTGTCAGATCACTGGCTTTATGCTAGGCATAGACCCACTCCTTCATTCTGGGCATAATTTGTGCTCACTGTTGCTTTGCACAGATTTTTAGTCTGTATTGCTCCAACAGAAAGAGCAGGTAGGAGGAGGCGGAGCCTCAGAAGGCAACACTGACGGTCACGCAGGGTCCTCACAGGTGAGGGGAGATTAGAACTGACTGAGAAAACGTATCTACAGCACCAAAGTGACATTGAGATTCTTTTCCACAGCTACTATTCTTATTTCTATTCAAAAATGGTGCTTTGCACATATTTTTTTTCTGTATTATTGCAATAGATAGAGCAAAGAGAAAGCAGGCGGGGCTCAGGACAGGGACCTGCAGCAGCACTGACCATCAGCCCGAGGCTTCACAGGTGAGGAGAGATTATACCTGGCTAAGGAAATGGGATAAAAGTGGCTCTAATATCAATTTCAACAGGTTTTTCAGAATCATTTTTCTTATTTCTGCTCTAAAATTACATGTCTTTGCACATATTTTTCATCTGTATTACTAACTGCTAATAGGAATGATGTTACTGAACTTTTCATGCTCAGTGTTTTTTTTTTTTACTTGGCACTAAATTTTCTGGCTACTTACCCTGTAGATGCTTTAAAGTGTCTTTGTGTGTCATGGAAAGTGACATAAAAATGTCATATTATTATTATTGTAATTATTATTATTATTATTATCCCCACACACAAAAGCTAAAGTAGGTGTTTTAGCATTGCAACATATATATATCTTTTTTAAAATAAAATAAACACTAAAAAATATTTTGTTTGGGCCCACTTCTGAAATAAATTTAACTTCTGAAATTTTTGTTTTGTTTTGAATCCATCAGTTGGGTCTCTGCCTGCACAGGCAAATCCTGTCTCAGTTATAAGCACATTAAAGCTGAGGTAGGCAGTTTACCTTTGGTGCTAACATCCCATTATAACCTTTCAGCATTTTGTTATTCAGCTGGCGTTGCCGACATCAGTTTTAATGCCTAAGTTTCATTTTGGAGACTTGCAGACCTTTAATACGGAAAACTGGAGGCTGTGCTGGAGATGCTTCCTAGAAAAACACATCGAATACACTTTCTGATTGGTTTTTTCTATCAGTTGTCACACAACTGTACCAAAACATAAACTCCAGAATGTCCAGTTATTAATTAACAGAATTAAAGTTGCCCTAGATAACTTCTGCAAACGAGCTAACAAGCTAACGTTAGCTGTAGCATGAGACTTGTTGGACAGCAAATCCTCTGCAGCCGTTTCCTCAGCTCGCTCTTTATTCCGTTTGTTGTCTCTCTCTCTTTAAGTCCAGTCTGAACTGAGACCAAACGGTTGCAGGGAA
>JAQLOL010000014.1:10874441-10890197 GCA_029783665.1 Naso thynnoides
CTCTGTGTGTGTGTGTGTGTGTGTGTGTGTGTGTGTGTGTGTGTGTGTGTGTGCGTGTGTGTGTGTGTGTGTGTGTTTTGTGTACGTGTGCATGTGTACTCACAAGGGGAGTGTGTGGTATGATGGAGGTGGAGGAGTAGCTGTTTTCACGCCCAACAATCTGCCAAGATTGTGATTTAAAATGATACCGCTGCCTTGCACTTGGAGAGATACAGAGATTGAGAGGCTTTAGAGCTGCCAAAATGGAGTCTTCCCAAAACATACAGTCCTCTGCAAATATTAGAAAATATATTTTTGCACTAATGCACCTCATTCCTGCCCAACACTACTCTATCACACTGTTTTATCCCATTGATCCAGCATAGGCATGTGTGCTTGAAGTGACCTTGTGTGTTGAGTAAACACGCATGTGCAAATAAGGATTCTTATGCAATGGGACCAGATAGCAAGTGCAGCGAAGTGGTTTGTAATATATTGATGTCGCCTCCTTTCGCACATTCGACAAGTTGACAACACTTTTCAGTGCACAGGAATGACAAGAGGGGCACTTGGGAGAATAGACAGACTGACAACACTCAACCAGACACACAAGAAAAGTGTTAAAATTTGCAGTTTTAAACAGTGTTGTGGGAATGTTTTTGACTTTTAAAAATGTGCTAATATTCTGTGTATGAGGTACAGACAAATTTACATTCTAGTAATCCAGCTATAATTGATTAAGAACTAGAGATGTTCTGATACCATTTTCTCCTTCCCGATACCGATTTCGATACCCAAAGTTGTGGGTTGGCCAATACCAATCCAATACCAGCGCATAAAAAAACAATTCCTTAACATCCCCTTTGACTGTGTAGAGTGTAAAATATTGCTGAATGCAGAAACTCTGCCAGCTCTGTTGGCTCTCTTTATTTTTCTTTGTTGGTCTTAAAAATAATATTTGCTAGAGGCAAGACAGTCCAACTTCCTGAGTACTGTTTAAGAGCGGCAAAGAAAAATTGATTTCAGGTATCTTATGTCAATCCAAGCCAACCAAGCTAATTGGGAAATAGCTGGGTGCCTTTTCTTACCGCTTATAAATAACCTGGTGTGGTATCTGTTGGGTGTACAGACTGGTGTACTGGCGAATAGCGATACCAGCATTTTCTGTGGTATCAACAGCATTTTCCGATACTGCTATCGATATCGGAACATGCATGAGGCCCATAAATTGTTGCCAGTATATTGTTGTTTGTATGTATTATGGTTAAGAATTCATTAAAAAACTCAGTAACTGTAAAATGCTCCCCTGATTATACATGATGGTGACAACTCTTAATGGACCAAATAAAGGACTGAAGATGTCTGTGCTTTAAATTGTGTTCATATAAATACAAAGCAGAGCAA
Organism: Naso thynnoides; assembly: GCA_029783665.1. Classification (NCBI taxonomy): domain Eukaryota; kingdom Metazoa; phylum Chordata; class Actinopteri; order Acanthuriformes; family Acanthuridae; genus Naso; species Naso thynnoides. The sequence continues at coordinate 10,875,825 of JAQLOL010000014.1, forward strand.
ACAATATAAATCAGCCTATAAATTCTTTTTACTTTTTCAAATCTAGTATTGTGGTGCAACTACATTTAAAAGAAAAAAAGTGTCATTAACTGCTCAACTCAGTTTTTCATTTTATTTGCAAATGTTCTATCAATTATTTCCACTTCTCTGGCAAAAATACAGTACTAATTTTGCGTTCCTGTGATGCTAACACTGGCCACAGTAACATTAATCAGTGCTTGAAATCAAACTATTTATATTGCCCAGTAATGTTAATATTACTGAATGCTGCCTTTTGCCATTAATTTTGTCTCATGATGCACAGAGTGAGAACGATGCACACAGCAGACAAGGCAGACAGTAAGTTAATGTGTCCAGATGTGAGGAAATCAGTTACCACCTACAAGAATCTTTTGTCACAATGTGACAATGGTGCAAAATTGTCGAAACAGATAAGTGCAGTGGAGCGATTTAGTGTCACAAGTCAAATCAAGCTACTTTAATGCATCAGTTATGTGTCCTTATTGCCAAGTCTGGGGGCAGTGGAGTAGAAAAAACGCATTGCACCTATTTCTCTGTTTTCTGCCGCTTTCCAGCAAGTCAATAATATTTCAATTTCTCAAAGTAAATGCAAAACGAATGATGTCAGTCGGAGCGGTGATTCAGGGCAGACCTGTCTGGGGCCTTTAAATTGAATCTTTCCAGATCAGGCTGCACTTTTTGCCTGAGCCTTGTAAACAAAGACTAGTTGCATATTGTCTAATCCAGGATTAGATGCACCTGTGATTGGGCCTGCGCCGAGTGAGTTAACTGTTAAATTGGTCTTCAGTTAGAGGATGCCACCTGATACGCCTGGCCCAGCCATCTGGGGAGCACAGTGATGACTCTCTAACAAGACGGCAAGACGAAGACTGATGTGCTGAGGAACAAAAGATGCTCGTGGTGCTTTAGGCGTTTTGTAACACACACAGTTGATTCAGTAATGCTGTGGACATGATGGGCAGGACCATAATTATCTTTAAACCCCCCACTGGCTCTCCACAATGTCACTGGACTACAGACTTTGAATGAGGAAGTTGAGACCACATTAGCTGCATTCATTGGTGCATTTAGGGGCAATTTCATAATGATGTAGAGTGTCAGCCATTAGGGTTGTGGTGTGGTAATGGTAATAGACCAGCCATTGCAGCAGGTGCTTACAGGGGTTATGAGCCTATTCAGGCCTCATCATTACTGAGCAGTTGGAGGATTCACTTAAATGTGAATGTGAGGCAGTTTAACACATGTGCTTCATGTGTTGTTGCCGCAGTATTTGCTTCTCCTAATTCCTTGGCTGCTGTTGCAGTGAGCTGCTTGTAAAAGGAAACAGGTTCTTGCATTTTTTCCGTTCGCTGTGACCGACTGAATTGAAAGAGCAATGCAGTGTTGTGCGCGGTTGATGTCTTGGATGGCTTTTTCTTTTTTTCAGTCTGCTTTTGTTCCTTTGAACACTAGTGCCTGTCCATTCCTGAGGGTCTCCAATCACTGAGGTCCTATTGTGTTCCCATGCTATGAGCTATGCCATTTGGATAGGATTAATATTCCAGAGGGACGTGGGTGATAAAATATTAGCCATGCTCCTTGGCAACCAGACTCATCATTCTGGACGGCATTTTAGCCAGTGCTACATAACAGAAGGTGGTTTGGAATAGACAACAGGAGAGACTACACAACCATGACTGACAACACGTAACATCAGCTATAAGTGGCCTACAGCCAAGACATTACATCAGCCCATTTGAATAGCTGACAAAGACTCCTAATGACTTTACCGTTTATTTCTTAGCTGTGTCGGCTTATAAGAACAACGTGACATGGGTGTAAATGTGTCTGTATCCATCATTAAGCAGACCCCTCATAAATCACCCCTCCACACTCCTCTAAAGTCAAGTGGCGTGCAGAGATGATGACATGAAGAAACAAAAAACAGAGCTTCTCATGCCCAAAAATGCTCAAGGACACACTTCAAATCACAAAGGTGTTAAGATTAGGTGCAATGGGCCGACAACGTCCCACCATCAAGCTTTTAATCTGGCTGCAAGGGAGTGTGCTCTCTCAGTAGGTGTTGCGATCCTGTAAACATGTAGACCTGTAGACAGGAGCCTCAGTGCACGATATTATGATGGGCCTCAGTGTTACCTGCTGCATTGTTGTAGACAAACCACTGAGGGCAGCATGAATGCTGTAGTCAGCTGTAAAGCTGCTTTGCTTGGTGTCTGTGGGCTTGAGAGTGTTTATTAAAATACAAAGGAATCTAATTTAGAAAGCTTTTCTATATTTTTTCTCTCTTTTTTTGGTTGCTGTTGCTTTTATGTTTGGAAAAGCACAACTGCTATCTTGGCTTTAAGACATTCAGCTAGAGACTTGACATTGGACAACATCACCGTACATATTACCCAGCAATCCTGATTGCATATCTGTACATTCATGAAATAATAAAAAATGAGAAATATTTGTTTAATCAAACATTTTATATTTTATATTTTGAAAGTAAAATAAGCATATAATTTTGTTATACATCACTACTGACTATTTTACCTAAAAAGGAAAAGAAGAAAAACCAATGATGTTTCCTATTCAGGGGTATGCATAGCAAATGGCTCCAATTTGATTTAAACATGAGTCTCTGTTTGAGTTCAGGTGTATTGGCAAGTAGGCAATATGAATCACTGACACCACATTGTCGGAGGGCCTGCACTCCCCCCACACAGCTGACCCCAGTGCCATCGCACTGTCTATATTCAAGCCCAGTGTAGCGCAGACAGTTTGCAAAACAAATGTGCAACCATGCAAGTAAAATAGTATGGAAAGGAAAATCAGTGTTTAGCCACAGAGAGAAAGTGTAAAGATATGATTAATGAAAAAATATAACCAGAACATGTTAACCCTGTTGTTTTGTATCTACTAACTGAACATGACACTCCCTCCTGTTCACTACACACAGCTGAGCCTTAGCTTATATCTGCCCAGAAAGACGCTGTATATTCCCCAGGCTCCTCTGGAAACATGTAACTAAAAAATTCTAAAATCTTCACATCTGCGGAGTGCTAAGTTGACGCTGGAATCCATTTGAAGTGGCGGGAATTAGGTTGTTTTCAAACTATCGTGAACATGCTTTTAAACCATCTGTGTCTGTCTGATTTCTGGAAATCAGGAACTCCAGTGAAGTGTAAAACAGCTGCTTTCTGCTGCAAACAAGCAGTGATAAAACAAATAAATGACTGAAAATATGTGGCATGAAAACAGACACGCGAAACACAGCACAACGTGAGTACTGCATATAGAAGTAGAAGCAGTGCTCCCAGGAAATTGACGGTCTACCAAACTGTCGTTTAAATAAAAACTGCAACATTTGAAAGTTTGCCAGTGATTATAAATAATAAGCTGCAGTGTGTTCCAGATTACGTGTGTGTGTGTGTGTGTGTGTGTGCGCGTTGGAGATCCAGCTGTGATGCAAAGGACCTATGAGTCAAGAGCTTCTTTTTCCTGAGTTTCTGTGGGCTGTTCGATTCTGTCTGATTGTACTTCAAAGTAGATAGACATGTGGGCTTGTTTTGGGAGCACAGATGGAGTGCAAATAGCCTATTCAGACTGTGGGCACTCCATGGGTATTTTGATATCAATTCCAATACATGAACTCTTTACCAATCCTGTACGACTACACACTTTCTACACTACACACTCCTTCTCTCTCTCTTTATTATTTTTATCATAGTGTACTTCAAACCTTGTATGGATGTTACATTATGGATGTTCCTGAAGTTACCCAAGTCCATTTGTTTTTTGGTGTTAGGGGAAGTCCTGAGAGGCCTGTGTGTGTGTGGCCTGAAGTGAGAAAAAAAACTTGCAATTCATAATCTAAATCTGATCTTAGTTTTTTTTTTTTTTTCCCCCAATTTAATGACTTAAAACTGGGGTAGGCAGTTTATTTTTGGTGTAATCAGTATCAGAAAAACGTTCCATAATAATAACCTTTCAGCATGTTGTAATTCAGATGATCTGAAAGGACACTAAACTTAGCACCTTAGTGACAATTGAAGTCGATATGAGCTGATTGGCTGCTGAAACAACTGGCGACTTGACAAGCTGAGTTGCAGGCGACGTCGTGAGCCAGCTTGGGTCCAGCTGAGATGGACCAGTTTACACCGCTGCAACTTTCTCTGCAACTGTTTCATCTCATAGTGAATCTTTTGAGTAAACTGGCCTTGAAAGAGAGAGCAACAAAAAACGAAATAAAACACGAGCCAGGTGAAGGGCTGGTCGGAACTACAGAGCAATAATTGGGAGGGGAGGGGGCAGCGGAGTTGCTTTAGGAGTCTCATGCTACAGCTGGCTTGATCTCCAGATGTTGCCTATCTCAGTTTTAAGCACAAGGAAATAATGTCTTGCTAGCAGAAAATAGAAGTTTCTCCAGGACTGTTCTTTAAGTTACTTTCTGATCATATCTGGGAAAACAGGTATGAACACTGAAGTTAAATACCTGAGGAAACCTGCCAGCATGTTACTGGTTTTATATTTTCACATGAAGACACAAAAATGTCATCCCAGGTGACATTTTATGTAACTTGCTGCCACTCAGACTTGACATTCTACATCAGCTGTCACCATGTCTGACAGTATTAATTTTCATCTACCACAGCCAGAAACACAGTGCTCCCCTGATTAAATTTGCTCTCACCTGCACCGCAAACAACTCAGCAACATCCTCACGAGATTTATGAGGGAGGGTGTAATGGAGAATATTTAAAAATAATTCTCCCAGGTCCTCTTTGATTTCTGAGTCTGCATGATGTGCTCTTTGGGAGTGGCCCTAGAAATCATATCAATTATACCTCATTTCCATTGTGAAGTAGCCTTGCACATCGTAATTTGAGAGCACACATGGTCATTTATCCTCCCACACCTCCAGGGACAGTGCACACATCATCTCTGAGCTTTGCCATCCCTGATGTCTCGCTAAAGCTGCGGTGTAAGCCCAGAGACAAATTGCTGCTGTCGTCATGGGCTGATTCTGGGTGGCGGGGATCTCTGAAGCTCTCGGGCCAGTGTCAATATCTTTGATTTATTAATATATAGAGGGGTAGGAAATGATCAATGCATTTCTGTCATGCAGTCCTAGTTTTCCCGATGTCTCAATTATAACTAGTTATCATTTTAATATGGCCATTTGGCTTAGCAGTGGTAATTGCCCCTCTGTCACTGTTCATTTGTCTCTATTTCTTAATATTAAAATATAGGCAGAGCTACTAAATGAAGACCATGTTTTAAATGACATACTCTAAAGTGCTTTCATATTAATTTTCCTTAATGAAAACAAGAAGAAGAGTACAAGTCAAGTTTAATGAATATTAGGTCATGTACTGTATCACAGTTCCAGACAGTGCAATTGAATACAGTGCAGTAGTTCAGCAAAGATCTTGTGCAGCTATATTGAAAGGGAATCATGCTCTGCACAGTCATCCTGCAAGACATTTGTCAAAAAGATATTGTGTGCTCCTGGGAAAATAAAGCCAGCACATCTAATCTTTGCAGCTATTGAAAAATGTGTGAATGTGTGCTTGCTTTCTTTTTTTTTTTTTTGTGGATAATATTTGGTGACTTTAGGAGCTGGATTGTCTTATTGACTTCAAAGCTTTTGGTTGAAATGTGAAGGATTAATCTATCACTGCTTTGAGAAAGTGTTTTTTGTTTCTAATGCGTGACTGTCTGGAATGATGGTGTTGATGGAACTGCTCCACAATGCTGGTTCATACTGCACCTGCAGCTAAAGACATTGTATTGGAGCTATTTTGTACAATGAGCTTTTAATTTTTTATTTTTTATACATCTTGAGGTTGTATTATTACAATGAAAAATATGCCTCATTGGAGTGTACCTGATGTGCTCTCTTTTCTTCTGATCTGCTTTTTCTGGGTTTTAACATACTACTTCAGGTATTTCTGATCTTAAGACCTGGGGGTCTGAGGTCTCTTTGATTCATGCAGATCCCAGGTAGGGTCTCTCATGGTCTGGGTCGACCTTTAAAGACCTCTTGTTGAAGTATTTAAGTCAAAAATTAAAAAAAAAAAAATTGCAAAGGGATCAACAGAGTTAATAGGATTCAACCATTTCAAGGGATAGTTCACCTATAAATGAAACCCCGGTCATTATCTACTCGCCCTCATGCAGAAGGGTGTTCTGGTGAAGTTTTGAGTCCGCAAAACACTGCAGGAGTTTCACAGGGAAAAAGCATGACAGTAATCTCACAGACAGTTGTAGTGAATGGTGACTAGGATTCAAACATAAAAACCAAACACCATAAATGCATAAAAAGCCTCCAAACAGCTTGTCAGAAGTAATCCACGTGTTCTGTAGCCTCGACATGCCTCACTGTTCACTGTAGCTCCTCCTATTATGTTTGAATCCTAGTCACCATTCACTTCAATTGTTTGTGAGATGACTGCAACTTCTTTTCTCTGTGAAACTCCAGTAATGTTTTATAGACTAAAAAAACTTCACCTGTCTCTCCATCGGCATGAGGGTGAGTACATTCTGACTGACGTTATATTTTAAGGTGATCCATCCCGTTAATGGTACAAAATTTCCAATTTTAATAATGATCCATGTTAAAGTTGTCATCATATTTCAAAATGGTAACTCAACCAACATTAGCATCACTGGAGCCACCAGCTGCTAGCTGGTGAACATTACTAGCGTGGCTGAAAACACAGTAACACTGCATCCTAATTACTGTAACTCAAACAGCCTTTCTCATATTTAGACTATACCAGCTAGTTAATTGTATTCACTTGGCATGCCACGTGTAATCTAATCCCAGATGGTTAGATTCCCAAAACACAAAGCAGCCAGACTCCATAGGACTAAGATGAAGAACCATTGCAAACACATCTGTGGGGACCAGCTACAGTTTCCGGATAATTGTCGTTGTCACACTAACATGGATTAAAGAAACGGGCAGGCCTCCCTCTGCCACTGCCAGGTCAGCCATAACATTGCTTGAAGCCATAGAGCTCTCATGTCACCTTCATTAATTAGCCATATTAGCTTCAGCGGTGTCTGAGTATTCCATTTAGAAGACAGAGCAGTAATTCCCCATGTTTGCCTCTCATTTTTCAGCCCTCTGCAACTAAGAAATAACAGTAAATAAATGCATGAAATTAACAGAAGATGCCAAAATGTGAAAGCGCAATAACTTGGCATATGCTAATGATTTGCTGCTGAATGTTTTGTCCTTGTACTCATGATGACTTGACCTTTTTGAAGGCGATCCATAATGCCTTGCTCAGAGAGAGAGAGAGAGAGAGAGAGAATGTGATCAGATTCGGGCACGCCATTTCTGCAGGCAAAGTCTTAATCGCCCCATGGCCTTTACTCCTGAGAGGCTATCAGCACCTTGTATTTTTCCACTTGACCATATGACACTACAAACAGCCACATCTTTGCATCTAAATCATTAAAATTCACCTTTAAAGCAGCGCTAGAGGCTTATTAAGTCTCTGAGGTTGAAATGCAAAGAAAAGAAGCAGATCCTTGACCAACTGGGACATCCCCTCAGTCTCTAGCATCGTTTTCAGAGACGTCAATCACTCGCAGCGTGCAGACCTGTCACCTGTTTTGCTATCTCAGAGCTTGCTTTGGTTAAACTAATGTGACACAGGGCTGCTGTTGGACTGACTGATGTATTTCTCTGTCACATTATTGCTACACTCTTATTCTGTTAGTCATTTCCATGGCACATATGAAACTAGGATGTGAAATATTGTTCCTGTTTTATCAAAAATTGTACCATAGATTCATGTAGGTGCAATAAATCGTGATAAGAGGAAGTGAATGAAGTCAGTTATATCAAGCTTGTGTAGTCTACCTTGTGTATTAAGGGATTACATCTTCTGGTCATCCATCAATACTTCAAAACAGGAATGCTGTGTAGTTAAACTTTGAGTGCTGAAAGAATCACCATGGCTGTCTATTTTAAATCACATTAGCAGTCATGAAATACAGTAATACTGCAGGTTAGAAAGTCATTTACTCCTCATATAAATTGTATAAACCTACATGAGTATTTACAGATTCCTTAATGTGTTTTAAGTCTGATGACTCCTTTTCATGCTGAGGATGTTCCATAAACGAAGCAGTGATGCACAGTTTACAGAAAATCAAATATTAGATCAGGAAATGATACAGAGACTTCAAAATGTTTCACCGTGACGGTGATTGATTACATTTCCGCTCATATACTGATGACAGATCGATAGCAGGCACCACGTGCTGTGACTTACTGAAGGAAACTCAAACAGATAATGAAATTTTTTTTCATGACTGAAAGAGAAGCAGCGTCATGAGGCGGCACTAAGAAAAGCACGGAAGCTAAATGTAGTCTGTAACTTGTCTGGTTTTTAAATCTACAGGTGCAGTGAGAGTTCTTTCAAAGCTTTTATAATGCAATACTAATGAAGGCTGGTTAGTTAAGAAAAGAAAGAGAGGGTGGAAATGTGTTTTGATGATTCATCTGTGATTCAGATTAACACGCTTCTATTTTTTTTTTTTTGACTCTCTAATGGCAAAGTGGGATTAATGTAACACCCACAGTTGATGCTGTTGTTTGTCCTGTCCCCACAGGTTTAGCCTGGTAGTCACAGTCTTTCACCAGCCTTTTCACACTTCTTTTACAGTCCAATCAGATGAACTCTAATGTCCAATCAATACACGGATTCCCAGTAAAGTGGTGTTACTCTTAACAAAAACAAAACTTCTACGCTGGATACAACAATGCATCTTTCCTCCTGTGGAAACCACTTCACTCTTTCCTCCTCATTTCCTCTGAGCTGCATTTAGCTTATTGGAATGTCCTCAGTAATGGCGGGCCTTGATCGATTCACAGGTCAGTGAGTGGAGAGCGAAGGAGGACTGAGCGGATGAGAAAGGAAATGGAGCTCATAGTGCAGGTTCAGGCAGGAACACAGTCATTGAAGCCATCCATATCAGCTGAGCATCGACTGATCTCAAAGGCCATCTTCCCTCCCACACACACATTTACCTATGTAATCTATTTAAAGGCCCCGCACACCAGTGATGCGCCCACACATATGTTTTTTTTAAACATTTTGCCTTTACGGCCCTCTTCACATTACTGTATTTATTGAAATCGATCAAAAATACCCTTCACTCTCCTGTTTTTTCTTTTGCTTTTACTCCTTTATGTGCTGCTGTTGAGGCCATAATCTCACATGACTCGCTGGCTTGTGCCTTTGAATCAAATCAAAGGATAGTCATTCTGATTCCTGGGCTTTTTACATGTGGGAAGATTTACAAGAAGCATACAGAGGAAGCACAGAAGCTTAAAGGTCACGCTTCACCAGTGAATATTCTGATTCCTGGCCTTTTTATTTATAAATGCATCTAGTTATTCAGTTAATCTTGTACCTGTGTTACTCATATGTTTCCACACGTTTAAGTGATCTTGTGCAAAGGATTTCTGTTCAGGTGCAACTGATGTAAACAACATTAAAGATGGATGAATTCTGTTGAGTTGTTAGCAAATCTAGGGCCTCTTCGATTCTGCATGCTGACTCACTGGTATGACTTACAGCAACACTTAAATTGAATCGTTGATGCTTTTAGTTACACTTGTGTTTCTTCCAAGAAGCTAAAATGTGTCAAAAATTGTGCCTTGAAAAAGATCTATTTCCAACATAACTTCAGCCTGAGCAGAGGCCTAATCAGCCAGAATAACTGACGAACACCTCTGTTGGTGCGTGGGGCCTTATATTTCCCTCCCCATCTGACTGCTACTTCTTCTACTTACAGCAATCTATTGCTCTGATTTTTGCTGCCGCTACTTCAGTGGTTTCTGCTGCCATTCATCCTTACATGCAGAGATGAATGGTGCTGTTCACTCCGTTTCTATTTGGGGCTTTTGCTTTTGCCTTGTCCCATAATATGAAATTACCTTCTGATTGAGACAGATGTTGCTTTAAATTGAGCCATTATGCCCATTTCAGTTGTATTTGCCATAACATATCTCTTGCTAAACTAGCTAATTGGAAAGGGTGTGGCCTCAGGTCAAATTCAGAATTACTTTCTCTAGCACTGAGCTCGACCTCTTTTTAGGAAAACACCACTAACCTCAAGGCTGTATTTTTATTAACAAGCCACAACCATGGTTTAAAATTTTATGAAGAGGAAGTATATTTGTAAACAAAAAAAAGAAAAAAGAAAAAAAAAAGAACATTTTTATTATCCTAACATGGAGTCTATGATTGTGAGGCATCTAGACTGTGAAATAACCTGCAAGATGTTTTTTAAAAAGGAAATGGAATGATGCAATCTGACTAAACAGGAAAACAGTGCTCTAGGCTAATAAGGGAGTCACTGTAAAATAGCTTGGTTTAACATATCAGCATAAGGTTTGGACAAATATGTCAAGAGGAACACCCAAAATTAATAGCAACACCCAAATGGCACTACCTCAAGCAATAGCAGCAGTGTTTTTGTTTACGGTTAGGTCGGCTTGTTTTGCTTAAAGTGGGATATGAGATGTGACAAGTCAAAGAAAATGTCAATGTCGAAACTGTCAGATGGGAGGCATACTCCATCACTTTGAAATACAGCCAAACAGCTGCATGGCTGCCCGGCAAAAGCACCAATATCATCTTAAGTTGCAGTAATACTACAGTGAATGCCATCCAACCTTAGTGGAGACTGAGCGAGCAATAAACTACTATCATGCCAGAGAGACAAGGGGAGATTAAATTAGACAACTTTAGCCTTTCTTACATTCAACAGGCGAGTAATAGCTGTAATATTATGATGATAAAATCCACTTGAAGAATAATTGCACTGCAGCATATTCAAGATGTATGAAAAGTGCACTTTACAGGAGCTGTGCATTCAGCACCACAGAACGTCTGCAGACCAGCAACACAATGACTGCCTTTCTCCTTGTTTTCAAACTGTTGAAACCTTTTGATAGTTACAAGGACAGCTGAAGCAACCCCCTTTGTTCCAGCACAAGTGGAATCTGGAGTGGTGTAAGTGTACAGTGATTGATCCAGATGTGTGTGTAATGATTATCTAGCATATGATCCAACGCAGCATCAGCAAACACCATTTAAAAAAAAAACGATTATAGAGTGTTGGCCTCTTAAACCTTGTAAACAGCAGCTCTTAATGGTCGCCCTAAACAATGAAACAAAAAAAAACGTAAGTGTCCCTCAAATTGTTGTTGTTGCATGTCGTGCAGAAATGAGGTTTCTCTCCCTACCGCTGGCCAGCTTGCATCACTGCGGTGCTCCCGTTGGCGATGCGCATGTAAACAGAAAAAAGCCCTTGAAGGTGTGTCATTCTCGAAGGAGTTCCCCACTGGGCAGATCCTCTCGGGGAGTCTCCAGAGCTGTTTGTTAGGAAACTGCCTGTAGTCCACTGCTTTTCCTCTACACTTCATATATACTGAAATATGCAGTTTTTTCTCCAGTATTTTTCATCCACTTGCTGGTTTGGTGCAATGCATTGTGAAAAAATCTGCTATTCTCAGATCAGTTAAGTATCTGATTATTTTTTTTACTGTTTGTGTCAATGAAATCTTGTGAAAGGAGAGACAGAATATAGCCAACCCCTTAAAATTCCCACTTGAACTTTCTCTGACCCTTCATTGTCCTTAAAACATATGTAAGCAAATGTAAATTAATTCAACCCACAGGACTGCGTGTTGGTAAAGTTACTAGCTGTGCTGCAAAAATCAGAACCAGGAAAGAAAAGATTCCTAAAGCACAGAGAGAGCTACAAAGAATGAAATTCATTACAGATTGCATCACGTTTTGTTGCTACTATGCCTTTCTGTGAATAAGAGAATATCCTGTCTATATTAAGGTTCATGTCCTACACGAAGGGGCTTAACACTGGCTTAGTTATTTGATTGATGAAATCTATAAGTGGTGTTACATTCATGGTTTTAATTCCAGTGGAAGTGCAGGTAGGTCATCTTACTATCCGGCTCACCTTACACTACCTCGCTGCTGAGTACTATATATGGAACTACTGCAACATATAGCAGGTTTGATTGTTCAGTAGTCCCTGTCAAAGCTGGGAGTATGAATAGAATAATCTTTTTTGTTGTTCATTTAAATGCAAAAGTTGTTCTTGAAGGTTTTGATTTTTCATCCATATTGGGAATACCGATAGTACTGTATTTAAAAAACAAACAAAAATTGTTTGGGTTTTTTTTCCCTGACCAATCAAACATTCAAAAGCGTATTTGCTGCCGAGCATTTTACATTTAAGACCTTGCACGAGGCAACTTTCCTGCAGCCTTGCTGCAAATTACTGGACTTTTCTATTCAAATGCACCAGCAGAATAATCTGTAAGACTAAAGACACTGTAGCCAGCCCTGATGCATGGCCTTTAGAGATGGCAGGGTGCCATAGTGAAAGGGACGCCATCCTTCAACTGGAGGATCCGGGGTTTAAGCTGCTGTGTTGGTAAGCATTCACCCTGCTTAAGCATCCTTGAGCAAGACACTGATCCCTGCCAGCTTTGTGGTTGCTGCTCTGTGGTTGACCTTCTTGTGGAGGGTGAAAAACAGCTGAGAGAATTTGCTTTTGTAAATTCTTCTTCTTTTTATTGTCATCATTAACTTATTAGAACTGGTATTGCTAACTATTATAATCTCCTTCAGTCATCAGATTGGTGAATCATTTGCACGGATGCATTTGTGCAAAACTAGCAGCCAAAATGCTTCATTGAAAGTAATGACAGAATTTGTGCCAAGCGTTGGCTTCCACCATGTGCTGTTGTCTGTTCTAGAGGACGCCAATGACTAAATTTTATTTCCACATCAGATAAAAGCCTTGTAGAACAAATGCCAGGTTCCATTGAGTCTTGTTTGTGCTACTGAGTGTTCAGCTTTTATCAAAGTGGGCAGCATTGCTTTTGTTAAAATACATATGCAAGTTATTATTATTTCTTTATTAAAACCTGTCATGTGACCTACTATAATTCTCTTGGAGTCATCAGATTAGTAAACCTTTTGCATTCGCATTTTCATTATGATTACCTTATTACATTTTATTTCCACATAGAACAAACGACACATTCCAATAAGTCTTGTTTGTTTTAATATAAGTGTTCAGCTTTCGATTGAGTGGACAGCAAAGCCTTTGTTTAAAATGCATGCTGCAAGTGTTTAAACTGTGGCTTGTTGCAGTTTCCGTGCACCAAACACCTTTGGCACATTTATAGCTCCTCAGGGTGAAACAAATGAGAATTCACATGTAAGCACTCATGAGCTAAACATGCTGTATTTGCATTTTCCTGTTTGAATAGGCTTTTTGGAGAGACTGTTAAGTGCTCCGGCCTTCCTAAAACAAACGAGCTCTGGGGAGGAGAGAGTGGGAGAGAAGAGGGGATGGGTAGGGATGCCACATATGGGACCACTAGTATAAAGATTTCATGTGTGCTTGAGCTAAAGGTTCCATTGAGGGAGGTCGTTTCATTCCCGGGTGAAACCTAGATTGAAAGCATTTGTGATCTTCTGATCCTCCTTAATCTCTGTGGAACAGATGCCTGACCTTAGCTCAAAATGGCTGCCACCCACCCACTGTACTCTTACAGTAATGATTGACAATGGTACTAGATTACAGGCCTAAGCAGAGCACTAATAAAGGAGGGATTACAAATAAAATGAATTTCTGGTTTTAACATTTTTTAAACAAATGTTTACAACCTTGCATGACTTGAATATATAAAATTGTACAACAATTACCACATTTCCTGTGGTATTGATCAGTGCCTTTATGCACTTCAATAGGAGATGGCATCAGGCCTTTACATGAGGCAAACATATACCACACAGAGGTTTTTATTTTAATTCCCTCTGTTTGAAATGTGCATATAAAGTCATGTTTTCATATGAAGACTTCTTGCGTCCTAACGTGGTTCCTTTTTTCCTGTTAAAGTTTTGGGGCTAAAATATGCTGTTAATATGACAAATTAGTGTTTGGTTCTTAAAAAGGTGGAGTCAGTAGGATTTTACTAAAAAATAAAGTATAGACTTGTACAAAAGTAATGCTGCTTAATCATCTGCACAGCAACGCTGTCCAGACTGGAGAAAGTTACAGATGCAGAAGCAGCAAAAAAAAGAAATGTAGCCATATTACAAGAAATAGCAAGCGAATAAATCTCATTCCAGAATAAGAGTGAACCTTGCTTCGGCTTTCAACCACTTTTGAGCACTGAAGGAGAGGCTGGGAAGAGTGGCACAGAGCTGACCCGCACAGGTAGGTGCCGAACACCAGCGGTTAGCTTGTTAGCTTGCTAAATTATCGACTTCTCCATTTAAAAAAATGTAATATTCCTCC
>JAQLOL010000014.1:10909032-10928568 GCA_029783665.1 Naso thynnoides
CAGTAGTTATAATCCTGTGATTACCAAGTGCTCTATATTACACGGAACATCTGCATGAGCCGACTGCAGAATGTTAACAATGAGAGCAATGGCTTGTGAAAGTTGTGTTGTTTTAAACCCCTGACCAGCGGTTCAACAACCACTGATATGTGCCCTCTGTTATGCAGCGGGGATTACAACATCTGTCGTCAACAAAAAAAAAAAAAAAGAGAGGAGAAAAATAGGCAGGACCTCATAGCTGCTTTTCCTTGCCAGTCTCATTCTTTCTGTCAGCCTGCACTCTGCAGCACTTCTGGAGGGCTTCCAGAGCTGTAGCAGAGTCTGATGTGTGTCTGTGTAGCCATGTGTCAGTAAAGCATGTTAAGCCTGCCATTCTTCTCCCGTCTCATTTATTGTTCTCTCCGAGTGCTGGTGAAAAAGGACAGAAAACTCCCCCCTTTTAATCATCAGTGTTTTTATTCCTCTCTTAATTGAAGATAAAAGTTGATTCTTCTTATTGAGGCTCTCACCTTAACCCCTCAGCTCTTTCCTGCCCTGCACCTCAAATAAAGTGAGAAAAAGAGATGAAACACTCTTTCAAGGCCAAAGAAGAGAATCTATTCAGAAAAGTTTTTGATCATACGACTCTTCATGTTGCACCTCTCTTATCAGACCTGCTGTTTACTGTTGGGCTGCTCTTCTCCCAAATGTTGTTATGTGCACTTATTCTTGCTTCGCTTCTTGCCTGCACCCTTAGAAAGACCATGCCAAGGACGAGAGTGTACAGAAAGCAAACTTTCCCTCCACACAAAGCATGCAGTACCTCTCAGCCACTCAGACCTTGCTCTGTCCTGTTGTTATTGTGTAATTCAGAAAATAGTACTGTAGAGTAGTGACAAGCATCTATTCGCCAACTTGTCAAAATCCACTCTTTGGTGTCTGTAACACTGAATGTGATAGGATGGTGCATGAACTGAGGGCCTCAGTCATCTGCCTGATTTCATTATACGAGTCAAACTCAGTTTTTTTTTTTTCGTTTTAGATGTCTGCTTTTGCAGGTGCAATGAAAAATACCTTTCTTTCAGTCCAATAGAAAAAGGCTGCTCTGTGTATGCAGCTCATAGAGAGATACCATTAATAAAAGACAGTTTATTTATGACATTAGAGTCTTTGCTGTACAATTATGAATTTTAACTGATCCCCATCCAATGTATCCCCTGAATATTTACAAATGTGACTTTAAATTATCAAGAAAACGAAACTGTCTTGTGTTGATCTATACTGACAATGTTCTTTACCACATAGTAAAAGATAAATAAAAGGCTGATTTGAGAGCAATACCAATGCGATTTCCCGAAAGTGACATCAAAATCGGAAATATTCTAAGCAAACAAAAGGTGGAATTTCCTCACAGATTTCCAAGTGGGAACAACACGTTGTCTGTTGTACTGATTGCTCCTGCTTCAGAGGTTTGCAGAATCAATGCGGTTCATTTGCAGTCTGCATCTTTATTCTTTTGTGTTTCATGTTTGCGCTTGCGGCTTTATTATTTTCTTTATCCTTTGTTACAGTTATTTCCTCTGTCTCACCCATACCACGGTGACTCTCTTATTTCATTGTTGTTGAAAATTGTACTTGTGTTTTGACACACATTTTTCACCGTTCATTATTCAGACAGTACTTGATATCTGCGCTGCGAAGGGTGAGGGGTTATTTTGCCTGTGTGGCCCCCGAGTAAAGCACACAAAGAAGATAAAAAAGTAGACATAGTTCATAAAGAGAGCACACTGGCATGAAAACAAAAAGTCAACAGCAGCAGGGCCAAAAAGCAGAAGAGGAGCTGAGAGAAGGAGATGGATAGATAATAGAAAGTTGAGGGATGGGAGGATAGGAGGTGTGGAGGGGCTGTCAGCTATCAGGGATCAGAGATTAAGCCAGTGTCGTTTGAGTGGGATCCACCAGCTGTCCTGCCCCAGACAGCTTACTCAGTGGCTTAGGATGGGTGGCATCTTCCTCTCATAAAAGTCAACTAAACAAATGTCAAGCACATTTTAAGAAAAGCCTGCAAAATAAAACAGGTGTCAGGTTTACCAGCCTAACAGAAAGCAAATAAATTTACAGTTGTCTATTTCCTGTGTATTGGGTTGGGTTGTGTAGTCATAAAATCATGTTACAAAAATTCCCTTTAGTTCTCCACTATGGGAGGCTCTTTATGCTCAGTGCAGCATAGCAGAAAGTTGGAAAGACAAGACTTTTTATCAAAATGTGGCAACATTTGCAATCTCTTCTCTCCATCTTCTGCAGCACTCTGCTGTGCTGCTGTGTTGCTTCAGCTAGGTGTCATTACAAAAATGAACAGATGGTGCTGTCTGAGTCTTCACTGTCTCACATTGCATCATACTGGGAAGAATGGACACTTTAGCAATTCCTGTAGTGAATATAAAAACAATAGATGTAGTCGGTCCAAGACCAAACAAAGGAGAAAGGAAAGAGAGAAGACAGGTCATGCTGATAAATCTCCCCCTACTGGAAACGCTTGGAGCTCATTCAAGAACAAGGGAACCAAGAAAACTCCACTCACCCACGTGATGGATAGATCAGTCACTCTCAACAGCCAAGTTGTGTCCACAGTTGGCGAGATGGAAGGTGTTAATTTTAAACCGCGATTGGTGATATTTCATGCTGTTCCAGCACAAAAACAAAGAAATGCATTTGGCAGTAGTAATAATGATTGGACAGCTGCAGCTGCTGCACACTACTTGCTAGAAAAGAACAGAAATGTTGGACAAAACCCTGGAATATGCTCAGTGATAGTGTTAAACTCATTATTCATATTATATATGCATGGCAGAAAGTAAAAGAAAGTAATCATTAAAACCTCTACCTGATATTTGTCAGGGGGATATTGTTATTTCATCATAATGGTCAAATAATGCATAAAGAACAAACATTTTTGATATGAGAATTGATGTAATCAATTATTCACGAATCCATATTGTATTTAACATTTTGTCAGTCTAGACAAGCGTCACATTCCTACCTTGGCTGTGCGTAGAGGTAAAATTAATCTAGCAGTTTAGAATCTCTATTATAAACATTATTCCTATAGAGACGTGACTGAGCATCATCGGATGACGGACTGAAAATGCAGTACAATATGTAATTTATGGGATTTATAAAATAGGCCTTTGTAAAAGTATTTTAAAAGGTGTACATTAATGTATCTGTACTATTTCTGAATTGTGAGTTTAAAGCTGAATGGAAGTCAGAAATGCGTTTTCAACCCTTTTGGACCATATCCCTGCTCCTGTTGTAGTCAAATTTGAAAATGTATCATAGGAAATTTTCAAAAAATGAATTATTTTGTAATTTTTATATGAAATTCTGCCACTTTCATCTTTTATGTAAAAAAAACCAAAACCTCCTGGGGTCCCTGATGTCATGATGCCCATTGACTCGGGCCATTATCGGTTGAAGTGCAGTTATATTACGCCAATCCACCTGCCACTCATTTGCAGTTCCTATATATAGAGGGTGGGTCAGTTGGGATCTCTGCGGGTTTACTGTCAGGCGATAGATTGAGACAGATAGTGAGAAATAAATAGATGTAGCGACAGATAGATTTAGAGAGAGAGTGAGAGTGCGAGTGATAGTGATAGTGATAACGTCAGTAAGAATGCGTGACAGAGTGTTAGTTTAGTTGCGGCGGAGATGAGGGAGGTGAGTAGTCCTCCACCACAGAATGGAGGCTAACATCACTGGCATTCATCTCCATGTCCATCTCGCTGTCACTGTGCCGCCTACATCCCGCCCACTTGCCAACAACACTCCAATCAGATTCCTCCAACTTATGTCCTGCCCCTACAGCCCGTTTATTGGTTGTTTAATTGTTTGAATAGCGAATATGTCACAACATGGCAGTGGATGCTCTGGAAAAAAGGCATTTCAGCTCGTCTTTAAAACATTTTGCTAATAATGATGCAAAACCTTTTAAACATTATGACGTGTTTCATCAAATAATTCACTTAGGCTCCACATAAACAGCTCCAAGCATTTCTCTTTTGGCTTTATCACGTAAAACATTTCATTTTGTATGAAAACCAAAAGCAGGACAAATACTTGGTTTAAGCATTGATACAGTAGCAATTTTAACATTGGCACATTTTTCTCTTTTCTTACAAGCAAAGTGTTTGCGATTTCTTGCTCACAAATATTTTATTCAGCAATAATAGAGGTCCGAGGACATGGCAACACCACTTGACGCTGTTGCACAATGGACTCCATTATGTGAAGGAATACGAGCGATCAGACAAGTGCCTTTTTATCTTCACCTTCATTCTCACCTCAAAAGAAGTGGTTTAGATAATAAGATGAAAATCTTGTGCGTGATGGGCTTGAAGTTGTGCTGAAAATTCATTAAAATGTTGTATGCAAAGCAACTCCTTCAGTTAACTTAGACCTTTTGTGCCAAATAAGTACTTGCACAGTTTCTTAATAAAGCCCAGTTGTATTTATTCTTCAGCTGAGGTAATAGTGTTAAACTTTGGCCTGATGGACTCTGTGTGACCTAAGTTGTAAAAAATCAGAACAGCTGTCTTCAAGTCCTCTTTGGTTTTTGAGCTGCAGGTGTTTCCCTCGTTTTCCCTTTTGTGCACAAACAACTTATGTTGTTTGCGATTAAGGGACCTCCAAATTCTTCCTAGAAGTGTTCTTAAATCCTCCCCAATACCATTGACTGTTTGCCCAGGTACATCTCTCAGAGAAGCCAGCAGAGGGCTCAACTGCTGGAGGGAGAGGGGGGATTTAGATACTCGCTTGTGAGGACAGCCAAACCCCTGTGATTACTGCATAATCCTCTCCAGCATATCATGTGCATCATGGCAGTATGGTGAGCCTTTGTGACATCATGGGGGAGGCTGATGGGGGGCTCTTTAGTCCATATTTCTCTCTGTCCCTGCCTCTCTAATGCAGTCTCTCCTAACCTCTGTCTTACTATCTCACTCTTGAACTCTATTTCCTTGCTCTGTATTTCCCCTGTCAGTCTCTATCTGTCTCTCCGTCCCTCCCTCTCCATTGTCTGATGGTTGGGGAGGACTGGGGAGAGGCGGAGAGGAGATCAGTGGGGATTATCACTGTCTGGAGAACACGGATGGATTTGTACGCCATCTCTGTAGTTGGATGTTGTACCAACCTGCCCTCGACTAATGGGACAGCAGTGCACTGTCGTAGCACAAGTTGTTATCAGTCAAATGCTCTTAACCGGTAAAACTGCCCCTTTGGTGACTCTTGCAGGTCATTTTTCCACAACATGAGCAATCCACTCATGAGCAAATATTGGAAAAACAAAAATGAAACAATATGTAGGAAAACTTGGATTTGGAGACAGGAAGGGGGTGCAGCAATGTGAAATTTAAAACTAAACCTGAATCCGCTTATTAAAAAAGAGTAAGCCCCTGGCTCCCTTTTTATTTTAATCTGCCTCTCAGCTGTCTATTTTGTGTCCTGCTCTTCGTCGTCTATAGCCCTCAGTCAGTCTTTCAATCACACTAGCCTTCTTCTCTGATCAACACTAGGGTCACAGAGCCTGTCTTTCAAAAATGCAGCTGTAATTGGGATCCTGTGCTGAGCAGCACTCCCAGGTCTAGATGGCAGTCACTGACTGGAGGTCCCATGGTATACTTCTAAAACATGCTTACAAGGATCAAGCTTTTTATATTTAATGTCAGTAACCCAATGTAAGAATGCATGTTTAATTACTTTTAAGTGATGTTTAAAAATGTAGCATCCAGCAGTATGTCTGCTCTCATATCGCAGAAGCATGACAAGTCATGATTGGTACATTTATTTGGAGTGTTGTTGTTTTTTTTTTTTAATTGATGTTTAAACAAAACAAACATCAGATGGCCTATCATAGTTTTTGAAAATGACATATAAAAGTTGGCCTGTGGGGAAAAAGTACTGAGCCTTGCCTTCCCACTGATGCTCTTCTGGAAGGCAAGCTGGAAGTGATTTTAAAATGCTTGTCAAGTCTATTTCAGGAAATCTGAAGTTGTGTGTGAGTGTGCGGATATCGGCTTCTCTTTAAGAATGTGGATACTCAATGCCTCCACAGCTTGTCTTGTGCTATTTCTAATCGCAATGACATGGATTTTATATTCGTCTGGTTGTGTTTTTTTTTTTTTTTTTTTAATCTCAAGAAGCCAGATCAGGCAACTCAACGATGACACATTTGCACCTGAATGTCTCACACTGCAGGTGCCAGCTACTGCTGGAATACTTGGCATTTTTGCTGTATCAGTCTGAGAGTGAAATTGTAAATCCTGAGCTTTGTGCATACCACAACATTGAAGATGACTTTGGTAAAGTTCTTTGGTCTTCTTACTATGTAGATAAAGTATCACCAACCAGGTGAAATATATGTAAATGTATCACTTATTAGAGTGCTAAAACAGCACTGTAAACCATAGAAAAAACTCAGTCAACATTTCCTAAAAGCAGATAGCTATAGAGACTGTCCCTAACCTAAAAATACATACACCATTACTAATGTTTGTTGTACAGATACTATGACAATATATCAGAGAAGGAACAGTTCAATATTTAGGTACATACTTTTATTTTCCTTCTTAGAACTAAACAAAAGAAACATAAAATCAAGCTAAACACTAGACACGAAGCTACAGCAGGCAGGTAGCTAGCTTAGCTAGCACAAATATTGAAAGCAGAGGAACGGCTAACCTAGCCCTGAAGCAATAGAGGGGGAAAGAAGCAAATCTGCCCACCATACCAAAAAATGAAAGTTCACTCATAAAAAGCTTGTATTCAGGCACATTGTGCAGTTTTATGAGGGTTTGTATGTTGTTTTCCTTTGACTGGTTCAAGCTAGCTAGCTGAACCTCTCTGCTGCCAGTCTTCATGCTAACACTAGCTAACTGACTTTTAGCATTAGCTTCATATTATACATCCACATAGGTGTGCGAGTAGTAGCCTATCTATCTTTTTGTCAAAGCTGTGAATGATTTTTGGAAGACTATAGCCTTTGGCTCAAATATGTTTACCACACCAATGCATGTCTAAGGTGTTTTTGATGGAGAAGTGAATTTGTTGCAACAAATTTTCTTTTGTTTAAACCCTTTTGAGAAGGAATGAGTGATAATATGATGTCAAAAATAGTTGAGGAAAAGTACTCTGTGTAAATTTATTTCTGTCCACTGAAAGGCGAAGAGAGATGTCTTTCAGCTTGTAGGTGAGTGCTGAACGTAATGACAGTTTCTGGCATTTGAGTTGTCAGTCAACTTGTCAATAAATCACAGCCAAATACGAGGGTTTGGGAGAGTGCTTACATATCGCTGCATTCTCACACAGATACAAGGAATGTCCGAGCTATTAACAAAGCCATTTTTGCATCAGCATTATTCGCCAAAGCTTGATGGGAAACCCTTGGGTCTGGCTAAAGGCACAGCGGCATAAATATGGGCAAACAAAATCATTACTGAATGTTCAAAAACAACTTTTTCTCATAGAAGAATCAGTGATTCAGGCCCACAATATAACTCAATCTTCTCTTGCTCATGAATAATCTGCAAAAATGGATTCTATTGTGATAATTCTGCTTGTATAAACAAGATTGGAGTTTAAATTTTGTAGAAAGATTCACTGTCTTTCTAGGATTTTACCACCTAGTACAGTAACACAGAAAGAGCCACAAATTTAGTCTGGATGTGAATTTAGGATTTGCCAGACATACTTGAGATTAAAAGCTTTTTCCTGCCATGTAGTACATATAATCTATAACCCCTGCTGATATAGTAGACTGTTTGAATGTATATTTTATAAGACTTCTGTCCTTTTACATCAACAAACCCACTGCTTTCTTTCTTAATGGCTGTCTCATTTGCTGTGCATAATGGGTGCTGCTAAACCTCAAAGCCACATTCACATATATGCCCCCCTCTTGCATGTAAGCCATAACAATAACACGCCCAATTCACACTGTCACAACCTAAATGAATGCACATCAAATGAGCAATGCAAGTGAACACATGAGATGAAGGCACATAAGATAAATGTCAGATTTTGTTGAGGAGATAATAATCATCCATCAACAGGGATCCGTTCCCAAACAGTAAAAGGCCTGAGAGATTATGGGAAAATAAATACCACGGTTAAGGTTCCAGTGATTTATCTGTTTTCCGTGCAACTCGCACGAGTGTTCTGCTCCTCCAGTGATCTTTTCATCTCATATGATATGTAGGAGTTAGTGCTCTAAGAGGGCAGATGAGCTGGTGCAAGAAACGAGGTGTCGCAGGCAGTGGGCAGACGGTGATGATGAAGAGAAAAAGGATCTGGATGCTTCTTGAGTGCAGTTTTTGGAAGGGGGAAAAAAACGTGTCAAGTAGAATGTGACACGACAGGAAAAGCCAAGAATTCACTCACTTGTTTTTTTTTAAGATAAACTAGGAATTCACTAAAATATTTACAAGCAAACATGATGCACACAGTACAGTCAAGTAGCGTCGCTGGTGCATAATCATTACATCATTCTCTCTGTCTCCCATTTCATTCTGTTCTCTCTTCATACCTGAACATTTTCTGTGCTGTGTGGTTGACAAAAAGGCCTCATTTACTGTAAAACACAGTGATCAGCATAACATCTTGCAGAAGGCAGCACAACCCCAGGTGCATGAAGACATAAAAATGTGAGAGAGCAAAAAAAAGAAACAACATATATGCACAGTACAAAGAAGAACACAGTCTCCATAGCTGGTAGTATCCTTGTGCCTACAGACAAGATAAAATGAGGAGTAGAATTCCACTCTTTCTGCTGTCTGTAAAGTCGGCAGTATAATGGAACTTTTAAAAGTATTGGTAAACAACTGAAAATCAGACATTTTGAAAGCAAAGACCTTGCACATCATGAAAAGTTGAAATCCCTGCATGCCAACAGAACGTATCCCTTTTTGTATCAAAAGCCAAGTCTCCTGTATTTACTACATGCTCGGTGAATTTGTTTGGTGCTGAGCAGCAGAATTGCTTCTTATAAAAGCAGATAATGAGAACTCAGGGGAACACACAGGAAATGTAGACACCAATTTGTGTAGTACAGATAGTTACTGCTAAGGAGATGGTAATGGTCAAATAAGGTTGCAGAGTTAGTGCACTAATTTGTCTTGTATGTGTGCCAGCCTTTGTGTTGGATTTATTAAAACTGCAGCCACAGCAAATGAGAGAGAGAGAGAGAAAAAAAATCAACAATAGGTGCTCAAATGAGTCAAGTGACACTTCACCCTTAAGCAGCGAGGTCTGAAGTGGCTATTGGTAAGAGCATATTGGCTAGCTGGTTGGTGTGCGGTCAAAATGTCTAGATGACTGAGGATGATGGAGCTGATAGACCCATTGACGCAATGACGGCAGTGACCAGAATAGCAGAGAGCTGACCGTGGTGCTGAAGTGGCACATTTGTTTATGAATGCCGTGGTTGGGTGTTGTGTGGCAGTGGTCGTGCGATCGTGTTACCAAAAGTAATCTCTGCATTGGTGATGTGTTTGGAAGGCATGGGCCCCTCTACAGAGTGTGAATGATAGACGGGCTGCCAGTGCGGATGGGTGAAGTGTGTTGGCAATGCTAACACTCGTCTGTGCCAGAGCCCGGCACACATTGTTCATTCTTGGCCTCTAATCTGTGTGATCTGAAACAGAGGTGCTGACTCCAGTCAAAAAACCAGAGCACCGTCATTAAAGCAAGCTACCCCCTGCCCGCCGTCAGACGTCATGGTTTAAAAATAGCTCCTCTGTGAAAGAACACACTCTCCCGTCGGTCCAAGTGCATTTCAGATTCAGCCGTTGCTCCTCAAATTTGTCCCCCTTTTATTAGCCCTCAGGATTATGATTACTCTCCAATTTCAAAACCATGCCAACCCAGCCCCGACGGTTTTTCATCTGATCCTCAAGGCAGAAACAAGCCTCTCCACAGTAAGTTGCTAACACCCGCAAAAAATCATATTTCCATTTGCAGTCGCTCAGTTATGCTCTCACAGGAACTAAATTTTCTTTTAACTCTGGGTTTTTAGCCACAGTGAAAAATAACAAATGATTTGCATCTCTAAAAGGTGAGGCCGGTAAATTTTCTCCACCTATAGCAAAATCCAAGACCGTCATTATTTGTCTCACACTGGGGAATACAATCCACTGAGCACTGCACTTGTCTGCACAGCCCTGCTTTGAGTGAGTATTAACAGGTAGCAGGTTAATGAGGCACTTATCATTTGAAAAGATTAGGTATTATATCCCAAATACTGGAGCTGTCTTGTTTTATCTTAAGGATATTTCTGGCCTGCCTGTAGTTGTCTACCTAGACTTTGTTCTTTCTAAGCCCTATTAGCTAGATTGAATTTGAAATCTGTTACTTCTACCCATAAAGAAAATTTAATTGAAATTAGATGAGAAAAGGTACCACTCCTTTTTTCTTTCTTTTTTCGAGTAAATTATCAATGACTGCTCTTTTTTGATGCCCTCCAGCCAAAATCTGGAATTGGAATCCGTTCAAACTACAAGTCAATTGAAATTAAAAGTTTAATGCTGGCAATGGCGAGTGTGAGAAAGTGCCATTCTGAATATGACTGTGCAAACAACAAAAACTCATGGTAAACACTGCAGAGCTCGCTGTCGCCGAGGGATATGAATCCAGGTCATGACTCTGCATGTTCTGTCCACATGGCCAGGGGAGACATCACATCGCATCATCTGGCCAGAAGTGGACGTGTTTGTTCAGACTAGTCCAAAGGATCATGCAACCCCCTCCGCCCCCTACCTTCAGCTACAGATATCCCACGCCTCAGCTCTATTTAAACAAATCAGAGTGACTGGCTGCTCCTGTCAATGTCATCACCTACCCGACTGAGATCATGCCTCATCCACCCGCCCCGTGAGCAGAGATCTCACTCGAGAGGGAGTGCCGGGGAGCAACACTTTCGGATTTGAAAGGGCAGGGAAGGCTGCCTCCATGCAGGGCGAGTGACGAGCCGCTGCAGATTCTATCACCCGGTGAATCAAAGGACACGGTGATGTTGATGTAAAACTAGAAGGGGCTCCGTGTTTTGTGACATCTTCGTGGCCGTGAGAGCACGATCTGAAAAGAGCCCATCAGGAAATTGAAGATTCAAAAATTCCTTCCCAGCCCCTTTAGCATAAACTTATTTCTCTGCTCAATTACAGTTTATATCAAATGAAAGATGCCACAATTAATGTTTATGACTGATTAGGCATTGATGTGCTGTTTATTGTTTCATGGGGTATTGAGCTCAGTGTTTGTTTAAGGACTGTAAAGACGAGGCACTGTCTTGCCGTTGTCGTGGATTTTAATTACCACTTGATTGTTTGATTGTGTCGTGAAGGACATTTTTGCACAGATTACAGAAAAGTCACATGACTCAATTTGTGGAAAACAGAAAGATGCTGCTATCTGACTGTGATTGCTTGGGTCTTGAAATTGTATAAGACCAGCCATGAAAGCAGACTGTCATACTCACTCTAAAGATACCATATTTGTGAGTTGATGCCATCACACTTCATTAATTAGCGAAATTCATCAAAGCTCGGAGCCTTTAGTAAATTTTAGGCTTGCACACTGATGATAATGCCTTTGGTCTTTTCAGACGCTGTAATGGAGAATGAGATTTACTGAAATGGATTTCTTGCTTGAATGAGTGTCTTGCAGACAACTTTATTTTATTATGTAGTACACAGTATGTAGTTCATTTCATCAAACAGATTAAATGAAACTCTACTTCAACCCCAGTGTGCACTCAAATTCTGTATTGTTGCATTAAGCACGTCATTGCATTTGTTCATAGGTTGGAATTGCCTTACTCATACTTTCTGTAAAACCGTAATTGTTGCTATTATCTAAATTCTATGTTGGAAATAGTATTACTCATTTCCTCATACAGCTCACCATTGTAACATTCAGTACGCAAAACAAAGCGCAACACAATAAGTATCAAAGTGTACTCACCTTTATGTGGACAATGACAAAACGGCAGCAAGCTGCGAAGTCGTCACAGGATCAAGGACACGAGAGATTTGCTTCTAGTCTTTTTTTTCCAGCACCAATCAAATAAAACAGCTGGAAAGAAAAACTAAAGTATTCACTGTGCTTTGGAGCTGCAGAATAACTTTTCCTCTGGCCTTTTTCTGGCTGTGTCACACTTAATCAAATCATTTCGTATCTCCATAGCTCATTTGCCAGCACCTACTGAGACAGGGCCATATTTAAAGAACAGTTAATTGAGTGCATGCACCCACTGTGACCCACCAGTCCACTGCTGACCAGTGCTGGGGGTAACCCACTGCAAAGTAATGCATTACTGTAATCACATTTCATTTGAAACACAGTAAGTCAAAGCTTTATCTCACTGTGCCTTTCCGTGTACGCTTGTGCAACAATTGCCTGACCTCCAAAAATAATATTTTAATGAAATTCAGCACAGCAATGCTGTCTAGTGTGTCCGTGAGGAGACTCTTCAGTTTGGGCAGTCTTATGCTGACCCCAAGGATGAGCAGATTGTCTGACAAACAGTTTAAGAGACCCCTCGTCATGAAATATAACCACTTTCTGTCTGATAAACATGCTAAATATTGTGAAATAGTGTACTTTTAGTGAGCAACTTGAGTGAGTTTGTTGGCCCAGTAAAAACAAATCATATCTACTTCACACATATATTTTAACTTTTATGTCATAATTATGTAATGGTGTTAGGACTCCAGTCTCTTTTAAAATATATTATGAATACTGTAGATAGAGTTTTAGGGAGTTATAGTTCTTCTAAACATCTATCTGAGCCTTGTTCTTGCCACCACAAATGTCAGTGAGGTGCTCTTTGGTCTGTGTTTTTTAAATATTTGCTGTTACTTTTTCAATAAGCAACTTTATTAAAGAGCATTAAAAAAAGATATTGTGTATGTCCTCTTGTTAGGATTAGGAATTTGTGCTGATGTGGACATGTGCGAGCTTTAACCCAGTTGTTTACTGGTAAAAACTGCATCTCAGGCATTGTTGCAGAGTACCACAAAAGTAATCTATAACAAATAACTTTCTCCAATCAGTAAATAAGTAAAGTAATACATTACTTCTAACATTCTTTGGGGTGATCCCAACAATATTCCTCTCTGTCTGCCTTTTCTCGACCACTGCTCGTTGTAACGACACACGCACGCGGCATATCTGTGCCTTTTTCTGTGTTGTTTGTGAAGCCTCTTGAACGGTCTCCAACAACAATCATACAATTTCACAACAAAAAGGACAGCAAGCAAAGAGGATGGAAAAAGAACTGCACATTTGCCAGACATCCATCAATCTATTTCCCGTGACATGCCAGATGTGAACAAATGGGAAGCCTCAGTTTTTATTGTGAAAATAAAATCCAAAGCACCTTATGTTTACAGAATCTGCCAGGGAAAAAAAAACAGCTGTACGTTTAAAGCAACTCACATAAATCCTCTCAAACTATGAGGATTTTGTCTACATTTCCACCAAGCTTGCTGTCTGTTAACCTTAGAATATCTTTAGCAAATACATGCAATATCCTACTTTTGTACTTCTGAATCTGGTGACATACTCATGCACATGGAAAACAATACAGTGTAATTTAATACTTCCTCTGCAGTTTTAAGCATTTTCATCCTACATTATATTTGCATGCCCTTAGTTAAGTTGTAATGTGCTTGTTAGGCTCATTAGTCACTCTCTTACTGTTTCAGTTTAACTTTGTGCTGTTTTGCATTTTCGCTTTTAATTATTTATGTTGCCTCTTGATATACGAGACAAACTTTGCAGCTGAGAGAGCAGGTAAGCAGAAGCCAAACAGTCACGGCACAAATATCAAAGGAAAAATAAGAGAGATGGATGGCAGACTTTGAATTACTGTGTCCATCACAGCCACATTCTTTGGCAACTCCATTTGAAATGAAACTCACCTCGGAATCAGATTCATTTTACATTCATTTCCGTTCTTTTAAGATACTCCCATACAGCGTGTTTATTGTAGCATATTCTAGTGGAGGATGAGGTAGATGCTCATTTTCCTTCCAGCACAATCAGATCTCTCGCTCATGACCTGTTATCTTTCATTTTCACCCACAGCATGGAAAATAATGGGATCAAGGGCAAGCAGTCAGGCAAAAGCTTCTGGAAATAGATTAAGACATGCCCCGCACACCAGCCCCCTCTACCTACACTCCCTACTTCACTGGGATTCATTTTCCCTTTCATTTCCCAGGCCACTTCTTCACTCCGTCATATTTCTGTGTGTTTTGTCTCATCTATTCTGCAGCTCCCAGGCTGTTCCCCTTACAGGCCTAGCAGTGCAATTAACAGCATCTAATTCAGTCGAGCAATTACAAACAGGCGCACATTCATCAGTATGTATGCAAAGAAAACTGTTACCTTTCAAAACTATTAAAAAAAGGACAGACATATCACCTGTTAATAATATTTCTAACATTAACATATTGTTGCTATCAGGGGAAACCTCTAATCTCTATAATGTCATTTTTATTAGCTTTGCATTATTATGTTATTGTTACTGGCTAAGCTTTACTTCTGCCTTTGGCTGTTAGACACATTAATTGTCTGACCATATATAAAAAGAAAGTACCAATGTTAGCAATTCAGGATTCAAGTATTTTAAAAACTGAGTTTTTTTTTCTTTTTCTTCTTCTTCTTTTTTTTCTGGTCATTATCCAAAAAAGTAACGTTTTTGGAAAAACAAAGTTTCTGCCCACCGGCAACATAATACTGTTACAAGTCTTTGATCTTTTTCAGATTTCAGTCCTGGCTGACCGGGTGATAACTTCTCTCAAGGAAGCAACTCCACTCCACCCTGCCATCCCTGTTTTTGCTCCGGCTCGTGTTTTATTTGTTGTCGGTCTCTCTTATAAGGCCAGTTTACACCAAAGATTTGCGCTAAGAAAAAACAGTTGCAGGGAAAATTGCAGTGAAGTAAACTGGTCCGTCTCCACTCGACACAAGCCGACTGATGGTGTCGCTAGCAGACACTGCAGCCAGTCAGCACATAGGAACGTCACCTGTTGCTAACAGGTGCAGCACAGAGCAGCCAATAGGAACACGTGCTCTCTGAAAAGACCCGTAATTGGCCCAAAAGTGTTTGTCATGGTCTTTATTTTTTCCAAACTGGTATACAGAGAAAAGGAGAGGTGCAGAAGCCCAGCGTTCTTTCAGATCACCAGAGTAACAATCAGCTGAATGATTGTTATGCAATTTTTGCCCATTGACACCAACCATAAACTGCCTACCCCAGCTTTAACAGGTCTCGTTGGTTAAAGACAAAGCAGTAGCACACAGGCATTCAAGACAAAACCTCTCAGAAATCCAGCAGAACAGCAACTGGTGAATTCATTTACAATGCAGCCAAACAAATTCACATTAGTTTAATAAAGAAGTCTTTGCAATTGCTACTGTGATCTGATTTCATGCTTAACTAACAATTGTGGTTAGCCGCCTCCTGTTTCGCCATTTGAATGCTTTTAATGTGAAGCAGCAGCTGTAGGATATTCTGTTTGCAAGGCATTAACCTAATATGGATCTGAGATGTCTGTGAAGAAAACCAAAAGGAAACGGGGGCTGTTACTCAGTTAGATAAAAATTGAGCTGAATTTCATACATGCATCGTTTCCTGTGAATTCCTCTTTCATGTCAAGGCAATTTGAATCCAGCATGAGAAAGCCAAACCGCTACAATGAAAACTACTGTACTATGGAGTATGTCATGTCAAATGTAATCACTGTACCCTCAATGGCTTGTGCAGGAAAAAAATCTTGCCCATAAACAGTACCATAGATGTGGTTTGATGGTGAGAAAATCCTTCCTATTGTTAATGTAATAATAGTATGTCACCTCAAAGCCTTCATTCCACTCAGATATATTTGAAAGAGATACATCAACTAGAGTCTTTTTGGAGTATTTGTTGTTATGTCAGTGTTGTGCAGACTCCAAGTGAAACACGGGTCTGTTGGGATGACTGCAGCTTTTCTTTTCCCCTCTCTCTCTCTCTCTCATTATGAAGATGTGAATTTTAAATATACCGAGCACGGAGTTACACATAAGAGATAAAAGGGGAACAATAGTATCCCTCTCAGGTTTTGCCCACGGTTTCCTCAAGCTAAATGCTGAGTTGGTGACACACACTCAGAGCTAATGAATTATTCAATAGCCTAGTTTCATTTTTGCGAAAAACTTGGGCTGGAGGTGATTATTATATCTACTGTCTGCAGGGCGAATAAACACTGTTGCTTTTGCCCCCCTCCCCTCACTCACACCCAAACCGTTGTATATTCTTTGGCTTGAAAAGGATGAATATATCAGCTACAATATGAAGTAGCTCCAAGCAGTGCTTACATACTGTATGGTGTTAATGCAAATGTGTAAAGCTGGAGAAATGACCGTGCAGGTTTTGGGCTGTTTTTGGGTCTCCCTGCTCGGCAAAGCTAAACTTAAGGCAGTTTTATCAAACGTCAACGTACAGCGATGGTTTACTATATTGACTTATTTGCCTGATTTTATCTAATCTCATATTATCCCAAATATTATCCTCTTTTCCTGTTGGCAGAACTAAAGGCCAACATTATTTAAACGCTTAAATTATCATTTTAAAGATCAGACCTTAAGGCTGCTGTTTTTAATGGGCCTATTCTACTAAATGTATAGATTAAAATACAAAGTTTAGATATTAAATATTGTTTTAGGTTGTATTAACAAATGCATGCAAGTATGTTTCCATGTCACACCACATGCTTCGCACCCAAAATAACACTTATTATAAATCACAGCTGATCAGTGCAAAACCGACATCCTGCACATCATTTACAGCTCATACAAATTTGAATTACAGTATTATAATTAGAGAGGTGATAATTTGAGGATTAAACGTGCCGAGAACCATGTGGAGTAAAGACAAAAAACATCCCTGGTGACAACGCAGCAGCACACATCAAACCATGTGTGCAAACGTGACAGTCTTGCTAAAGAGGTCGAGGGCTGGTTTGGAAGTGAAGATTGAAAATAAATCTTAAATGTTTCAAAGTCTTCATCTTACTTGAAATGCTGCCTTTTAAAACAAACAGTTTAAAAAATGCATGAATAGCACAAAGCTCAAGGATAACAGATTGTATGATTTTAACCCTCTTTTATACAATATGTAACATACAGAATAATCAAGCTGAATGACAAGAGATTTTGAATGTATGCTTTAAGTTGGCGTTCTTGTACTGGGCGATAGAAACCATTTATGTTAATATGCTTGGATGGTTCATGAGTGGCCAGCTCTGATAAAGCACTGTGTCTAATTAACACGCTGACAGCAGCACTGTCTGGGCAATCACACTCTCCCAGTTTATTAAAGTGGTTAAGGAAGTCACTCCGGCCCTTGGGGGACTGGTACAGTAATTTTTCCCCTGCAAGCCAGATGATACGCCCAGAGATGAGGCAAACCGAGTGTGACTGTCTCTCCCTCTCGCTTTCTTTTTCTCCCCTCCTCCTATTTTTTTCCCTCCATTTTCTCCGCCTTGCCCTCCATGCCTCTCTTGCACATCAATATATCTCCACCTCCTCCCTTTTTTTCATCTCCACCCGTCCCTACTGTCGGTGTGAGTCGGAAATGTAATATCACATGCACTCTTTTGGAGCCCCCCCCCCCCCCCCAATGAAGTCTAAAAATAACTCTCTCAGCAGGAAGTGCTGACTTTTGCCTCCCACATCATTTTAGTGTAAACAACAAGACATTTTGATTGGTCAAGACAGGCTTCAGATAGCAGCGCAAGAGAGTTGAGCTTGATTGGTGTCTCGTCAGCAGCAGTAAATAGCAGAACACAACATGGAATACTTTGAAGCTGCAAACAATAATTAGCATGAGAGATGGGGGAGATTTGGTTATTGTATTTACTACTTGGCAGGCAGAGCTGTAATACCTAATGTAACCCAGGCAAATTCAAATATAATTTAGATGATGCTTTATTGCGGATAATGGTTGTTGACGCTTCGTCCCCCTGAAATAAATCAGTTCATGAGATTCCACATCCTTTGCCAAATACTCAACTGTTCATTGGAGACAGAGGTGCATGCATTTGCTGCATTTATTATTGGTTCATCTTTTAGGATAACATAAAACTAATGAGGCCAAATTTAATACAAAGTCCTGCAGGCATCAGCACAAAAAATACTTTCAACAGCGTGTAAACATCCTTCTTAGCTGCACTTTTGGGAGCAATAGTGCGCCTTCCTGCATGTTGCTGCAGACAGGATATCAGCTGTTCTGATTGTGTGCGATGGGACTTTAAACAGCATCTGAGGTGAAATAGATACCTCTCTGTTTCCTGCCAGCAGTCCTTTGGTAGGGGCCAGTGTTTTTTAACAAAATGTTTGAACCACAACAGTACAGTGCACTAAAACGTATCTGTTTTAAAGGAAATTCAATTTCAGGAAAAAAAAAATGTTATCTTTACTATAGCAGCAAAACTCTTGGCTCAGTGCATTATTTTTCTTTTGTAGGATTCATAACACAGAGGCATCAAAGGAATTGTTTGTGCAATATGTGTAGTATGTGTTAGGGCTGACTGTGGCTGAAATTGCAGCAGGAGGTCAGTGTTATCCACACACTATTTTGTCTGTTTCTACTATCAGACATCTTCACAGCTTTCAGATATTTGGCAGTGGCCTCATGTTGTTTTTTGTCTTAGAGCATAACTGTATGTTGACAAGGCGTGTTAATGTTTTTGCAGACAAGGATAGCCTCTCTGGGATAGTTACAGGCTGTTGTCCTTTCCTTTCCCGTGCTCTGAGAAATACCCAGAGACCTTTGGGCCGCTCTTAGCACTCCTCTAACTGAGCAAAGGTCAACACTTGGCAGGGCAGTGCCAGTGACACTGACCTTAGGCGTATGTGTCGTGTGAGGTGGCGAAATCTAAGGCCCTCTGACATGAGCCATAGTGACTCAGTCAGGCTTTAACCCTCAGTGCACTCTGACTAAACTGCGTTCTGCACTTTTTGCTTACCTTGCATTCGAAATGTTCACATCAGTGAGCAGCTCTTGACTTTTTTTTCTTCTGTAAGCGTTACTCCTGGACTCAGAAAGGTTAGGTTGGACACGGTTCAGAGAATTTCATGATTATTCATGTCGAAAAAGCCTAAAGATGCAAAGCGCCACAAGCAATTGGCAATGTATGAAGTCACTGTAATGATGTGTACAGTGTGTTTGTAGAGTATTTTTTTGCTGCTACTGTAAATATGCAACATACATTAAGTATATTACATTTTTATTACATTACACAGTATATTACAGACTTACAGTTATGTAAAATAAACTGGCCTTGCTTTTTGAAGGTCAACTGTTCCCATATCACCAAACTTGTTGTTATTTAAATAACAAAAGAATATACATATGTCAGTGTACATGAGGAAATATGCAAACATAACAATAATAAAAGACCCAGGGTTATATTCACTAGAAAAACATATAAAAGAGCGAGAAAGAGTTTTGAGGCCTTT
>JAQLOL010000014.1:10935796-10969687 GCA_029783665.1 Naso thynnoides
CTGATGGTGCTAAACACTCACTTTAGGGTGTGGTAATAAAAAATTCATTTAAAAAATTACTGAATTAAGATGATTATACTGGAAATTTAATCTAATTAGATTAAAAAGATGATGTTGATGAAGTTATACTTCGGGAAAATGATTTGCAGTTGAAAAAGAAATCAATATTGTGATATATAATGTCGCGATACTCAACATATTGCAATACCATGGCAATATTGTATCATGGGGCTGCTGGCAATTTCCACCTCTGTTAACTTCCTTATATTTTTTAATTAATAGAGTTTATTGTGAGGTCAAGATGGCTTTATAATTCACTCTTAAGTGCAAATAAATATTTGAATCACAATATAAAAGTCAGAATTTTTGGCATTTTATTGCAATGATGGAGCATCTTTCTTTCCTGTGGTCATAGTTTAAGGTGACTGGGAATATCTGAAACTGTCGTAGCTGCAAAACGCCGTCATTCCTCGCATTGATTCATCCCCTGCCACTCTCCACTGAAGCCCTGTTTGTTTGCTTTTCAAAGCACTTTATCTTGCGCTTCAGCTTGGGAGTTTTCTGTTCTCGGCTTTGAGCAACCTACAGTATCTTCTGC
The DNA here is from genome assembly GCA_029783665.1 of Naso thynnoides. Taxonomy (NCBI): domain Eukaryota; kingdom Metazoa; phylum Chordata; class Actinopteri; order Acanthuriformes; family Acanthuridae; genus Naso; species Naso thynnoides. The sequence continues at coordinate 10,936,395 of JAQLOL010000014.1, forward strand.
TCCTAATGTGCCAAATTCAACAGGGACACGAAAACAAAAACCGCAGAGAGAACACAGCATTTCCCACTGTCCACGCAGCCAGAATTCTCCACTTTTGTGTCCTCCGGAGAAAATACTTTGGAGTAATTTGGAGACAAACATCCGGTGGGTAGAAAAAAATCGCCTGTGGCAGTCATTGAGTGTGACACCTCCAGTAGAGGCAACGCTGACGTGTGGAGGAACGGTTGCATTATATTCATCCCCAAATGGCCTTAAGCGAAACTTCTTTGATTAATATGTCTGTTAGGGAATGATATGCACCGGAGAGAACCACTTTCTGAAAACACAACCATCATTCAGCCAAAACATTTTTGTCCGTCAGGTTTAATGTTTTCATACGTCCTCTGATGGAGGCCATAGAGGAGGATGGAGAAGAATATTTGGGGGGGTGAGCAATATGTTTTACAGGGTCTTTAACAGCTCCTGTGTGACAGACGAAATCATCACCATCAATCTCATCATGCACTCGTGCTGATAACTTGCATTAAAGTCAAATCCCTGTGTTGGCCATTCTGAAGCCATCCAATTAACAGACAGAATTGTTATCACTGCTAAATATGTGATCATGTGTGTTGGGGGGTGGGGGCGGGAGGTCTCTCATAGCCATGCTTCATTTTAGAGATTGAGGTCACTCCTATAGTCAAAGTCATCACCAGTCATCACACTTTTCACTGAACACACACACACACACACACACACACACACACACACTCTTCTCCTCTCCACCACACACTGAACATAGCAGGTGGTGAGGTGTTAAACAGGCCATGATTTGGCTAGAATTTGATGGCAGGCACCCTCTGAAGGCCAGGGGGTGGCTAAACAGGATTTCACTGATCCACTGACAGAGCCAGTGCTGCCAGTCCCAGTGCATTATCAGTGCCAGTCTGGGCATTTCTATACACTCACAGACACCCCACCATATGTGTTTGGCAGCGATGCTTCAGGGTAAAGCCTGTAGGCCCGTATGCGTTATTACAACCAGCGACTTTGCCTTTATGCTAACCCTTGCACTTAATCGTTATTGGCTAAATCCGTTAAGATTTGTCAACGTTATCAGCGTCATGTCAGCGTTCTCTCCTTCTTGTCAAGTGATACCAGTGACGCGTTCACTCCCGAGGGAGGCTGAGCAGCAACCTTTGCCTTGTTCCTGCGTGTGTGACCATGCTTGGATCAGAGCTGTGGCGTTCTGCTGGGACTGAGTAGTCTGAAAGGCATGTAATCCTGTTCCCACTGCTCCACTGAGAGCAGCAGTGGTGTGCATGTGAAGCTGTGTGTTTCTACCTATGCTTATTTTTGTAGAGCTCTGGGGTGATAATGCCAGGGCAAATTCACTTTGACTTTAATGTACGTGTTTTTTTTAGCGAGAGGGAGCCACCTCCAAGATATGGACAGCTACACTGAGCATAACAGGTTGACAGGGGAAAGCTGCTTTGTTTAAGGGAGAGCAAAACTCATCAGGGCTTTGCTGTGTCCATGAGATGCACAGTCAGTGGGATTTATAATTGGAATTAACACTTGTCCCCCGGTGAGTTTTTCAGGCTAGTTATCATTAATGTAATCCAATTAGTACATTCATTGTGCTTACAGATTTGTCTCTAAATGATTCATTGCAGGTGCACTTAATGTAGACTCATTTATTAAACTAAATGATTCATTTGATATATTTTATTCCATATGCATCCTCATATTAGCGTAATGCTAATGTTTTTTCTTTTATCTGCATGTATGTAGCTGTTTTAGATCATCTCTTTAAAAATATTACTTAACCTGCTAGGATAAGAGAAATGCTCCAGTGCAGTAAATATGCAGGACATTCACCTCATTAATTAACATTTAAACCACACACATACATATGTGTGGCTACCTTGCAAAGGCCAGAGCTGGCTGCACAAGACTACAGCAGATCACACGTGTGCTTTGGCAATGCACATCACTCAAATCAGAGGGTGCAGATGAAAAACTCTTGCCACCAACAGATGGCTGAAAAGATATTCGATCAGCTCAAAGGGATGGACTTCACACAGCTCACTCGCTGTTATGAAAGAAACAAGAGTGTTTGAGTCAGCGAGCTACATTGTGACGACGTCCCCAATCACTGCAATCTCCCTGTGCCCAACTGTCCCCATAATCTACTTCATAATCCAGACAGACCCATTGTAGCCAGATAGCAGTTGGATACTGACCGACAGCTAAAGATGGCAAGTAGTTAATTGCAGCCTGAACTGAATCCCTCATTTGTGTTTTTCAGGAAAAAATGTCAGTCTTCTTTTTAATCAGGGTATTCTGCCATTTTTAACCCAATTAACAAGACAGACAGCAGTGTGTCAGCAGCCTAACAAGACAAGCAAGCAGCAGCTTGTCTGCTAATTTGTGAAATTACAGTAGCTAACATTAGCTAACTTTAGTTAAGTAGCTAATGGGAAACTAAGCACCTCTGCTTTATGACTTACCAGATGTTTGTCATTATTACCCTAAGTAGAGAGCTACATGGTATTTACCACTAAGTATAATTCTGCTTTTGAGTGAAGTTACTAGAAAAAGTTTTTCTTTTTTTTTTCTTCTTCCTTTTCTTTTTTTTTGGTAACCTTTAAACATTAAATTCAGACAAAACTCTCCCTTCTATGAGGCTAGCACAGTGACAGTAAAATTTAACCTAAAAATGAAACAGTTTCGTTCAAACACTTTTACTTGACAAAGTTATATTTGCTCTAACAAAAATCCACTAAAGACGGCAAGGGGATACAGTGGATCTATTCATTTTCCATCCATAACATCGAATCAGGCAAAAGCAGCCACGTCTAAAATATTAAAATAAACTAAAATATGTGTCCTAATCTTACTGTAGTTATATTGTCTTTTTAGCTGTCACTGTAGTAGAGCTTTCACATAATTGTTAGTTGTCCACTTTAGAGGAAAGTACTACTTGATCTATAAAATTTCCTATTTTTATTATTTCCTAGTATTTTCATAGTTGTGATTTTTTTTTATAGTTATCTTATGTGCACTAGATGTTTCTGGTGGTTGAGGAATGTACAACAGAAGTATAACAGAAAAGCAGACATGAATAATAGGAGTTTTTACGAGGTTTTTGTGTACCTCCACCAATTGATGCAATGAAACTATAAAAGAACCTGGGCGTGGCTTGACTGCTGCCTTGTTGACCTGCAGTTGGGCAGCAGACGGCGCAGAACGAGGACAAACTCGACATCAAAATTATAGAGCACTGCTGGATTGCTGGTGACACACCACCTCCTGCGCCTCTCCTCCCACTGCAGCACACATCAAATCAGGAAAATAACAAACAGGCTCAGGGAAAGCAAACTGAAATATATCGCTTTGCAAGGCGCCCACACGAACATGGAACCCTGTGAATCCAACTCTACGCAGCTGCCTGAAATATTTACGCAGTTAAACCTTTCCGAGTCACAGTTTATGTGTCAAATGCAGTGCAAGACAGCGCTTGCTAAGCCTCCTCCTTCAAAATCTTGAGTAGGACTTTTCTTGCTTTTTCATATCAATAGAATCATCCGTTACGACGGTGTAGGGGCTAATCACATCTTCTCTTCAGTAAGCCTAAGTCCTAAACCCCATCTCAGTCAATTTTAACACCGACTCCTCTAATCCTTCTCTCTTTTGATGTTTCCTGCTGTTTGAATAAAATCAATATAATTTACAGCAGAAAAATGCCTTCCCCTTCCTTCATCTTGGCTACTTTGAAGACCAAAGCCACCAAAAGGATCTCGCTTCCATCCTACTGATCTCAGGAGTCACAAAAAGACTGAATTGTATCAGTGGGTGCTAAGACCAGCCCCCTTGCTTTGCTCATATATGCCCTCAGTAGCTCCATATGCCAAGAGAGCTGCCAAGGGAGCGGACAGGCAAGCTCAGTGAATGCCAATCTGCAGATGCAGGAGCTGTCCGCTCATGCATATTAAACCCACACCACCTGCTCGTCGTACATCACACCCTGCATTCTTGGTCCCAGGAATTTTAATCAACTGCGCTGACAGGAAGCTACTCTCTGGTCGACGCCGGTGAATCGCTCGACTCCTTTCCCCTTACTCCGCCGAGATGGGGATGCATGTTTATGTTGCATTTCTGCAGCGTCCTGTTAGGAAGACAGAGTGACAGGTGAAGAACAGAATATGGCAGAGAAGGGGGGAAAAAAGGACCGCTGCACCTCCAAAATATGAAGATCTCCTACGGCGTGTGGTTGTCGTTCTTGTCAGGTTCTCACGCTCTGCCCACCATCCCTCCTCTCCTGTTGTCCTCACAGGTGTGAATAATTGGCTGCATCATGTTGGATTAACTAACAACAGTGAGAGGAAGACAGACAGGAAAAAAACAAGAAAAAACATCAATATGATCCTACTGATTTCTCAATCTTTATCCATTACACAGTAAGGTTTAGGCAAATCAGGCTTCCCAAATTTCCCTTTTTTCTGCTTTTCTTACCCTCTCTTGATTACTTTTTCATCACTTTGCATGTTCAAAACCGCACAAGAGATGCTGCTGCATAAAACAGTATTTTGAGTCATTTCCAATTCAAATATGTTTGTCAGGCATAAAAAGGGAGCATGGTGAATACCCATGGAAGGCAAATAAAAAAGCAATTTTTTTCACAGCGAAGTATCTTAACACAAGGGAGCAGTGATAACCCCCCATCTTAACTCATCAGCATCAAGAAATCAGCGTATTTCTTATTTTTCTTTTCTTTTTTTCTTTTTTGCTTCACCTGTCATGTCAGTGAAGATGTTACAGTGAGTAAATGAAGACGCAATTAGGTACTCGTCCGACTGCACCTCAGTCTCTCTGCCAGTTTCTGCTGGCAAAGCATAATCCTCTAGAACTCCCGGGATTAAATTTTTATGCCATCTTTTTAAATATAGTCTTGAATTAAAAAAAGACAGATGGAGACAGGCACTGCCAACGGCAGACCAAGTGTGCCATGAGCAGTGTGGTAACAGTTAGATGCACAGTAAAAGGAAAGCCAAAACATGCCATGTGTGATAAATGGTTTGTTAAATTGTAATGAAGAAATAAAAGACTTTTCATTTGAATAAAAAAGATGTTTTGATGGACACATGCTGTGCACGTACACACACACACTGAAACTGCAGATTGTAATTACATCTGTGAATAAGTATTTAGTAAAAAAAATTAACCAAAACTAATTATGTTGATGTTATTTAATGGGTAGTAGAGTTGATTAAGAATTCAAATCAGTCGTTTCTAAGTTGGAATAGATTGCATTTTTACAGTTGTATCTTCTCAGTTTTTTCTCATGAATAATTACAACCAGGTAATAGGCTACCTAAGTATATTTTTAGAAAGCATATTTTTTAGGGGTGGCTGTGGTTCAGTAGGTAGATACCGAACCCCATAAGGCTCCTGATGGCTGTTCCTTTGGTGTGTGAACATGTGTATGAGTTTCCTATGAGCACTTTGGCCTTCTGTGGAGAAGCCATCTTGCTGTTCGTGTATATATAATGGGCGAATGCAAACGTGTTGTAAAAGTTTTGAGTCGTCAAAAGACGAGTAAAGTGCCATATAAACACAATCTATTTACCATTTACCAAAGCATGTCCTCTCATCACATCTAAATACATCATTCTTCTTACAAACCGCTTTGAATTTGCAAGCGTCTCCCTTCACAAACGCTCTTCACTTCTCTCGTACCTTCTTGCACACTTGTGTGTTTGCATTGTGTGTTTTTAATTAGTATCAAAGCCTCTTTCACGGCGTCCCATTTGTAAACAACGATGAATTATTAATCACTGAATCCTTCCTCAAGCAATACCACAGGTATGTATATTTCAGCAAAAACTTCAGCAAGCTGTAATTTTTGCCTCATTTCTTGCATGTCCTGTCCTGGATTTTAAATCTAAGTTTAATGTCAATGCTGTGGCAACTGCACTAAAGTGACCTCGCCCATTAAATATACATTTGACAGATTCAGAATTTTTTCTCTAGTTGTTAGTTATTCTCTGTTATTTGCTCTGTAAGTAATGGAGGTAATGGTATTAAAGTAGATCGCCCACTGTTGAAAATGAGGTGGAGGCACTCATCCCATCCTTAACAGCTTTTATGAGTTTTCCCCGTGGAGTGAATGGATGCATGTTTGTGACTGCATCATACTGGTTTACCTAATGTGATGTGCATCTCCAATGACAGTCATCAAATACACAAATCTGTCACAAAATAAAAGTGGCGAAAAAAACCAAAAACATTTAATACTGGAGATCATAAGCACTAACACGATTTTGTCCCTCCTGGTGGTATATTATGATAATTACACCGCAAATTACAATCAATGAATCAGGATAAATTATCTGTCGAGTTCCATAAAACTGCATATGGGTTGTGAAGACAAATTAGCGCAGAAGAAATTGCCTCTAATAGTATTGTTCTGTGTTTCAGCATCTCATCAACATCATTACTGATTCCAGCGTTACACAGAAACTCACTAACGCTTGACAGATCTCATTTAAACCCCTATAGCCAAGAAACTGTTGCAGGAGATCAAGCAAAGTTGAATCTCTGCTCTCTTTTCTTTGTCTCAGCGTCATTGTCATCATCCACATTTTGAGTGGCTAGCATTGTCTATTTTTTCTGTCGCTGAGTCAGAGAAATGTGCAACCGAGGAGACACATTATCTTTAAAGGCCCTCAAGGTGCCTCGAAAAAAGCACAACTTGGTGTACTTTTAACAAGTGGACAACATGAGTCATGTTAATTTCAAGGAACTACATTCATTGGTGCTGCTCCCTCTGTGTTCCTTGTATTGTCTTGAGGATAATTTTGTAGTATTTCATTTGTAGCAACTTCAGGTCTGACATAAGTCAAACAGCACAGCCTACTTACATAAATACAGTGAGAGGTAATCAAGTAAGAAAGTCAAGGAGGGTCATGAATGAATGTTTCAGTTCTAATATTTTCTCCAAGTTCTGCTGAAGAGGAAATAAAAGCTTAATGGTACGATATGAGCTGAAAATTTTATTGCAACATTTTTAGGCTGTATCTAGATACACAATATATATCTCGGTTACACTTGCAAAATCACTTCATCAGAGAACTCTGAGACAGAACTGAACGTTACACATTTTTCAACCTAAGTCCCTCTCTGATGTGACAATATTATATATAAGGATGACTGTTGGTACTTCAGGAGAAATATTAAAAACAATTCCATTTCTGATCAATAATCTTAGTCATCTAGATGTAATTACAAAGTGGATAAAGGCAAGTAATAAAACAAGTAGAACTGTCTGATAAGTAGAGAAAATTATGCCACTTTACTATAAAGCAGCCCTCAAAATAAGGAGAAAACACCATTTATTCCATACCATCATGAAACAATACCCAGTACTTAGATATATAATCTCATGCCTTAAAAATCAATATAGCATCTGTTTATTGCCCAGCCAAAGCCAGAGTTGGCATTTCACATTTCTGCAACCTTTAATATTTTGAAACTTTGAGTTAAGGATTAGATAAAAAATCCTGTTTTTGCTTAAAATACCCAATTTTGCCACCTTAAACATGGCAGCAAAATATACCAGTGTCCTTTTAAAAATACTTTTTTTTATTGGTTGAAACGTAAAGTCACAGTGGTGTTGAATGCCACACACCACAACCATCCCCTCCTCCTCCTGATGAGAAAGTCAGCTTATGCATGAAGTCTAACCAGCATCAGTCTGATCGGTATTAAAGGAAAAGTTGACATGTTACACATGAAACATACAGATTTAACATATTCATGTTGTGCAGAAACGTACAATGCCAACATTTTATTTTGCTGTTTTCCTTCTTCTGTGCAGAAGACTGATGCACTGTTTCCTGTGTCTTTCTTAAGGAAACAGTTCCACCCAAAATCACACACTCCTATGTGAGCCCCAGCTCCCCTGATGTCTAAACAGCCTATTCTATCAGATATGCAGGTTGTCTCTGACAGTGCAGACACATTGCTCCTCCAACAGAGTTATAGTGCACATCAGACAAGAAACAAGCTGAGCCTTCTGGTAGAGCACAGCTCAGGTGGTTTTTGGACTTGCAGTGCAGTCTCTTGGCTGCAAAATGCTTGCACTACACTGCGTGGGTTGTGGAGAGAAATTTCAAGGTCACTTTATGATCTGTTTGGAGCTGGCTGGGGGGAGGAGGGGGTTTGGAAATGCAGGGGCTTACTTGTTGTGTGTACGCTTGCCATCCAAATTTTAATCAAGATTCAGCTGACACAGGGTCAGGAGATAATGTAGATAATTAAAACTTTTTATTAGAGGGTAAATTGTTCCCTTAAGGTTCAATACATGTTTGATGTCTTGTGGGTTCTACTTTATTAACCTGCTGCTTTGGGCCTGTCACTGTAAACACATTCAAAACACTTTGTTCAGTTCACCTAAAAATGATGCCGTGACTGGACTCAAAGGTGTCTCGACAGCCAAGAAAAAAAAAACAGCACTTTGATCTCCTGAATGCACCCTGTGATGGAAAATGGAATTAAAATGCATATATTCGAGCTCCTTTGCCAAACATTTAAAATCCTCTGCAAAAAGAAACAGTAGATGGGGGGAAAAAAAGGTTCCCCATCTTTGTTATTTAGAAAGCGTAATCAGACCATTAATCTTCAGTATATAAGTCACAGCTTGGCACTTTAAGGCCACCACCAGTTGGACTAGAGTGAAGGACCACTAGAGTACCTGTGACAGATGTCCCACCGAATTCCCATCACTGAGCTGTCATGGCGACCAAGGCCATGTGCTCTTTAACCCCGCTTACAGGCAGCGACTGCCACCTTTAGCCAAATGTCCTGCAGGTCAACTACGATTTGTTTGTGTCATGTCAGGGACAGGAGGTCTCCTAAGGCGTGTCGCCTTGATGATCCTGCATACGGTACTTTATGAATGTATCTGCATGTTTCTGTGTGTTTGTGTCTCCGGGGCTCTTTGTGCATACAGTATCGACCGTGGCTGTCTACAAGTATTGAATATTCAAGGCTAAAAGAAGTTGTTACAGAACTTGCTTTTCTTTCCTCTGTAGTATGTTTTGCCTACAGCTTTATCTTTGAAAGGACTTTAATTATGCTCAGCAGCTCAATTGAGTTTTGGTCCTTATATACTTATATATGCTGCCATCACCACTGTTGGTTTTGTGAAGCTTATGTAACAGACAATGTCTAGCATGTTTTGCCATGTAGTGTTTCATAGTCTGAATTAATTACTTCATTGAGAAAAATGCATCAACCAAAACTGGGAGCTTAAATTGAAACCAAAACTGATTTTCATACCAGTTTATTAACAAAAAGAGTTTTTTTTTCTTTAAAAGCTGTTAACTTCTGGGATTTAGTGAGGTTTGCAGACATTTACGGACCTGAAAATCTGGTTTTATTACAGTGCTTGTTGGAGGTGTAGTGGATCCTCCATTATCACATGGTGTAAAACTACCTCACATAAGAGTGCGCTGACCTCCATATTGTTACGTTGCTTAAATTTTACCTCTGCAAAAATTTGTGATTGTATAAAACAGTTGTTGAATGTAGTAGTGTTTCTTGTTTTTGTATGGACCTCAGTTTTATGTGGGAATATAAGGGGGCCTTAGAAATATTCTTTGGTGGTTGTACTAAGCTTTGCAACAGTCCTCAAACTCAGCTTACAGTAGCTGTTATTGTTTTCACATTTAAAGGCAGTAATGCTGTTTCAAAAATGTTGCATGAACATAAAGTTTTCCCCTTTTTGGAGCTGTAAAAACCATATGTTTGTTTTGGCACTTTGTCGTATTGTGTAAAAAGGATGGTGTGCTGTATAACTGTATCAAAAACGGCATAAATATGTTTCGGGGTTTTGTTATGGCACACAGAAACCCATTATTTCTCCTACTATTTTCAAAAAGGAGTCCAGTAATTAAAGCATTTTTCAGCTCCTCAAGCAGCTGTTGAGGTGCTGATTCAGAGAAAAAAATGTCAAAAAGTTCAAGTCATTTGCAAAACATTGTGACATATAGCATAGTCGGGTCCAGTGTGTTGTCCTTACCTAGTGCACTATATATTTCCCTGAATATTGTTCGGCTCAAAAGGCGGCGGTGCATGACGGGTAAGCAATCAGCAGACTCTTTTAGGACTTTCCCTTTACGTAGTAAGGCCCTCTTTGAAGTTTGCTGCAGTAAACACAGGCAGTTCTCTCGACCATGGTCTCCTGAGGGATGAGGCTCAGCACAAGAACACTAATGAGCACATTAGAAGGAAGCCATAGAAGGAAAATGCTACAGTTGTAAATGGAATTGTCTCTTGTGTTGTCTATGCCAAGGATGCTCTGTCTACAGTAACAGAGTGTGTCCCTGTGCATTTACTGTAACTGTATGTATTTAAAATGCATGCGTGCAAATTCCTTCCGGAATCTGCAAAAGCCTTTTTGTGAAAATTCCTTTCCATCTTAATGAAAACAGAATGTAAGATTTTTGAATTTGATTTAAATCAAGGCTGCGGAAAATTGCGATAGCACAGCCGCACTATAATTACCGGTTGAAACTAATCAAGCGTCAGAGCTTGAAAGTTAAAGCGGTACTCTTAAGCTAAGGTTGCAAATGCCACTGAAAATAACAGCAGAAAACCATCACAAATACAGCATTCACCATTTATTCCATTTGAGATAATCACAGGTCATAAAAAAGTGATGGTATAACAATCCTACCTGCCTGTGAAACTGTCTCACAGCCGCGGCTGTGTCAAGGCTTGTGTGTGTGTGTGTGTGCTTGTTTTACGGATTAGTCTCTTAAAATTAAATAAATATTTCTTATTTCGAAGAGGAGTTTCTTATTTACAAACCAGGTTGTAGCAGCAAGAAAACATTGAAAAAAGTCACTTTGTTCACCAAAAAATACCTCAGATCATGCAAGAGGCAGCATGATATCAGGCTGCAAACATTTGCTCACTTTCATTGAACTTTGATCAGCTATATTTGTGTACATTCATAGAGGACTCCCCCTCTATTGCTTTAAAATAAAACAACATGTTTTCCATGCGTTTTTTTTTCCCAGTGTAAATAATTTGAGAAAACATTAATCTTTACACTGAGCTTTATTTTGTAACCTTAAAGGACCATACCACCCTTATCTTCTATTATAGTAGTTCTGCAAATTCAACGTGTAAACTTAAGTAGATCTTGCATCCTCGCATTTTTAAACCCCATTCACTGCCATTCATGTTGAAACAGGTTGCAGAAACACTATAAGACCCATGAAAGTTGCTAGGTATAGGTAATCCACCCCTCTAAAGAGAATGTCTGCGTTTATTTGGTCAAAAATGGCTGAACAAAAGAGAGGGGGGAGCTGGAAACCATTTAGACAAAAGTTATTACACCTGGAAAAAAAGTTCTTTACAAATACTGCCTTCCTAGCTTGAATATTAGCGTAAAGAAGGATTTTAACACAGATGTTCTTTTTAATTGTATTTTTAGGTACTTTCTGTAACATTAATTGAATATGGACAAAATATAAACAAAAGCAATATCTCATAAATAAAGCTTTTTGGGGGGGAAATCGGTGGGGTTTATGCAACCTATGTTGACAGAGGACAATGACATGTAAAAACACTGGTATGGTCCTTTAATGATACCAGAAAACCGTGGAATCATGTTTCCTCCATCAGAACTTAAATGACATTTCAAAGTAAAATAAATTCTATATGTAGTTTGCGCTTTTTTTCTGAAGATATTGATTGAGAGTGATTCAGTAGTGACTGAGAGGAAGAACTAGCCTCGACATTCCTCTCAGATAACTCTGATCTTTCAAGCATCGTCTGGATCTGAGATCCCCAGCCGGTAGGTTCCTTGAAAGTTACCAAGGGAATCGGCAATCTGGATTGCCTTTGTGCAACGGGGAGAGTGAGAGACGTGAAAATGATTTCAACGAGTCCAGGATGGATCGTGCTCCCACTGCAGCTGCCATTTATTAGCACATTTTCCACCATGTTTCTTTTAAAGCTACCTTACAGTCTGAGTTTCAGAGTTTTCTAGTTGAACTGCAACAGTGTAATTTATTGAAAAAAAGGCTATGTTTAGTGTTAATAAATAAACCAAATGGCAACTTGTACGTTTGTTATAATTAGTCATGACACTACATCTTAATAATGACTCAAACTAAGGGACACATTGTTTATCACATATTTCCTCAGTAATGAAGATAAAAATTAGTTTTTTAAAAGTCTGATATGCTTTCAGCGCTGGTTTGATACAAAAAAGTATGAAATTTTTCTGTCTTCTTTTAATTGGTTTGGCAGCTTGGATCAGTCGCAGGGTTTACACAGATCTATTTGGGGTCAATCCCTTGATAGTCAAGAAAAGACAGCACGGAAAATATCACATCAAAGCATGCAAACACACATTATCACCAATCGGCGCTTGTACATTCAAGAAACTGACTAATTGCTTTATTAACTTGCTCTATTTCTGACAGGGAGAATATTTAAAAAATGCTGCATTTCAACAGGATCCTGCTTGACAGGTGCTTGTTCAAAAGTGCCTGAGTTTTGCTTGCTGTGCTGCAGATTTTTTCACCATTTCTTGCCTGTCACGGTGATGAAAAGGGAACCCATAAGAAATTGACAGCCTGTATTGCTCAAGGCCAAACATACCTGAAGATGACTTGTTCCTTGATGTGGCCAACAGGGCTAAAAGAGTGGAAGTAATCCTTTAAGACTGAAGAGAGGTGTTTTGCAGATTTTTTTGAGAGGTAATCAGTACAGGTTGTTTGTTTGTAAACCTCGCACCTGGTGAAGAAAAGCAGAGCTTTTATTTTGTAGAGTGACAGGTGAGAAACATAGGCTTTTTTTATTATTATTTTAAAGGCATAGAGAGCTCACTGAAATGATTGCATTCACTTTCACAGGTTTAACAGGTTCAAATGATTCATTGGGTGCAATGTTAAAAACCAAAGGAAATTTCAAACATAAGCTGTTCTATAAATTCTGTGCACATTTAAAGTATGCCATAACATGTTTAATTTAAGACGCTCATGTCAACCCGCCTCCCTCCGAGTGTGAAACTGGCACATTCACAAGAGTCGGTATACAAAAGGTGGTGCTATAATGTGCTCTGGAGTTTTGCGGGAGCTTTGTTCCTCATGAAAAAAATATATGGAGACGTCATATATCATCATCATCGATTCCCAAAGTGCTGTGTCATTGGTGCCTCGATGACCTTGCTTTCCTCACATCCTCGCATCCCCCTGTGGCGTGTCAACAACGTGTGACGAATGAAATGATTCTGTACTTGAACCACTTTTTGTACAGAGAAGAATATACTATTAAGGGATGAGAAAATATCCTCTGCAGTGTTTTTTTTTAAGTAAGGTAAGATGAAAACTGCAAAGAAAAAGTTTGTGAAATGCTGCAGCACAGATAAGATCGCGTGTGATGCGGGTACTTTAAGGGTGTTGTGTATCAGCATGACCTTGAGTTTTCTAATGTAAATATATCAATGGTTAGACTTGCAGCACAAAATCAATTTCCTCTTTTGTCCGAGGAGCTCTTCCTCATGTTAGAAGTGAAACCGCCGACCTCACACAGCAAGAGTTGTCTTTGTGTATCAAATGTGCCGTTCTTCACATGTGGTCATTGCTGCTGTCTGGATAAAAGACGGGACTTTAAATGCCATGATAATTATTTCCAGGGACGTGCGTACCACAGGGGGACGTTGTGTTCTATTTTCTATTATTAAAGTTGCGTCTTGGAATAGATAACCTTTTGAACAATACACTGAGGGAATTTGCGGAATTAATAATACACGATGTAATCCGGTATCTTTTAAAGCCTAGAGAGTTTAAGTGTCAGCTTGGGTTCGAGACCTACTTTCTTATGCGCAACATGGATTTGATCAAGCTAGCAATCAAAAAGCGAAACGTGCAGCAGATACAAAATGTATAGTATTACCTCTCATTCCTTTTAAATACATCTACTTACGTAGGTTTAAAAGAAACAAAAGAGACCCCAATTACGGCTGAAGATACTACATGAGCCACCACATTTCTATAAGTGGTTTAAATATCTCCCAAAGTTTTCATTCTGACAGAATGGAGTCTTGGTTGGCCCCTGGAGCGCCACATATCTCTTTTTGTGCTCCCTCTGATCTCTCATCATCTCTTGGGCCTTACATCAAGAGCCCCAGATTTATCGATCAATGGCCATAAACAAAACACGGATTGAACTGGACACCGGGGCACAGCCAACAGATTACTGAGTTTTTATTCCTCTGCATGTGATTGGTCGCTGGAGCCTTGGATGAAAGAAAGGCCATCGGGCCAGTGAGAAGTGCAGCAAACAAAGCAGACTGGGCAACAAAGAGGCAAACTCGTGCCAACATGGATGATAGAAACTGACGCGGGGTGACAATTAGAAGAATATGGTGTGTGAGTGTGCATGTGTGTGCATTTGAATGTTGTGTCTGTGTGCATCATATAAATGGATGAAGGCAGAATCAGATGTGTAATCCAATTGTATCTGCAAGGTATTGGGCGTAATACCAGTCAATCCAATTTTAAATGCTTGACTACATGAAGGAGTGAAAGAGCTACTGTGTGTTGTTGTATACCTGTGTACGTGTGTGTGTGTGTGTGTGCATGCGCATGCCAACGTGTGTAAGTGTTCCTTAAACGATCCTGATAGAATATCTGCATACTCTCTCGTGTGGTTGCACATGTTAGCACATAATATTTCTCCGTGGCTGCGACCACATGCCTGACAGCTGTGCATATTTCACAGGGTGGAGAACCCTGCATTGCAGTGCTCGCACATGGCAGCCATGCTCTTTATGTGAGAGCGACTCAGGGTCAGACGAGAAGAGGAGAATTAAAGCTACATCGCTGAGCCCATCTCTTTCTGTTGTGTCTCTGCCCATAGTCGAACATATAATCATCTCACTCCTTTACCTCTAATTCATTTCTGTGTTTTCCAACAGTGTTTACTAAAGCAGCAGACTAGCAATCCACTAAGGATTTGTGGTTAAACGACTTCATTTCAAAACAAACAGCGAAACACACACCAGAAATGTACTACAAATATTCGATAAAAGCAACAAATCCAACAGACACTAGAAATAGTATAGTACTGGGAACAATATAACACCAGATCATGTTATTACAGTCATCAAGATTGCTTTCTCTATTCCAGTTAGTCAGAGACCTTAAAACTGAAAAGGCTAATTTTACTCATGATGTAGAAAGTTGGTCCTCCGGCTATCATAAGTTTTAGAAATCAACAAGGAATAAAACCTCCTCCAGTTTGGGGAGCAAAATCATTTCAGTTCAAATGAGAAATGTTAAATAAAAGAAAAACAAGCACATCAAAAGAAATTAATGAAATGAGAAACACTGTGATTTAAAATTTAAATTTGAAAGAATGAGAGAAACCACCTTTCCTTTAAGCTGTTCTGTACAAAAGTAACTAAATCTGTCTCCTTTTTTCTACATCAGCGGTCCCGACACTTCCTGGTCCACGTTCAGAGGTCTTCAAGCCATGTGTCGAAGACAAGGACCTGGCCTTCTGTCTAAATGAGGGAGAGTGCTCCATCATTGAAACCGTGGCTGGGGTTCACAGACACTGCAGGTGAGTGTACTGGGGTGTGTGTGTGTGTGTGTGTGTGTGTGTGTGTGTGAGAGAGTCATTTGGTTTCCTTCTCAGCATTGACGTTTTCTCTCCTCGCCCTTCCTCTCCAATCACTAACCTTGGGGTCACTTTCATTCAAGCTCCCTCTTTTTTCCAGCCTCACAGACTTTTTCACTGCTTTTCAGGTGATGAAACATGAGAAAATTGTTGTACAAATGCCTCTAAAATGCACTGAAATTCACAATCACCCAAATCACAAAAAACATGCCGCGTTGGATGCAGCTGATTCTCTGATCCACACAGTCGAATTAACAAACACGTGCAAAGAAATATTAGTATGCAGATCCAAGATGGAACCACGAGAGAGAATGTCATGTGTCTTGAATTTGGCCTGACAAAACTTATAGAAGTGATAGCAGCCCAGGGAAAAAGGCCCTTTTTCTGTATTAACCTTAGCATAAATTTTGTCTCGTATGACCTCTTTAGTAAGAGACACATTTTAATGGTAGATTTAAAAAAGAGGCTTTTGAAAGATCCGTCTTTGATCTTACTTAAAAGCAGCTGATTTCTTTTTAAAATTCTCCTTCCTTTTTGTATTTTCCTTTTGTTCCAGCAAGGCGGTTACTCATACCCTGACTGACAGGATAAATAGAGGTAACTCCAGTAAATATAAACCTTAGCAGACTTTGATGCAACTCATAATGTGGCAGGCATAACTGAAATATTATCAATTACCGAGATTAAATTTACTGAAGCAACAAATCCAATCCTTTCAAATATCTTTGACAACCTCTTTGTGTGCATTAGCAAGCCTATACCATTTGTCTGTCTCCGTACTTAGAATGTTTCTCCATATTTGTGATGAAAAGCAAGTAAACCTTATTTATATTTATAGTCCATGACGCCAAAAAAGAGAGGGATATATGTAGACAGCAAGGTAAATAATGTAATGTTTTTATTGTTCTGCAAAACCACACACATGAAAACAGTATGAATTATGATT
The DNA here is from genome assembly GCA_029783665.1 of Naso thynnoides. Classification (NCBI taxonomy): domain Eukaryota; kingdom Metazoa; phylum Chordata; class Actinopteri; order Acanthuriformes; family Acanthuridae; genus Naso; species Naso thynnoides. The sequence continues at coordinate 10,953,028 of JAQLOL010000014.1, forward strand.
TCTGTGCATTTATGTGCCACGGATGAGTGTTTGTGCAGGTTCTTGCTCAAGCAGACATCTCTTCTTTGTATTTTCCTGAGTGTCTGATCCTCCTCGTGGCTCTTTGCACCAACTCAGCAATCACTCTATGAGATCACTTTAAACATCCATCACTTTAAAAATATATTGCAAAAATGTTTTCCTGGGAAAGAGTTTCGCTGAATGGTGCTTGGAAAAAACACGTATTAGAACACCTACCTGGAATTTAAAAAAAAATCATTATAAATGATACATGAGTGACTCAAGCTTATTGGAAAATAAATGTTCACAGGGAACAGTAATAGCAAGAAAAAGAAAGTCGTGCCATTTATACATATTTTTTAAATTTATTTTTATTTTATTTATCTCTCTACAGAAACACACAGAATTTTACTCACAACCAACTACAAAAATTAAAAATGTGGAACTTGGATCAGTTTACCTGGCAGAAACATGTTGAGCAATAATGTTCTCCATACTCACTCTAAGAATATGATGTATAATTTTACTACATGAGGACCACTGACACCCACGTTTCATGTCATATAACGGTGGAAGACACAACAATTTGGAACATCTCACCTGTGCGTCAGCAAAAAAAACTCTGAAGACTCACAGCAACTTACTCTGGGCTGTAATTGGTGACAGTTGAAGATTGCATATGGAACTCAGAAAAGACTGGAGGACCAAGCTTAGAGGCACTCTCAGCCAATTTCTGTTGAGCTGAGTGCCTGTTGTGTGAAAGAATGATTACAGGTTTGTGAATACTTTTATTGAAAGGTTGTTTCTTCTGCTTGAGAGAAGTGCAGGCAGTAAGTCACAACAGCCTCATCATTTAACTCAAAAATCAAGGCCAGGTTGATATGGAACTCCAGGTGTGCTTTTGATTTTACAGCAAAGCGATTGCAAAATTTAGTCATTTTGAAAAGAACTACTGAAGCTGTAGTCTGCTTTAAAGCTACATTAAAGGATTTCTAACCACTAGGGGGCAGAAAGAAGCCCAAAACTATCCCCAACATTTCAATCAAAAGCTGGCACCTTTAAAACTGATTCTTCGCTTTAACAAGAAAAGGTTGAAATCATTCCACGGTTTTCATTATTTTGTGTAACTAAAGAAAAGAGTTCAAGAAACCTGAACTTGGTCCTACAACTACCCGTCTTTGTTTATTGGACTGTCCTCGCCAGCCATTTGTTTACTTCACATCTCTTCCATTTCATGCTGAGCAGGTAGCATACAGTCATCTTGTGTGAGGTTTTGTGCTGAAAGCGGCTGCCCACAGATTTGTTTTTTGGAGATTCAACCATATGGTCTGACAAACTAAAAACAAAGAGCAGCAGTAGACTTGCTGCTGTGTCATTACTGTGTTCATACTGGACTTAACACAGAGCTAAGCAATGCTTCCCCTTTCCTCTGTTCTTCCTCCTGTCAGTGCGAAAGATAAACCCAGATGTTGTCCATTCACATTTCTGGATAGATCAAAAAAGTAGAAACACTGTTACTTGTAGAAAGGCACATGATTATATCCTGGTTTAGGGAGCTGGAGATGCTTCTATTGATCAATCATGCCTCCGAGCAAAGACAGGTCAGCGTCCTCCTGACAATAACTGCTGATCTTTTCAGTCTGTCGTAAAGTAGAGGAAAGTGAAGGTTTCGTCTTTGCTGCCCCCACTGACGTCATCGTTTCCTCCAGGCCACACTGCAAAGAGCATAATAGATGGTTGGATGTTCTCCAGCGTTAGACAAGTAAAGATGTCAGAACAATCTTTAAACACTGGATGAGAACACAGTTTTTTAACTTGGGAATCAGTTTATTATGTTATGAAACATTTTCCTTGCTCTCCGCCTCCTTTTCCCTTCCCTGCTGCCAGATGTTCATGTTTGCCAATGCTAATAAGGCTCCCAAAATATACATGCAAATGTGATTTTGAAGACCTACTTCCACATCAGTGCTGTAGCTTTTTATATACTAAGCACAATGAGTTCAAAGGTCTTATGTTAATTGGGGCTTAACACATGAAGGTCCAATCACATATGGGATTATCACTGTATGGACATAGATTGCATTAGAAATTACATAATCCCTGATCCAGGCCTTTTAAGTCATGTCAATACTCTAGATTGAAATTTCCCTAACATTCTGTTTTATCTTTTATTAATAGAAAACAGGAGTACAAATCACTTAAATATTAAACCAAAGTGATTTATTTTTGTCCAGAGATCTTGTTTGTTTTAGTGGCAAAGGAAAATATCAGTATGTAGTATATGAGAATGTATGATATAAATATAATTCAGACCAGCTTTAAAATCCTTAATGAATTGGCAGTAGTTGACAAGCAATATTTTCTATAAATGCCAAGACTGGAAAATATAGTTACATACATTAGAGCCTCAAATGAGCGTTAAGGCACTTTAACAAGATGAATATTTATCTTTATATAACTGGTGTTGCTTCCTTTTTTTTTTTTTTTTTTTTTTACAAATTCTCCATAACTGCTGCAGTATGAGTCAAGTTCCTATTGAAAAGCAAAGCTATATCGATGAATGTTTAATTCATAGACATCTAAAAATAAAGAACTGGCCTTATTTGAAATATTAAGCATCAGTTGTCACAGACAGAGCGCATCACAAAGATTTGTAAATCTCAATATTGCCCTTTGTAGATGCAGACTGGTATCAAATCTGCCTTCAGGAGGAGGAGAAACATAATTTTGATGTGCACCTCTGATAGCAAAGGAGAGACTAAGATGATGACACACTTTTATTTAGCTGAGATGTCATTCTCGCTGAGCGTACAAAAGCAGAATGCATTTATTCTATGAAAATATTAAAAAGCCAAAGGTGGAGGAATACATTATCAGCAGGTGTAGTAGAGCTGGCTGTCATACCCAATCGCATCACCTGTTTTCCCATTCTTGTGTTCAGCACCGCAGCACTCAGACAGTTTTTGTTTGATGGTGAGTTTGGAATATAACCGCCACTAAAGCTTCTCCCCAAGGGCTAAGTACGTCCTTGTGCCAGAGGTAGAGAATCGCCATGGGCGGATGTACGACACCTTAAATTAAATTAACACTGGAAGAGATGACACGTGTTCCTGTGATCCCCCTGCGAACTGTTGCCCGGTGTGTAAATACAGTGTTAGTTAGTGAAGAGACTAAAAGAACCTGCGGCGAACTGTTGGGATGCTTTGGATGTGCCAGTGCAGCACAGACCTGACAGCAGTATTCAGGATACAGCTACCTCTGCAACTGTCACTCCACGCATAATGCTGCATGTTGATTGGTCTGGCTCGAATATCAATCACAACACGTCGCCACAAGTGTATTTAGTTCCGACTAAAAATCTGTCCAGACGGGCCATGCAAGGGCAAATTATGGTAATTATTAACACTGGGATGTCCGCACCTAATAATGGTTAATGACACTGAATGTATTGTTCCTACCACTTAAGCACAGTCCAAGTTCATGGTAATTCAGCTAAATATAAAATGTGTGCTCTGAGTGTCTCGTTTTGAATGTTAAAAACAGTACCATGTGGAGTAATTTTGAGGTTAATTGGCGGTGCAAAGAGAAAGCATTGCTTAGCTCTGTGTGTGAGGTCTTTGAATAACAGGAGGGCATGTGTGTGTAATTCAGTGCCACAGAGCTCGCCACTTAAAGCCCCGGCGCTCAAGACAAAATAGGACCTTATGGCCCCTGATAATATCTTATGGAAATAACTGTGTTGTAATTGATCATTCTGTGTGGATGCGCCTCGTCCCACTCGGCCCTTATTGATGATATGCCTCAACCTGAGTAACACTATTTCCGCATTTTTCAATACAATTATTCCTGCAGGTTGTAGTTTTAATATATTGGGCCTATTCAGTGATGCTGGTTTTGACTGATGTGAGAGCTCAGATAAGTCTGACATGTGCTTAGCAAACCAAAATCATGCATTTAGCCACAGTTGGAGGATGTGCAGAATATATTATGTAGTTAGAATGAGGGTGCACCGCAGCTCTGGCTACCACCTGCAGCATTGTGCTGTGTTTTGACACAGAAAATCATTACATTCAGTTGTTGAGGAGCTGTGCTTGACTCTGGGCATACATGGGAATCCTTGATTGTGGTATGTGAAGTTGCATGATGTGAGGGCTCTCTTTTATTCAGTATGCAAACAAATACCAACTGCTTACCCACAAAATGTCAGCTGTATCAAACCAGTATTCTCTTCTGCAGTAACATCCCGCGTGCAAAAAGTCTTCTTTTCTCGACTAAAATGAAAACGTTTCTCTTGCAAAAATCAGCAGTAAAAATGCTTTCTCTAGACTGACGATCCGTGCCTGCTTTCAGCAGAGTGATTCCTAACTTGTTTGGGCATTGTATCAACAACACAACACAGAGGCTCTCTTGTGTTGCACAGATGATGCAAAGCTGCTGCAAGTTAGCTTTGTAGTCAAAACAGCTTGATGCCACCTTGCCAGACAAAAACAATAAGAAGAAAAACATAAATGGACATCACATTCATGGATACTTTTTTTTTAAACCCCAGCCATCCATTATTGAGGGATTTTAATATTTCCCATTCTGACTGATATGTAAATCCATATTAATATCATAAAAAATGCAAAATTTGCAGACCTAAGTGAAGAAGAGGGATGAAGGGAGCAAAGAATTACACAGAATGTGTTTTGCATTTTAAGAAGTCTTGTAGACAAGGACTTTTTACATCCTAATTTTCTGGCATATTTTTGTTTGTCTTTGTTCTAATGTGGTGATACTAGTAGGAAGGAATTAGTGCGGATTTAAGTAACATCCAAGAAGAAGATTGAAATCATGCAAGGATTACAGAAATGTTTTAATATGTATGTGAGCGTTTTTTCCTTTTTTAAATGTTGATCAAATAGAAGATTTTGTTAGTGCAGATTTGGTGGAACCATAAGTAACAGAAAAAATAAACAGTAAACCAGCAAAGGAAAGATTTGATGATGGCTGATATGTCCAATGGTTTCTGTACGTTTGACCACACCTTTAAATATCTGAACATTTTTTCAATGGATTAGCCTTCATTCTCTTCAGCATGGCTACTGGAATCACTATCCTCTTTTTATGTGTGTGTGTCTGTGTGTGCGTGTGTGTGTGTGTGTCTGTGCTTTTGTGCACATTAAAACCTGGCAAAGCTCAAGGTAGCTCGTGTCTACTATTACCATGGTAACTTCTTCCCTCATTAGTGTGAGGCCAGAGGCAGAAAAAAAATTGTTGTTGACTCACTTATAGTCTGCCTGCTGTGGTTGTTACATTCAAATGCTCTATCATCACTTATCCCTTGCATCCTATGTTATGCATTGATCCTGATTGATCAGACATTTAAGTAATTGGCATCAAATCGTATCAACATTTGCTGTCAGGAATAATTTGTGATAAAATCTGCACATTTGATTGCTTCATGCAAACTGATATAAGATATTAAGTCACATTCAAATGAGCATTGATTTGTTTTATGTTTGTTCTTTGGAAACCCATCTGTGCAGATGGATCACTTGTAAAAATCAGTATTTCATAAGCAAACTGCTTATGCTGTGTGTGCACATATGTGTTTGTGGATGCCGTAGGGGACACGTTCATCTACCCTGATGAGGAAGCACAAGAAATCTCACAAGAGAAATATTCAGAAAGCAATTCTGTGCTTTCCATAAGAAATGAAGCTGTTTCTATGGGTAGTTTGCCATGGGGTTAGGCTTAAGGATAGGCTGAGGGTGCTTGCGTGCGTTTGTCTCTGTCTCTACGAGCCTGTTTATGGTCCCCCCCCAACCCCCCCAGAACCCAGGAGATGTCGACAGCAGTATTAACAAAATCTGATATGACAAAATGAATCATATAAATGAAGACCACAACCTCTTAACTTCCCCTTCCTGTTTTCCTTCTGCTCGTCTGCCTTTTTCTACGGGGAGCCAGTTCAGCGATTAAATTGTCACTGCACCGTCAGACCTTGACAGGCTGCACTAATCCACGATGCTGTCGCTCCTCTGCTGATCCATCCTGCTAGGGAGGACGTTCTCCAGGCTTAAAGCCAATGGGCCATGTCCCCCCGCTACCCCACCCGGCTGCTATATGAAAGCAACACAATTACAAAACATGGGAGCAGACTTACCTGTTGGCAGCATCCCATTACAAACCCATCAACTTGCCTTATAACTGATTACAATTTAACACATTACGGTTTTGATTTAAGTAACTGAAGGACAATTTGATAAATTATACTGCATCCTCTCCTTTTTTAAATGTACGAGCAATTTTTTTAATAACATTTGGCTTTCATGAACATCTGCAAGTCAAACAGTGTTTCTGTCTTCATACCTGCTGCTAATGCGTGCATACAACTGTAAACACATGACTAATTTCTCCATCCTTGCTTTCAGCTGGGTTCTTTCAGCGTTATAATTTACATTCTGCAAGCCCGCCACAAAACACTGCAGATGAAAGCATCACGTGTCTGTATTCAGCTAACAAAGGCTGCCTTGTTTTTCAAGTCTTAATGAGCATGGAGAAGACATGTTGTCAAGAAAATCTACCATGCCCACAGACAATTAAAGCTTCCACATGATGCTGGCCTATGATTCACTACTTTACATTTCAACTAAGTTAAGTGAGAAAGTATATTAAATAGCTTTTTTATTTCTTTGGCACACTGTTTAATACGGTATTACAAGGTACAGAGGTAACAAGGGACGGATGATAAAAATAATAATTATAAGAACATAATCTGTATTTTTCTGTTGATTATTCTTTACTTGGTGCTTATTATTACTGCTTCTATGTTTAATCGAGCACAGCCTATTTAAGAGTTAAATAATTAAATAATTATTGACATATCAGCCTGTATGCTTCTAGAGCCCGAGTGATGCGAGATTCTTTGGGCTAATGCCGGTATTAGGGAGCAAGAAAATTCCGTTATATTGGCCGATATAATACTGGGCAAATGTGGTCATCGAAGATATCTTATGGAGGAAGAGTATCTTACATTTGAACAACTTCATTCCAAAAATCAGAATACTGAACATGAAACAGTTCACTAATTAGTAATTAAAAAACGGACCACCCTATGTCAATACTGCTCTAACATCACTTTAAATCGCTAGTCCAAGCATCTTTTTCTGGCCTTGAAAAAAGTTTCAATATCAGCACATTAGGAAAACATTAATATGCCAATATCGATATATCTGCCATAGGCCAGTATCAGTGAGCAATAAACAAACCCATATATCTGTCAGACATTAATATGCTGTCTGTTTGTTTGTATCTTTTCCAGCATTGCGTTTGATTTACTAGATGCCAATAAGGCTTGCTGTTCGATGTTCTTTGGCATATCACGAAGCTCACACAGACTGAGTTCCCGCAGTGAAATTGTTTGGAGTAAAGCAGCCATCCTCCTGATAAATCCTGAGCTCCATGAGAGCTGTCTCAAAAAATGATTTCAGCAGCTGAAGTTTAATTCTGTTTTTTCTGTAAAGTGTCCTCTTACCTGTCAAGTTTATAACTCCAGTTTTAAGTTTTGCTGCTTAAATGTCCCAAGATATTTGCTGCAGTGACATAACTGAGCACATAGAAATGTTAAAAAATATCAAAAGCTGCCCATCTAATCAAAGTAAATCATTAAAGAGAACACTTATACATCAAACAACACACTGTAGAAATCCCCTGTAAAGCATGCCAGCATATGTCAAAAAGCAGTATAGCCTGCAGGGCCTGGTAGAGGTGAAATGTCCATGTGGGTGCGGATCTGTAAATTGGCGAAACTAATGAGTTCGGATGGTTGGTGGGTGGATGATTTATGTGGATTTGGATGACATCAGAACCAATCTGTGCAAAATACTGTGAGGGTAGGTCAGTGTCACAAATGAGAACAACTAGCTTCTGTCTGAGGCTATATATAAAATAGAGGCTCACAAATCAGATCCTACCACCACTTTACTCAGCTGACTTAAAGCATCACCCCGCTGTCTGCTGAGATGAATGAATAGGAAAAGATGCTAATGCTTGCCTTCCATTTTGATGCATTACTGACTGCTGACAAACTAAAGCTGACTAGCTAACACAGCAAACAGATGTGATAAGTATGAGTTACAGTGACGGCTGTGAGAGATGGGGTTATATTGAGGTGCTTTCACATCTGTAGTTTGGTTCTTCTGATCCAGGCAGATGGATAAATGAAACGTTGTTTCATTTAAATTCTGTTCTGTTTCTTTCCTGCTGACTTTTTTACAAACAAAGCAAGGAGAGTAGAGGTTAAACACACTGACAAATAACACTGACATGTCATAGTAACTGACAGGTTGGTTGAGCAAATGAATAGGGTTTTTTTTCTTTTTTTGCCATGTGCACGAGAGGATGAAAAATGTAAGTCTTTGGCCCTACATGACGTCATCATATAAGAGGGGGTGGTGACGCTGTGAGTAGTATAGCAAATCTACTTATGGAGTCACCACACTGGTAGTGATGATGGGATGAGGAGAGTGGCTAAAGACTGGATATGATGAGGAGAGAACTCTGATGAGCTTAATCTAGGCACAGTTTGATGAACTAGAGGTGAAACAGAAACAGCAAAAAGGAGAACAGATTTAAAGTTTGATAAGAAATTACATTTGGCTTATGGATATTGCAGCAAATTCTCGTTGGTTTCACTGAAAAATCAAACGCCCATGATCAGGAAATAGAGAAATGTGAACAAGCATAGAGATAGCCTTCCTGATTGAACTTCCACTGAGTGTCATCCCTGTGCACATGAAGTTATAAGAGTTGAAGAAGATCAGAAACAAGATGACAGACTCATCCAAACATGCCGAAACACTGCACCTCTTCACTTTCTCTTACCCACATCAAATACTTGCTAAGACTTGCGACAAAGTAATGACAGAGCATTTGAGCGTAACCACCACGAAGAGACTGCGATGGGTTTAAAGGCAGCAGAACAGCCTCAGTGAGTTGCCCGCAGCGCTTTACTTGTCATTGCATTGTGAGCTCAGCTGGTGAAGGATAACAGCTGCTTCTCATTACTGATGTTTAGACTAGATTATTTTCAGCAGTGGACACCGAGTAGAGTCCATATAGCCACATCATTATGTCCGAGCACAGAGAACACTTAGACAGCAGACTTTGATATAGCCACCACATGCAGATGGGGTCTCTGGAGGCTTAAATTCAAGGAGTGCCTGCTGTGTCTGCTAGTCAGGATGAGAGAACCAGACAGGGAGAAAAAAGGGAGAGAGATGTTCTTGTTAGGTTGTGCTAATTAATTGTAATTTTTGGCTTAGAGGGAGACAATGGAGGGAAAGTTATATCTTCCTTCCAGCACAGAATCTCTCAGATCAGAAGTTCAAGTGCATTAAAGACCATGAGATCTCTTTGAGGAGTATTGTCTGTGCTCCACCAGGGGGAGCTCTACCGATTTCATCAATACGAGTTGAAACTTCATTGACTTTTCTTACAGTCAGCCCCTGTGTAGTTTGCTTAGGAGCTTTTTGGTTGCTGCTCTATTGGAGGATATTGGCCAAAGGATATTAAAGCTGATATGTTAATACATCTGTGTGTGCTTATAGAGTATGATGTAGAGCAACTTCTATTTACATTTAAAGAGATTTTTAAGGACCCTCTTTGGAATAACAAGTAATTATGGTTTATTAGGGAAAATAGACATAATGAGCCTCGGTTCTTTTCCCATAATGCTGCGAAACTCCTCCTACTCAGTTTCCCCACTTGCCTTCTTCTTTTTTCCTTTCTGTCAGAAGTGAAGTACTGTAAGACTTTGGCACCTTTTTGCAGCGTCTTTACTGGCTTTATCTGAGCAGCAGCTTGTACGTTTTATCCCCAGAAGGGTGTCAGATAAGATAAACAGATCAGTTAGTTGGAATACAAGCCAGCAGATTGTGCAAAATCAGGGAGAAAGAGACCACATGAACAAAAGATTTTTAAAAAAGAAAAAAAAAAGAAGGAATAGGTGCAGTTTGTGGTGCTTAATCAAGGTGATATTTCATCATCAATGATCTGACGAGATTCTGTATTTTTCCTGATATCTCCGTTCTGCTTGACATGTTTTCACAAGAGGGTTTGCTTTGGTAATGCACCGGGAGAACTGTCCATGTTTATTGATGGAACGGCTCTTGAATTAAATTAGAATTTAATTAAGTAAAGTAGCAAATGAAAGGAGACAGAGGGATGTGGAAAGAAATCCCATTGTTCCACCTCAACCTATCTCAGACTGAGATCAATTACCAGGCGACAGACTAGTTTAATCCATGTTCTCGGGAAAACAACAAGCAAACTGGGGATAAATATTTAGATGTCAATACAGTTAGATGTTGACTAATAGAGTGAGGATGGTAGAGTGTGAGTCTGACTGCTAAAGGAGCAGTTATAAATGTGTTAAAACCAATTTGAGTTCATCTTTAGATAAGAAATTTAAATGTTTCTATATGAATTTAAAGTTATGATTAGAAAATATATTACATTACACTATAATACTCCATTTTTTTTCATCCAAAATATTTCAGCCTTTTTCTTCCTGGAAACCAAATAATTAGATGGTATAACATAGACCCACAATTCACACTGATTTGCACTTATCTGATGGAATCACAATGCATTTGAATCCAGCAGTCAATCATACATGCACCCAATATTCGGTTAATCCATCTAATCTATATGCAAATCCCAGTTCGAGGACCCCTTCTTCGCAAGCTGCACAATATATGTGTGGTTTTCATGTGTGTCATGACAGAATATTTGACAGTTATGGTGGTGTGTAGTGAGGTTATGGCGAGGGGTGTGGTCTTAAAGGTAAAGCTTTATGCTGTATTGGTGCATTTTTATATGTAAAGTCAAAAAAGTGTAAAACCAGTAATGCTGTAACATATGTGCTGTAGCTGCCAGGGATGGTAAGTCAGCAGAGGTAAGGTGACCTTTTGCTAAGCCCCACCCCTTAATTGCTGTTGCCTGTTAAGTTTTTCTGCCCTACATGACAAACAGGCAGTGTGTAATAATAACAAGGAAAAATGTAAAACCCCAAACATGCCATTGAATTCAGACAAAAGTATACCTCTCATTTCTAGTCCTTGACACCCATCTATAGCAGCTTTGATCAGTTGTAGCCATTTGGTGATCTGAGTCGGGGTGAAGGAAGATGGATTCCCCCTTGTTAATCTGCCATCTTGTTCTCTCCATCCCTTTTTGCACAGCGAGGGATGTCATTAAGTTAAATATGTCTGCCTGACTCGTGGATGCTTTACCTGACTAAAGTTTTTGCAATTTAAAGCCTACGGCCAAAACCAAGACCCTGAATTATTGCTAACTGAACTGTGCTGAGATACATACGTGGCGCTGTCCATGGTGCTGAAGAAGCAGAAAGGCTGTTCTCTGGGCCTAGCTTCTGCCAAATTCATTCTGGATCTGATGTTTTTTTAAACCATGTACTATAAATACTCATTTCCTTACTACATATAAACCTTTATATTCTATGGAGTGGTGTCACCTTTGTTAATTTGAAAGTAGTAACATGTAGTTGCAGAAGAGTGAGAGCATCAAAGAGAGACACGTCTGCCTGTAGTATTGTTATGCCATAAATACAATAAATCTATGGCCATTCAGTATCATCTGTGCTGCTGAAAATAAAACCGAGCCCAAGCTACTTCTTTTACAAAAACCTTTAGGTACCATCCCCCTTCTCTTACAGTTAACAAATCACCAGCTGGTGGCTTATGAGCCCCAGAAAATTTTGATTGTACACCCAAATTTACTATGACGACCTCATTATTGAGGTAAAAGCATGACATGCTGGAAAAGAAACTTATGATTGTTTTGAGAAACCTCCAGGGTTATTTAAGTAATACTTGTTAAGGGAGTAGGGCACTCGTGTATATTTGACAATGCATCATTAACAGAGAAAACCCACTTCTGAGAGATGGAACTCTAAATGCTATTTTATTTATAACTTGTTGAGAGTGGGGAATTGTGAGCCTGGCCTCAGTGATATAAAAAAAGTCAAACTAAATCTCAAAAGATCTCTGTGTAACCTGTTACAAATTATCTCTGATGAGATTGACACTGTAGCTAATGCTCCATGCTATGAGTGACCTCTGCACAACCTTTGGCATGGTAAATAATGAACTAAGGAATTGCCTTGGCATCTCTGGGACTCCCCCGGACTGGTTATCTGTCAGTATGTTTTTGGTTTTTATTGGTGATCTTCTTATTTATGCTTAATTTAGTGGTTGGCCTGAGCCACAGGCTTTCTTCATTGCTTTGGAAATACTAGTGTATCACTGTCTAACTGAATGTGCCCAAACTTTGCTCGACCTAAATGCGAAGAGACACTGATTTTCTTGTCACTGGATCTCATGTCATGTTCTATTAACACAAATAAAGATTTCTCTGCACTTTTAACTCTACAAAGTACAACAAGTCTTATGTAGAAGATTTATGAGTTTTATTGTTTGCAGTTTTAAAAACTTAACTGAAAGCTCATTACACAGCTAATAACAGTAATGCCAGCAAAATACTTAATGATATTTACCTTGAATCATTTGCATATTAGACTATTGAAAAACTAAAATTAAAGCACACCAGGAAAAAAGATTTGAAAAAGATTAAAAAACATACAATTAAATACTTACAAGTGCTTAAATGCCCTCTGTTTAGGATTGAGCGGCATCTAGAGGTTAGGTTGCAGATTACAACCAACTGAAAACATCTTGCATTAGAACCTATGAAGGTTGCTTAAAACAACAACAACAACAACAACAACAAAAACCAGTAAACACAGTGTCCCTCTTCAGAGCCAGTCTTCAGTTTGTCCAGTATGGGCTGGCAAGTGCAACATGGCGGACACAGTGGAAGAGGATCCACTCCCTTTGTAGATGTAAAAGGCTCATCCTAAGTTAACGAAAACACAGCAAATCTTCTTTTTTTTTAATGATTATACTCTAATGAAGACATGACTATATTCAGTTTCTGTCAAAATTCATCACACTGTTCCTTTAATGTGTCCAAAAATCAAGTTGTATGCAGTGGTAGTGAACTGTTGCATGGAACTCTGCTCCTATTTTTTCACTGATGTCGAAGAAAGTCCTTCACATATGTCACCAGGCACTGCTATATTCTCTTTTTGTCTGCAAGTTCTTTGCAGTTGAGGAAGCTGTCTAAACTTGTGTTAGAAAATAGAGTGATGTTGTCAAAGTCTGCATTTCCAAACAGTTCAGTGGATGTGAACATTTTTTACAAGGGAGCATGACAGTGATTACATGTTTTGAAATGCCTTTGGGGCTTTTGGATGTTGATGGCATTGACGCTTTGTTGATATTTTCGCAAGTGTGCCAGTCTACCGTTGTCATTGCTGTTTCTATTAGTCTTAGTCGAGCTTGGTGTATGAAAGGTCCTGCCGGCTCTAATTAGACGCTGTCATTGTGTTGAAAACCTAAGCTTGTATAATGCTATGATATTTGGAAAAAGGGCATTGTAGAGCAGCTAAGCTTTATATGTTCCAACTTATTGATACTTTTTTTTACCACTGCCAGCATGAGACCTACTAAATCTCACAGTACATATCGCCCTAAGTTGTATAATTAATCACAACTACAGTATGTCTGCCCTGATTTAATGTTTGATGGGGTCCAGAGCTGCAGCTTTTATTTATTTATTTTTAAGTAATTGAATATCGTAATTGAATTTGAATTAAGACTGTTGCAGAAGTTAATCAGAGCATGAGCCTGCTGACTACAACAAATTAAAAATAATTAGGCGGCCATGAATACTTGATTGTAAAGTAATACTACAGAGGGAGAGAGAGATGAGAGATTATTTAAGGCTGCCTTAAAACAATGTCTGAATCTAATCTGTTATAGATGGTTTTGATGGTAAGTTATGAACACTAATAAAGAGAGAGTTAAGTTTTGCAGGAGAGCAAGACACAAGAGCTCAATATTATTGCGAGAACACTCGACTGGTTAATGGGATGGAGGAACTTTTGATTAAGGGATACACTTAAATCACTTATTTGACCATATAGCAAGTGTTAATTAATTAATCATATAGCAAGTGTCAATTAATGAAATCCAAAATAGTTTAAAACTCAAAAATTTCAGTTACTCTTAAAAAGCAGTGAACTGCTTGATAAACCACAAAAAATACATATATTTTTTTACACAATCACGGTGTAGAGTTAACTAAGGTAGGCAGAACCAGCCTGGGTGTAAGTAGAAGAGTCCTTGATTGTCTCTGATAGGCTGTTTTCAAATGAGCTGCAATCTGATTGGACCAAACCAACAGCATGTTTGTCCAAGCTCAAGGTAATTATTGACTTCATTAAGCACTCTTGCAGGAGCATTGGGAGTCTTCCTTCTCTAAATATTTTAAATTCTGGGAATATAAGTCTTGTATAGGCAACATCCAATAATCCAGCTAGCTTGGCTGTAGCATGAGACTCCTAAGGAAGCAACTCCACTGCACCCTCCCTTCCTTGTTTTTGTTTCAGCTCGTGCTTTATGCCGTTAGGACACATCATTAGATTCAACAGTCAATCAGCTCATAGCTACCTCACCTCTAGAGCAGTCAATAGGAACACACGCTCTCTGAAATGGCTTGTGATTGGCAGAAAAGTGTCAGTTACCATCTTTTTTTTCCTAAAGCCTGAATACAGAGCTAAGGAGATGTGCAGAAGTTCAGTGTTCTTTCAAACCCCTTGCATTACAAAATCCTGAAAGGTTAGTATGGAATATTTGCCCAATGACATCAAATATAAACTGCCTACCCCAGCTTTTACTTGGCATAACTTTGAAAATGATTGCTCAAACAAATCTGTGTTGGCTCTGGTAAAGTATTTCAACACTGTTAATTGTAGTCAAGTATTGGGACATACAGCCATGTTTCTTACTTGCTCTTGCTCCTGCTGCTTTAACTCCCCTGCTGCACAAGTTAAAGGTAGGAATGACAACTATAAAAACAGCAACTCCCCCAGCACCCCCAGCTGCATATTTGCTGTAGATGCATTGCCACTACTTTAATTTTGCACCATGCTAAAACCAGTTTAACAGTTGTAACAATGCACAGTGGCAACTAGTAGATTTGATAGTCAATCTGTGGACTCTGTGAAACCGTTTGCTTCCCATAGGCGACCTTTTAAGCTACTTATTAGTCAAATTACCCGAAAGCTGAGTACTAGCTCGTTTTAGGATTAAAACGTTTATTTTGTGTTTAGAAAGTTTACTCTTTTTGTACGTGTTTCAGTGTATTGACCAATATTTTTTGATGTTCGCGCTGCCCAAGCTGCAGACTCGCACAAACACCAGCATATCATAGATTTCAATACCATGGAAGCTGTCATAATTCTGAACACAAGGTTAAACTTTCTAATTGATGTCTCGAGCTTCCTTAATCACTGCTTGTGTGAGAGAGCATAGACCTGGGAAAGAGTACGACAGAGAGACATAGAGGGAGACTGAGAGAGAGAGGAAGATTAGAGTGTCTTGACAAGGAAAGCCTTTCAAGTTCATAGGTTTGAAGTGCTAATGACATGCAAATGTGTGCAAATGAGTGCGCACCCACCCCCCTAAAACTCTCGGCGAATACTTGAAGCTGAGTAAATTTCTGGGCTGGTGTTTGTCTATAAATAGTTTGAATGTCTTTAATGATGTTAGCAGTAGGCCAGGTCAACTGACACAGGAATGCACATGTAGCCTAGTCTCACTTTCGTGATTAATACGAGACCAGCGAAAAGTTACTGTCAACAACATGTCATCAGTGTGTCACAATAAAAATTGTCACAAGCGAAAAACTTGTCTAGAGGAGTAATTCGATAAAGTTGTACGAAGTTATGCTGATAGTTGTAATCTGTCTATATACAGTATGAACATTGAAATGAACTCAGTGAGCCTGAACTTAATTACACAAAACACCAACTATATAATGCAGCATAACTTTCAGGAGGGAATTGTTTTTACTATATATGAGAGAAGACAAATAAAGGGATGTTGAACAGATCAATGATCCAATTACCTTCCTTGACACCCAAATCCATAGACAGTGTTGAGAAAGATGGCACACTAATCCATTTGGCTGCAGTTAATAACTTTAATAAAAGTTTTCTCGTAAAACAAAGCAATGAGTAACTGTGTGGCTAAATGTTCATACAATGAACGATAGTGAGCCCAAGTCTCTTATTTGTGCACCGAGGAGCGAGGATCAAGGATCGCTCCTCGAAGATCATGGAAGTCTCTCAGCTCAACAATTGGGTAGGAAAACTCTCGTTTGAACGAGATAGCTGAGAAGCAATTCAAGTGTAAGTGTCCCATATTCACTTCTCTGCAATGAATTTTTTCAGATGTACTAACGTAAAGGAGTCCAGAGAGCAATGATATTTAACGCATAGATAATACAAGTGTGCTAATATATTTTAAAGTCATATTAGGAATTAGTGAAGATTAGAAATCAGAATAGGGGTTCTACGTAGAATTTGTAGTGTTTGTGGAAACATATGAATGGGCAGTTATTTCCAAGTGACTTGGCTTGAATAAGAAAAAACACAGAAGACAGCAGTAGTGGGGAAACACTGCAGCCACTTTCTGCAGCAAATCCAGCTGCTCTGTGTCTTCATAAAGGGACGTTGCTTCATGTGACG
>JAQLOL010000014.1:10974111-10994105 GCA_029783665.1 Naso thynnoides
AAACCCGGAAGTCAGGAACTTTTTCGGCGTATGCGCCAGGCGAGCAACTTTCATTGAAATGAACGGTGGCCATTTTCCGGTCCGGTATCCAGTTCTTATAATACATCCATGCATCAGAAGTATTGTTGTGTATACTTATACTTGTACGCACTGTACACATCAAGCTACGTGGGAATATTACATATTCATGGAAAAGTCAATAATCTATCAAGCTAACACCAGCTAACTGCTAGTGTTTGGCACCTACCTGTCCAACAGAAAGTAGGCCAGCTCCGCTTCGAGATTTACTCTTTTTCTGTAACAAGCTTTGTCCGCTTGTTGTTTTTTCTTACTAGGGCTATGTTTCCATTTCTTTACTGGTACTTCCCCAGCTGCAATTTTCTCCAGTCTGAACAGCGTCTAGTTGCTATATTTATTCACTCCCAAGCTCATCTTCGCGCTGTCATTTGCTGGGCAAAACACACCCACTCCCAGCCCAGGAACATCCCAATTAAACAGAAACATCATAATACAGGCAGAGGGCAGCGGCTATGCAGACACAGTCACCACCAAACATTTCTAAGGGCCCATAAGGGATAATCGAGCAGATTTAATTTCGTGTAAGTTTTTTAAGAAAAATGCTTCTAAGTCTTTCAACAAAAAGGGCTAATAGTTTGCCAGCTATAGCAAGGTATTGCCCACTTACCATCATGTCGGGATTGCTTGTTCTGTCTTTTTTTTTTTCAACTGAGAAAAACAGAATCCTTTTGAACAAGCTGCTGCAATGCTATAGGCCTCCCCAACTCCACACACACACAAACAAGCCAACCACAAATAGCCCTAATAGCCTCGAAATCAACAAAACAAGAAAACGCAAACATAATCCAGTGTCTCTTCACTTCACTGAGTCTCTACAAATGCATTTATCAATTATGGACCTGCAGGATTACTCATGCCTGCATTAAAAACGAAAAACAGCACAAGAAAAATAACTCTAACAATAGGAGGCCCTCTTTGTGGACAAGCTACCCACCAATGTTAAGGAACCAGACGCTGTCTCAGTATTTAAGCCCAGACTCCATTTATTCAGCACAGCATACAGCCCACCTTAACTCCCACCTTGTCAGCCAGTCTCTTTTATCTACTGCCATGCACTGTATCTTCCACTTCCCTCTACAGATGGTCCCAGTAGTGCACAGTGCAGTGCACACATAGCAGTTTCCATGGTTATGCACACAGACACTCGCTCTTTCCCAATTTGTTGGAACTTATTAGATATTTGTTGCATCCGTTTTTAGCGCATTTGATTGTCATGTTTGGAATAAGATGATGCTGAAGTCACACTTTTGCAGGTGAGATAATAAAAGCTGGGGGGACTGGGGGGAAGAGAAATATAGATTTTCAAGAGAAGACAGATAATATGATAACAGCATATGATTGGTAATATAAATTACATTAAAGTGACATAAATGAATATGAAGATAGGAATGTGTGCAGTAATATAAAGTATGACAAAACCAGTGTTGATGAAAAATGTAGCGGTTACCGTTGAAGAGAATATGGCGATCAGCATGAATTTACATGCATGTGTGAATGTATTTAGGTTATGTGCGAATTGTTTCACATATGTAAACGGCTGTAGAATCTTTTACCAGATTTCTATTTCATTTGCTAATGTCTCCATTATGCTGCTGAGTACAGGATGAGAGTATAGTTAGGAACATTAAGGTGACAGCTAAAAGAGTGTTTTTGTGATCACACAAACAAGTATAAAAATCAAAAGGCATTCTAAAATTCATCACACGCTGGGAGTAGTGACTGTCAGATCAGGAAACGAATATCGCCAACAAAGAAGGCGTTTAAGACATTAAACTGACAGCAGTTATGCCTCTTATGAAAACATGGTCTGTCTCTGAGAGGAGATGAGGCAGGAAGGCGAGAGAAGCGAGGAACAAGAATAAAGTGGAACATCGGCGAGTGGTGTTTATCACAAGCTGAGGTGACTTTACAGTCCGTTTTTGGCTGTGCAGCGATTTCAAAAGGTAGACGCCTATTGAAAAGTTGACAAAGTGCAGATTTTTTTCAACTTTGAAAGCGCTTTTACAAAGTCAGATTATCAGTTTTACACTTGGACACAAATTCTTGAAAAATTCATTTTTCTTTAGGGACACAAAGTATTGGCACCTATAATTCGACTTATCACCAGCATTAAACTAACAACATCATCAAAAAATGGTAAAGAATCAAAAACAGTTGTCCTGCTATTGTCTTAATGTCAACACATTTAAACTGCACACTTCTTTGATGTAGGTAATTACTCAGCATGATGGTACTCATACATTTGACAAAATGTTGATATCTTGCCACATAAAACAGCAGTTTTATGTCTTTATATGTGTCTTTAGCCTTTTGCATGGATGAGCAAGCTTTTCTAAATGGATCATTTAATTTAACAAAACCCAGTAACCTCGTTTTAATATCTAGTTAATGTGTTTAAGAACAAGTTTTGATACTTATTGTCTAGATATTTATTCCCGTCTTAAAGATAAAGACTATGGTGTTTTTGTGTTTGTGTAAAGGCGTGTAATCATTTCCTCCGGCCAGACAAACTGGCACCAGTTGCTCCTGGTGCTCACAGTTCGGGTTGGTTGGTTATGGTTTGGTCTGTGGTTACCGTAGGCCACTGACATTCAGACTTCTGCTCGAATGTGTGTATGATTTGCTTATCATGTCTTATATAAGCGATGCTTCTCTACTCTCTCTCTCTCTCTCTCTCTCTCTCTCTTGGGCAATTCACTGCTGAGATCAGTTGTTTGTGTTTGATACAGGATGGAAACATTCCACCTCAGTCAATCAGCGCTCCCTGTG
Source organism: Naso thynnoides (assembly GCA_029783665.1). Classification (NCBI taxonomy): domain Eukaryota; kingdom Metazoa; phylum Chordata; class Actinopteri; order Acanthuriformes; family Acanthuridae; genus Naso; species Naso thynnoides. The sequence continues at coordinate 10,976,959 of JAQLOL010000014.1, forward strand.
TATGTTTTCTGTGAACTTTTTCAAGCTCTTTTTCAAATTAATTCATATCTTTGAGAGCTTTTATCCTTTTGAAAGATTGTTTTCCAAATATTTTCTCCTTTTATGAAGATACAGATGGTTGCACAAATGGTTACTATGATCAATAATTTTCAAACACTAAATCATATCTGCAGGTGTACTTCATTCAAACAGCTTTCTTTCATCAGCCTCTCATACAGGGAGACCATTACGATTGAATGGCACATGGGAGTAAAGAGCGTGAACACCTGAAACATTTAATGCAATCTAATGCAACAGTCATGCAATAAATACCGAAGCTTACAATGTTCAAAGCATTTGACTCCTTCTGAGAGTCAATTATAGGTTGAATGCTACAGTGTTGTACATCATTTTGAAAATTACAGTGGGTTAAGCTGTGCTTTTTGTCTTTCGAAATGCTGCCAGCTGCGTCTTAAAATGAGGTTGATGAGAGCTGAGGGAGGGAGCAAAACAGTAAAAATGTGGAACAGAAAAAAAAATTGATTCAGGCATCTCTAGGTAACTCATCACATCAGAAATTTCAAACACATTCTTATTAGGAACAGCATCTATCTTCTTACATGCAAGGAGAGATTAGTACTGTAAGTTTGTGGCATAAAGTAGAAGGAGATGGGTACCACGTAAGTGACTATGCAAAAAAAGTTTAAGCTAATAACTTTGTGGTGTTTCTGTTTTGGGTAATTGAAAATTACATGTCAGCACTGTCTGAGAAAATGGCCAATGTGGGCCTTCGTGCAGTCATCCGCTACCTTAGTCTCCAGGCCTCCACCAAAGCTGTCCAGGAGGACATGTCGGCAGAACTAGGGGAGGCAGGCCCTTTCCTCCAGCCTGGTGAAGACTCTGGATACTGAAATCAAACACTTGAGAGTGAAAACTGCATGAAGATCTGATATTTTATGATGACACACATTAACAGGGACAAGTTCCAGTTAGTGTGTGTGTGTGTGTGTGTGTGTTAAAGAGGCAACAAGCTAAGACTAAGAACTCTAAGAGTTCTGTTCTGTGAAACTGGCACCACAATACAGCAAATCAGTGAATAATTCCTGCCTGACTTTTTGTTGGATTTTTTCCTCTTTAGTCACACAGACATTGCAATGTATCATTTGTCACAACCTGGCTTAAAGTATGGGATGATTGATTATCTTCAGCTTCCTGCCTGTGGCCTCATGCTCATGACCGCATCACAGCTGTGCTTATTCTCAGTACAACAGCACTCCCTCTTGTGGAGGCAAGACAGTTTAAATAATAAACCATCAAAGCTTTTCTTCTTATATAATTCTTATAAACTGTCAGTTCAACAAATGTAATGGTATTACAAGCGTATTACTGATATTGACTAAGTTTCTTAGAGCTTGTAAAGTTCCATAACTGTGAAGTGTTCCCACAGTAGCACTTCACCTGACTTGAAGGCAGATTGTAATCGGTGTGCCGTCAGAGAGGTGCTGATGATAGCAATCAGCAAAGGTGGCAGGACTGCGGATCAGTTTCAGGACCTCATCTGTGGAGAAAGGAGATAGATCATTTAAACCAAAGTCAGTGGGGTCAGCAGAGGAAGTAGTGCGGGAACTGTGGACGGGGCCGGTGGGAAGTCAAGAGAAAGAGCTTCATATATTGTCTAACTTCTCGTCAAGGCAGGTGACAGAACCCACAGAGGGAGGAGAGTAGGAAGGCATGAGAGGATTGCGGTGTGGAGAGATACACAGAGAATTATTTGCTGAGGTGAGAAGCACAGGGCTGGAATTAGACGCGGAGGGCTGAGGTAGCAGCGGAAATAAATGTCGATAAGAAGGTGAGGAGCAACTGAAAGTGAGAGAGGTCATCAGGTGAGCCAGACTTGAGCCACTTTCTTCCAGCGAGCTGAACTCATGTTCGCTCAATTTGCAAGGCTTCAGACAGCAAAGAGGCAGGCGGAGTGACAAGGAAGTCTGGAAGAAAGTGAACAGAGAAGGTCACAGGAGGTTGAGGGGCAGATAGATATATGGATTTAGTCTAGTCAGTTCACAGAGAAAGGTGTCAAGTGAGAGTAGGACAGACAGGCAGCAAGAAGGATGCTACCAACTGTTTTGTGAGGTGTTGACAGTGTGAGCCATGATACATACTGAACCTTAGCATCTTGAGAGTTAAATGGAGCAAAAAATAGACTGTACTGAATATAACCATGCTGCGAAAGAGTCTGACAGAGCAGTTTAGAGGAAAAATAAAATTTGCTACACCATCTAAATAGAAATCTATATCAGCCATCCATTTAAGGCCACAAAAACTCTGTGAAAAATGAGAACCATCGATAGTGCTGCTGAAAAATGGGGGAATTGCAGCCATTTTAAGGATTCATATGTTTTTTCTGTGCTCAAGTACAGCTCAGTCAGTATTGGAGTTTCAAAAGCTTGTGCAGCCAGGATCATTTGCAGTGCTGCCATGTTGCTGCCATGTTTTGAAACTTGCTGTGCAGTGATACCTCAAAATGTAATTATTTCTAATGAAACTGCAACTAACAGCTGTTTAATTAAAAAAAAGAGATAATGAAAGCGAATTTTGGCCAATCAGTTTGCATATGAATATATTTAGAAATGCTCATGAACTGAATCTGTCTCTCACTCAAATGCGCCGTCCACAAGCTTGTATACACAGGCATACAGTATTAATGTAGAACATATGTGTATTAAACATGCCAAACATATGTTTCAATCAGATGTTGCCTTCCCACTGTGAGCTTTTGCAGATGTATGATGATTCTTGCGTCTGCTGTGTCTACATGCAAACTCTGAAAGTGCTAATTTGAACTCAGTTGTCACTCCACATGATGAAGTGCTCACTACCCAGCACCCTTTCGCTTAAGAACTCTCCAAGGACACTCCTGGATTTCGTTGTGAAGATGAAACTATATGAATGAGTGGCTGTGACCTTTGAATAGTTGCAGGTGACCTTAAACAAATTAAAGCTGTAAAAAGAATTTCTGCTTCCTAAAAGGTTTAAAACTGCCTAGAAATCTTGTGAATGCCTAAATAATCTTTTCTCAGTTCTACTTCTGTTGGCTGCGTACTATAAAACTTACGCCATGATCCCACTACTTCGTGTTTGTAATCATCTCTTGATGATCCATTTGTGACCTCCATGAAAGAACACCCAACCCCTCTACAGAAAATCATTATCTAAAAAACGTCTGTAGCTGTGATGATGCTTTAGCTTGTGCGGCTGCTGACACATAATAAGTGGCTGATGGTGGTGTAGGCTAATTATCCGGGAGTAATAACCTTGTCAGTTGTTATGCAACAGTTGTTGTGTTCTTCTGCCAGCATTATGTTTCAACACACATTGTTGAGTTCAAAAGGGCACTCCACCAATTTTACACACTACACAGATGCTACTCAGCCAGTGAAATTGATCATGTCTAATGGCTCTGAGGGGAGCCTTCCAAAGGTAATAAAACACAAAACTATGACTTAGGGTTAAGACTGCATGGTTTCTCAACAGCTGAAACCTGAAGGAGTGAGGTGAGTATTTAGGACATAGAGTGGCGCAGGAGCGAGTCCTAACACCTTGAAATGAGTTAGCATTGTTGAACTTCTGGTTCCCTTGACTCAAATTCAATATGTTTCTAGAATGAGGTTTTTTGGTTAGATGACTAAAATAATGTCCAAAGGAACCTAATTTCTGCAATAAGATCCAAGATCTAGTGGAAAAATTCTTTTGGTTTATTGTGGAGGGAACTAGTTGGATACTAATTTCCAGTTGGCCTACAAAATACCTCATCCCTGCATCACTCTGTGAGGAGGAACTGCAATGTAGGGTCCAGGAGGCTAGGGGAAAGTCAAGGTATTTTGCACTGCTGTTAAAGCTGGGGTAGGCAACAACTAGAAATCAAGCTAGCCGTAGCTTGTGACTCTTAAAGACGAACTGAACTGCCTGTTACCAGAGCATCAACTGCCGTGCTGTGATGTAAGCAAAATTCAAACATTTAAACAACCAATGAACAGGCTTTAGGGGTGGGACATACGTTTGAGGAATCTGATTGGAGTGTTGTTGGTGAGTGTTGTTACTCCTTGTAAACCATTGCTAGGGCTTTGCTAAATTTTTTAGCTTTAGTTTATTTAATACTTACAGGTTTATGTAACAAGTAAGAGCAGCTTACATGTCCACTCAGTAGCAGACTTGGCCGTTTAGCTAAATGGTATCCATTCCTGCCTCTGTTACCAGAGGTCCAGGGTTTGTATCCCAGTCCAGATGGGGGGTGCTGCACTGATTTCCTTCAGATGTTACATTTCTGTTGACAGGTGGATTGGTGTAATATAACTGGTTGTATTAAAAATGAATCAACCAGTAATGGCCCGAATCAACACTGACATCATGGACCCAGGACTTTTGTTTCAAATGAAAGATGGAAGTGGCAGAATTTAATTTAAAAATATGAAATAATTCATTTTTGTTATTTTTTTGTCATACATTTTTAAAGTTGACTAAAAAAGGAGTGGGGATATGGTCCAAAAGATTTGAAAGTGCATTTTTGAGTTCAGCTCGTCTTTAAAGAGACAACTCTGCTGCACCCTCCCCTCACTGTTTTTGCTCCAGATGGTGTTTCATTTCTAGTTGTCGTACTCTTATTTAAGGGCAGTTTATACCAAAGATGAATGACAACTCGAAACAGTTGCAGGCCAGTTTTTGATCGTAAGGCACTTCACTTGTTTCAACAGCCAATCAACTCATTACAATGCCACTTTTCGTTAAGAAGTGCAGCATATAGCAGCCAGTAGGAACTTGTTGTCTCTGAAATGACCCTGATAGGCAGGAAAGAAGGTCTGTGTCAGCTCGGTCTTCATTTTCTAAAGACTGAATTCAGAGCCAAGGAGAGGTGCAGAAGTCTAGTATTCTTTCAGACTGGGGAATTACAATATGCTGAAAGGTTATTAAGGAGTTTTTGCTCAGTGACACCAAAAATAAGCTGCCCACCCTAGCTTTAATGTCACCTGTGAGTTGAGATTGTTAAGACAGTGACAACAACCCCAAATGACCAATTGACAAATCACAAAGTAAATGAAATGTCAAGTTCAAAAGGGAACATTTAAATTACCATGGCAGAAATGTCATATTATGTTGGTTACAGTGTTTTCTGCTTCAGTTGCCATGCGTTTCCTAGAAATAAGACAAAGATAACTTCATTAAAGAGCCAACCCAAGTATACATACTGAACACACACGTTTTCTCTTACATGATTCTCTCCTACGTTATAATCATAAAAGCAGTAAATATGTAACGACATTTGTATGGGATAGCCAGGGGCCTACAGTGGTAATCGCTCAACCGAACAAACTAGATCTGAAATGTCCTTGAGCAAGGCTAAACCCTGCAGCCAAGAGAGCAAATTTAAAATTGGACTTCCTCCTTGGCAATCAATAGTTATCACACTACTATATGTGACATGCCTGTGCCTGACGTGTGGTGGTAACCGAACCCTCAAAGCAAAAGGATATAATGAAGATATGGATATTTTTCTGATTACAGTGCTTTTTAATTTTTTTTCTCTCTGTACTACATATAACTGTAAGTTTACTCCAGAGGGAACAGATTACTGAAGTCTAATGGGAAAATCACATATCCTTTGGCACACCGTGTAATTGCAGAAAGTTACATGCCTCCAAATGTGAAAGGTTAGGAGTAACAAAAAGGGCAATTAGCTTTCTTCAGCCATTTCACAAAAATTCCCCTAAGACATGGTAAACAAACAAAAAGGCCAACTATTTTTCCCCACCAAGCTCTCTGCACATGCATACTTAAAACTAAAGTGGAAAGCTAACACTATATTGAGCTCACAGTCTCCAAAGACCATAAAAGACCCCCAAATTGTTCACTTTACATTTGTTGCTCTCTGTGGTGAGATGCTTTCTTATTGTCATCCTCACAAAGCATCCATAAAAGGTCTCTTTGTGTTTATGGAGGGAGTATAAAAAAATGTAGAAATCTTATTTGTTAGTCCTCTTCCCTCTGTGGCTCTTGTTTGCTGCTAGCAGTCTTTATAGCGATGCACTGGAGAGTTTATAGTTCCCATATCACCCTCCATTAGCGCTTGTGTCCTGCGTTACAGCCATGACAGTGACAGATCAATAACATGCAGGGAGTTTGAATCAGCCACATAGATACTTTCTATAAAATCTGTGACATAAAGAGTTTGACACTGTTCTCCGTGGCCAGTAAAACCACTACATAATGTTTCAGTGCGTCAGATAACCAACCAAATTGTGACCTCAATAAGCCACTTTGTGTTCCCAATAGATGCTGTAAGCACAAAATATCTTTTGGATCTCATTGGACATGTTTTTTCTCATCTGAAGATAAGATATTGAGATTACATTTAGTCCACAATTAGGGTACAAATGACATTATCACTGACAGTGTCATTGTTAAGGATAAGATTGTACTTTTTCCTGTTCTCCTTCACAAATACCTGTTTGTGCATTGTTCCTGTATTCAAGCAGACAATACCAAATTCTAATCACAACAGCAGCTTGGTGCTATTCATTTCTGGTATTGGCAGTGCAATAAAACTGCGAGCAAAATCAGATTTTTATGTGTCCAGATATGTCAATGAGTGTAGCCTGGCGTGACAATGAGAGAGAAGAGTCGTATTGAAAAGAACCGCAGGGTAACCGCAGCCTTGTGAAAACACTCCCAGTCATCCTCATTATCCTCAGTCTTTGTGAGGGATTTCTCCTCTGTGCTTGAAAGTCTTGGATTGAGGCTAGGCTCAGTTAAGTCTGACCTGGGTCAAACCTATTGAAAATTCAACGCCAGTTTTCTTAAGAAAGACATATCACAGGCCTGCTTTTCTCTCTTGTCAGAATCAGGGGCACAGAAGAGGGGTTGTCATTTCATTGAATTTGGGACAGGAAGGGAGATGCTTATCTTAATCTGCTGTGAGGAAGTATTAACGTAAAGCAGAGTTTCCAACTGCATTGAAAATTGACCCAAAAATCTATAGCTCCAAAGTCACATTTGTGACAGGATCCCTTTGTAGTACAACTGAACAGAATTACTCGGTGACATGTCGCTGCAACAATGATGCTCTGCTTATTTTCCATGTCTGGTAATGATGTGAGCTGGATCGCAGGGACTCAGACACCAAAGTTGTGCTTGAAGATGATCTTTAAAAACAGAAATCTTTCACATGTACAGAAGAAAATATGCATCAGTGGTGTATCTCCTCCCATAATGTCTTAGTCAGAGTTCATCCTCTATTGTTATGTAACCTGAAAGGAACCTTCCTACTTATCTTTGTCCTTTAGTCTCTCTGAGCCTCTGCCTGGGACTGATACAAAACTCGGTTATTAATGTTCTGTAGAGTGCAAGCTGAATCTAGAAGTGGTTGTTTCAAGTGGAAGAGTCGTCTGTGTGTGTCACCTGGAGGAATCGTATCCCATTGCTTTGTTGTTCCCTTATAAGCCATAGCTGTTTAAGGCAAACAGATACAGATGCTGTTTTTAGATACCCGCCTGATATGGATTCACATACCTGACTCTGGACTGGACACTATAAGAAACAACCCAGAACATTTATATCTATAAATTTCTGTATTGCTTTATTCAAAGTTAAGCTAGTTCAGTCTAGAGCCTGAGTGAATGTATCAGTTTGCTGATGTTGGCCTATCGATGCGTCGTATCGGTGTCTATGTTCTCCGATATGTACAGAAATTAAAAATTTTTTTTAATGGCAGGAAAAATGCTTGAACTATTGATTTAAAATGATGTTATGACGTAGTTTGTCAGTCATAAGGTGGTCCATAGGTGACAGGGTAGAGCGGTGGTTAGCACTGTCTCATAGCAAGAAGCTTCTGGGTTTTCTCCAGGTTCTCTGGTTTCCCCCACCATCAAAACAGGTATGTAGGTCTATGGCTTAGAATCTGGAGGTGCTGTACTGTGGCTGCCCACTGCTCCTCAGGGATGGGTTAAATTCAGAGAACGCATTTTACTGTATGCTGTATATGCGACCAATAAAGTATCATTAATGACTAATACTGTAAGTAACTTGTTTACTGTTCAAAGCACTGGTGTTTGGAATGTAATTTGTTCAAAAACATGATACCCTGCCTCCATCTTTGTCACATGTATTTGAATACCACATTCTGTATACATTAATTATACATATATATACTATTGGCCGATATATCAGATATTGGAATTGACTTAGTGAGTAATATCAGTATCGGCACCAGCCCCAAAATTCCCATATCAGTCGGGCCCTAGTTCAGCCTGAAGCTGCCTTATACAAGAAATAATGTGTCTGTTCTACACAGTGAGGCAGACAGCGTGATAACTAAACACTGGTATAAAATCAGTACTTGGAATGATCCAATACCCAAAGCCTTCATTTTTTTTAAGTGTTAAGACTAAAAAAAGTGGAATCAGTCCATCCCTAGAACTATTATCAAACAATAGGCTAATTATGGCATGACTGTCATGATAAACCTCTGTGATAATTAAGCAATGTCTCATTGCTCTATGTTTGTTTAATTGGAAGTACTAATGTGTATCCAGCTTCTTTCTGTCTAGCTAGAAGTCATAAGCCACCTCCACATGACGGCTGTGTGGATCTTATGAAACAACTCATCCTTCAAAATGTTGCAGAGTTGCTAGAGTCCTAGAACAAGACAAGGAAATAGTTCTTCCAATTAGTCAGACAGTCGACAGCTTGTTGGCCTTCTCCATGACCATCAAAACATGTTTTTGGACTATCTAGTGGGAAACAGATGGTCATCTCTGCACTTTCCAAACTAGCATTTATCCGTGAGGCAAGATGCACACTGGCGAGCGATGAGAGGCAGATTTACACTTCATTTAGAATTAAAGGAGAAGTAAGATTTCTCATTTACAAAAGCAGCCTCAAACATATGTTGATGGACTTCCTTCAAAATAAGATATGTCAAACTGAAATTTAAAAGCTATAAACCTGCAATGTTTACATCAGCTTGTGATCTGTTTCCCCTCTTTTATTGACACTTTGTTGTTCTTTACGGCAAGACGACATCTGATGTGGAATTGTTTGAAACTGAGGTACTTGATAAAGCCACTTATGTCATTGAGAGAGTCGTATTTCGAGGTAAATGTCAGTTTCATGAAGTAGAACATCATGTTAATTTGACTAGCAAGTCTAGCTAGCAGAGGTGTTTCCAGACAAAAGTGCGTTTCTAAAAAACATTAAAAGTTGAAGCTCAGTGTGCATTTTTAGCATAACTTTTTGTAAAATTTACATTTCAGATTTAGCATGTAAAGATTTTTTTTTTTAAAAGCAGAGATGTAGTTTGTAGTCTGCTTAAACCACAACCACTGCTCAGTGAGTTCGTGACAAATCCTGAATACGGAATGCAAGGTAATAATTTTGTAATTGTTTTATTTTTTTAACACATACTGTATATCCCACAATGCCATTACAATTAAGCCAAGGAGGCAAAAATGAGTATCCCATCACAACTGTAGTGGAGCAGAAGATACACTTTACAAAACATTAGCCGTTGCTCTACATCTGTAGAAAAATTGATGTCTTGTGAATTACAGTTTACTCTTCCTGTTAATATTCATAGAACCTTGCTGATATGAGGTAAAACTTGCAGTGGATAGCAAACAATAGACCAAACTGTGAAAAGTGGGCTGCAAGTACACAATAGTATAGTAATAGTTATAGACAGTGAAACACTCAAAGACACACTAATATCTATCTTACGGATTGTGGACCAATTTTCTATTATCAAATATGCACTCGATAAACAAACATTGAACTGATCATTAAAAGCCTTTCAACAGTTTGACTTGCACCAAAGTGCAGCATGTTGTTTCAGCAGTCATTACAGCTTTGTACTGGCTCAATAAATCATGTTTTTGAGGGAATAATGCTGATACTGTTTTCCAACTTTGCCTCTCTTCAAAGCGCTGCAGTTGAAACGCAATCAAGGCCAAAGTGAATAGACTTAATAATAGGAACAAAAGAAGCTTAAATAACTCAGAACCACAACATTACTGGTCTTCAGTGAGATGGATGAGTAGAGCATTGCCCCTACATTATAAATGCAGTTTAAGTGTCATTAGAAGCTATATGCTGTCATCAATTTATGGTCTAAATGGCTTTTAATTTTTGAATGACTGCGTTTGACTAAATGGTGGATTTTGAATGACTTAGGATCCTGTCCTGCTAGATTTATCACCGAACATTAATGCTCATTCTGTTAAATTCTTTCAAAGAGTTAAATACTGAATGTTATGAGAATTAAATTGTGATTTTCTGAATTCCATAATAACCTCTCAGCATATTGTTCAAGTGGTCTGAAAGAGCACTAGACTTCTGCTCCTCTCTTGACTCTGTTTTCAGGTGTTAGAAAATAAGGACCATGACAGGCTATTAATGGCCTATCGTGGGTCATTTCAGGGAGCACATGTTCCCATTGGCTACTCTACCCTGCGCTTCTTGGCATCAGGTGACATTGCTACGAGCTGATTGGCTGTAGAAACTAATGATGTGCCTTACTTTTTAAAACTGGCCTCTGGCGACTTGACAAGCTGAGTTGCAGGCAACCCTGTCGGCCGGCTTAAGTCAAGCTGAGACAGATCAGGTTACACCGCTGCAACTTTACCTGTAATTGTCTGTCTTGTTGTCAATCAACTGGCTTTAAAAGAGAGATTGAAAACAAACTAAATAAAACGCTAGCTGAAGCAAGAGCAGGAAGAGGAGGGTGGAGCTGACTTGCCTCCTAGGGAGTCTCATGCTACACCTAGCTTGATTGCCAGATGTTGCCTACACCAGCTTAAACTGTAAGTCTACCGCAGTGTCCAGAATAATTCTCTGAGCAGCATATTGGCCCGTATTTTCTTTTTTTCTCACCGTAACCCCTTAGTAAGTCCTGTAATCATGCATCAGTTGCTCAGAGTTCATTGTACTTTGTTCAAAAGGCTTTTTTCACTCATGTAAAAACTGGAATTCATTAGTTTTACCGATAATTACAATGCCGTTAAATATTGTAAACATGGTGTTGAAGCTGTGGAACATAGTCAACAGCAACAGTGCTTTCATGTGAATGCAAAGCCTCCCGAGTGATTATGTATTTTACAGAGAAAGTTGCTATTTCTGTGCTTTATTATAGTTGTCTGTGACTGCAACATCAAAGCCAGAAAAATATGATTGGGATGTTCACTAATAATGAAAATTTTAACAGAATCCAAATGGAATATAGAGATGAAATGAGTTTCTAGAAGGCGACCACGGTCAGATGGAATTACTTTCCATTATCGTCCAGACTAGACAACAATAAGCACACAGTGTTACAGCAGAGGATTTAATAATCTTTTATACAAAGAGGGAAAATGCTTCACTACAACGCTCCATCCGGGGAATAATTACAGCACCACCAAATCAAAAGCCTATGTTTATTTTTTTAAAGAAATCAATAACAACAATTATAATAGAGGTGTAGCCATCAAACTCTGTTAAAAATCACTGGTACATGTGCCAAAAGCAGTAAACTAGCAAAAAAAAAAAAAAAACTGATTTTTTTTTTTGTCATCATTATAAATTTAGTAAAAGGATTCTTTAAGTGTTCTTGTCAAGAAATTAAATATTCTATGTTAAATAATAGCAAATTACTAGCTCATACAGATTTACGAGAATCTGAAATCTGTATGAAATTAATTCTCTCATCTCCTCCCTTGTTTTGTAGCACCCGAGTCACACATGATATAAGATTTCACTCAGAGGTTTCCTGACACGGTGGGAAAATACAGAAGTGGAGAGGAAAAAATGGTAGAATTAATGCTGCTCAGTAGGTATGCCAGTAATCATATATTTGATAATAATTTCCATAGAGCTCACTCAAAGGAATAACAGTGGGAGTGAACAAGACAGAGAAACAGTCACACAAGAGCAGTCGTGCCCTGTAGTCCTTTATATTAGACCAATTATGGTTTTATCTGTGAGGTTAAGAGTGTTTAGATGTCACAAATGTTTCCTCAGAGCTTTTACAAGAAACGCTCCTAAGGGTTACAGTTAGTGAGATAAAAGAGCTACTTACAGACACTAGAATAAAAGGAGACGATATGGAACAAACCAAAGATCAGGAGAGGCAGCATTTCACCCAGGAGATTAACATTTTGCTGCACTATAAAGATAACTTTGCCAAAAACCCAGTATCTTATTCCTTTTTCCATCAAGGGGCTGTGAAGTAATTTCCGCTGTAGCTTTGCTGCGCAGCGTCGCTACTCATAGCATCCCTACATGATGGACAGGAGGACGAGGAGGAAGGCAAGAGATATCAGTAGATGAAAATCAGTGAACACATGGCTGCAGTCAAGTGACAATTGAAGATAGTTTCATAAAATCAAATTCTTTCCCCTATCTGTTTACTCTGCTCCCTGTTTTTGCTTCTGTAGGATTCATTGTGTTTTGCTGTTTTACATAGGCCTCATAACCGAAGGAACCACAAACTGGAACCAAATCAGTAAAATTAACTATGCAGTGGAATACACACAAACAATAAAGTTTTGTTTTTTTTTAAATAAAGTATGTGGTCCTCAGTTCCTCCCTCAGGAGTTTAAGTTTTTCTAAGATGCTCTGAACCTTTTGTGAGGGCGACACTTGTGAAAACACCCTGAAAATCTCTGAAGATAAGCAGGGATTTAGGATCATCTTAGCTTCAGGATGCTTTTAGGAAATGGTGCCCGGGTGTAGTTTGGCTATAATTTGTAGCAAGAAAGTCACAAGTCTGCCTCTTTCTCTAGAATTCAGAAGGCAAGCCCTAAAAGCTCAAATATTTGGCAAGAATCAAAGTAGGATGAGACTTAGGCTTTTCCAGTGGTTGAGAAATGTTCCTTGAAAGCCCCCATGGCCTCCCTGTTGTTCACAGGAAGAAGTTGGCTACACCAAAATACTGCTGTTAGATGAAGTAATGCTATTCATGGAATTTAAATAGCATGTTTACACATGTTGGTGGAAAAATACAGACATGGTGTAAGTGCAAAATGATTCAGCAGTGGTGTTTGATGGAGCAGTGAGAGCAATAGTGAAGCACTTAAATGGGAGCTCTTCTCTTTTGAGAAATGGACAACTGAGAGTTAAACAAACGGCTCGCTGCTCCTTGTCCGGTCATTCATGTAAAAGTGAAACAGAACTGCATTCCCCGTCTAAAATGAAGCATCTGATTTGCATGAAACTTCATTTGGCAATAAAAGGCAGCCTTGCATAGCTGACAAAATGCATCATGTGGCCAAATGCTCTGATTCATCATCCACGAATCGCACACGGTGTGTCAGCACACAGGGGATAAAAACATTCCGGGTAACGTTTGTTTTATAATTTCATTTTTCATATCAGTTAATTTTGATGTAAATAGCCTGCACTGGGCCAGGAAAGAGATAACACTTTGCATTTGTGTGCACATGCATCGTGTGGACATGCACAGTGAATCCTTGTTTGCAGGGCTTACAGGGAATATTGCCAAAACATGCAAATTCACTGCCAACAATGCTAAGAGGTGGCTTAAAATTCACCCGCCCACCGAACTCCCCCCAAAAGATGTCAGGATCCTTGCGTTTTGCACTGAAATGTAAAGCTTCTCACTGATTTGTGTCAGGAAAGCATCAGCACAGAAACAAATGAAGCCTTGCACCAAGTCAAAGGGCTTTTTGTCTTTTCTGCTGAATTTGCATGGAGCCTCATGCTGTCGCTCCAACCCTCTGATAGCAGTTTGGGCACAAATTAATGACACCAGTGAGGCCCCTCCAGACGCCACAGAGGTTCAGTGACTCGCCTTTAAACATTCATGTGTTCCTGAAACAATTTTCTCTGTCTAATCTGAGGACGTTCGCAGCAGCGTAAATTATTCATTAGCAGGTTGTCTGCCAGTGGAGGGAAGGTTGCGAAAAAGGAAAGATCAGTCATGATGGGCATGGGCGCATTAGCACTTTGTAATAAACATGCACATTATAACTTGTAGCCGTACGACTGAAGCTAAGCAGGGGCAGATTTGAGTTAAGGCTAGAATGCAGAACTATATGACTCAGTGTGTCATTACCTGGCCAGAAATGTTCAGATAGCTTCTGATGTTTGCATTTTATATGGTTTGGTTGAACTATAGAGATAAATAAATTATAATCAATCAGTCAATCAAGTGTTTAACATTTATTCTTTTTTTTTTTTAAGGTTGTAGCGTAAAAAATTATCTATTTGCACTGTATCGAAATTATTCTTCTTGTGTGGATGTACAGTTCCTTAGAAACATGCTATTTAGTACCCTAAAATAGTTTATGTATGTGAAGTGAGTAATGTTTCTGGGAAAAAAATGTGCAGGTGCTGCACACTGTACCAACATAAACAGCCAACAGTGCAATGCAGAGTGGATGAATAAAATCAACAGCATATTAGACAATGGTTGACAGTCTGTCAATCCAAGAGTAAGTAGTTTTCTGTTTGCTTGATGTAAAATGTCCTTTTAAGTAGTTTGCCATTGGCACAGGTTAACATAGTTACACATTTCCTACACTCAAGGAGAACTCTCAAAAAGTGGATACCTGAAACAATAGAAGCTACTGTTGGTTACATGAAAGTGCGTTAAACAATAGGTCATGCTGTCAGTATGTCGTGCCTAGTAAGTGATTTGGGACGCACCGTTGATCTTCCAAAGGTCAGTGCTGTTACTTTATTTATTTATGTTTATGTAACAGTAGATTTAGACCGACACTTTTTTATTCATTACAGAGTTGCACTGTGTATTTCGATATATCAGTTTGCCAATATCACTGCCTGATTTTGGCTTATTGCTGATATGTATCGGTATTGGCATATTTGTTCTGCGATTAGTGCTGATATTAACACTGTTTTTTTAAGGCTAAAAAACACTTGGACTAATGATTCAAAATGATGTTACCATGTAATTTGTCTAGCAGAGGGCGGTCCCTTATTTGATTGGTAATACTTGAAGTGTTTACTGTTGGTGTAATGATGTTTGGAATAAAGTTCGTTAGATATCCTTCCTCCATTACATATCTTTGTCACACATATTTGATAACCACATTCAAAATATTATATATCGAATATCGGCTGATATATCGGATGTTGGAATTTTCTTATTCCCTGATATTGTAACAGACATCGGCCCCAAAGGCCCATATCGGTCAGGCCCTAATGTGGAGTGTGTGATTATTTCCAAATAATTTGCCCCATATTGATCACTTGCTTAAAAACACCCTTTTCTCTTCTCCGTTTTGAGCTGCACACCATTTTCTTTCAGTTTTTTCTGCTGTAGTCAGTGATGCTAGTGTTGAATTTTATTGAATTTTTATTACCCGTTTCCATTTATTAATTGGTCAGTTAGACAAATGATTGTTTTTTTGGCCTCTCACTGATTTATCTCCTGGGTTGAAAGCCTCTCAGGTGACTCACTGACACTGGGCAGCGAGCCATGCGTGGTCTGGTGACTGAGGGGTTTGCATCCGTCGCGGAGGCTGCCAGGGGGATGTGTTTGAGAGCTGATAAGAGCTACCTGGGACACCCTCTGCACATTGAGTTGATTGGTGGAGCAATTGTGTTGGCTGCAGGATAAGATGAGGTATCTCAAGGCTTGCTTGTGTTCTCACAGCAGAAGCACAAAATTAGTCAAATGAATCCGTGCTTCAAAATACAGACGTCACATCAAAGCTATCACCATGTCAGGATAAAATCAAACATTCACAAGCATTGACCCTGAGATTTGGAGCAAATATTTTGCTTGGATAGCACAGAATCCCCTGATACTCTCCACTGGTGTTGTACTTAATAAGGTTTCGTCTTATCTCATTAATTTCCCGTCACATCCTTCAGTCTATATGTGGAGGGAGTCCTGATTGTAGTTGGACGCTTTCATTTTCACTACTTTTTTTTTCATCTTCCTGGGAAAAACAGACCCTGCTTAACCATTTGTTTTTCTGTCGAAAATTGTATTTAAATTTTTTTTGCATCAAAGCAATAAAACACGTTATGCTCAATTTCAGCTTCCCATGTCGTTTTCAAGCAATTTCCCAGGCACCTGTTTTCACAAATTACTTTCAAGGCGAGAGTATAATTATTATTTCTCTGCACTGGTCTTTCATGGCCAGAAAACAGTCGGTTTGACTTAGTGAGGTACATACACAATCACCTCACTGGGTGTTAAATATTCAACACTGAATTTGCATAATCATTTGCCTTTTACATGTGCTGCACCTCTGAATAGATACCTGATGTGGATCACAGAGTTGCCATATGTGGTAACTTCATGCATCAGTTTTAATTAACAGGTCACAGATTTTCTGGACGGAATAATTTTATGACTGTTTTGCCTGAATGTCTCAGTTGTCATTCACATTAAGGTACCGTCTAACACAGCAAAATCTCTAAACTACTGACAAAATTTTAAACCACTTACAGATTCAGTCACTCAGAAAAAAAGGACATTTGAGCTTTTAAGAGGCATTTTGTGCTTTAAAGGTCTCGAAAGACACTTGGACGGTCATCAGGAGTCTAAGCGTATTTATTCATTGAAGCCGTTTATTATGGAGGCGTATTGCTGGTCACAAATGAGATTAGTGCACGAAGCAAATAAGATCCAAGCGCACAGAACATACTTGCATGCAGAATATATCTCCTCACGAGAGCAAAATTATAGAGAGAGGAAAAAAACATGTTTTGAGCACCCATAGAATCAAAAAAAGTACTGTCAGTGTTCTCCTGCTCTCAAGTTTCAACTGCTCGCTAGCGAGTGGTTTTTCTTTTTGACAGTAAGTGGGTGGACCCAGTCACCACAGTATCCCTAAAAAATTGGTTAACTTACTATTGTTGTGTATTTTGATGTTGATGCTGAAGAAGTAGACCACTCGGACACGTCTTCTTTGTAGATGGTAAAAAAAGTTTATTCCAAAAAAGAGACAGTGTCACAGAATCCAAATCAATGAGACTCTCCGTGCCAATATGAGAACTCTCCCTGGCCTTACAACAACATCTCCTTAAATACAGTTCCTAACTTAAAGAAGACACACCTCTAGTTGTTTCAGTTAAACTTAAACACCAAATGTAACCCTTTGATCAGTTTCTATTGTCCTCTAGCTGCACAGCCAAAGGGCAGCCAAGTG
>JAQLOL010000014.1:10994205-11006672 GCA_029783665.1 Naso thynnoides
CAGGTGTGTCTTCACCTACATACATTCTTAAGACCAATAAAGTCCACATAGCCTGCTAAGGGGGTGTAAAATATACTATCTTTTTTGATTGGCCATTATCTTTGCATCTGGGCAAGGGCAGAAGAAGCTGCTTTACAGCACGTGCAATAGTGTCTGCCGTCTACGGCAACACGATGGGGACAAACCATGTACAGTACCACAGTAAAAGCAAAAATGTGCTACATCAAATTAAAATTATGTTTACACTAGCTAATAATGAATATTTTGGTCACAAAAAAGGGCAATTTTCTTTTAAGATGTCAAAGTTAATACTGTTTATAGAGCCACAGTTTGGCTAAAACTCCCAAAATTTAGACAGATACACACACTTATTATAAATAAAGTGCCAAGGTAAAATACTGTACTGTATTGTAAGGGTTTTTGTAATCCTGGCACACAGAATAAAAGATTTGCCGTAGCAGCATCTTGTTCCTGAGTGTTTCTGGGTTACTTCTTTAGCAATGCGGTGCTATTTGAAGAATGCTATTCTTGTGTGTATAGGAGGATATTTTGGGTCATCTGAATTAGCTTTAAAGTATGAGTATTACTTGCCTGCATTACATTAAGCTAAGTTAACCCATGAATAATCGCCTCACACGCTTAAATGAGGTTTAATCTACTTTCATGCTACCAATCCCTCGGTTTCCAACCATGCCAGAGGCATCCCTAGCTTGCATCTATTAATCTGATCATTAGTGGCTCTGAAAACTTAACATTGCTAATTTGCACAAAGCTCATTTCCATTTCCTGACATGCAATGTTGATCAAACACTTAACTCCTTTCCATGGCTAACCTGCTCATAATCTCTGATGTCTCTTTGATATTGATCTGATGTAATTACTGTACATTTCAGTTGACTGTCAGCATCCAAATATGCATTGTTGGCATGTTGCAATTGCCAAATAATCCCTTGCAAATATTGGCCCGAAAAACATTTGTCATGTGGTCTTTCTAAGACAATGTTTATATCAAACATAGGCCTGCAGGCTTGTAAATGCACATCTGAAATAGGATTGCTGAGTCTACTGAAAACACATACAATTAAAAGCCAAACAGAGATATTGAATTCCTTTTTTTCAACCAATTTAGCAAATTGTTGAATAATTTGTTCAAGTAAGTCGTGGAAAACTGAAAGAAAAAGAGTTATTGATCATCGGTAATCGTGAGGTAATTACCACTGACTCATCCGATTACTATTCATTATTAGTTTTGCCGATGCATTTTCTAATTGTCCTTGCAGTTAATTATTTTGATAGTCCATGAAATAAGGACAGAACTGCGTCAATGAACTTGCCTTTATGTCAGTGGTACAGAAAAAAGCAGGATACCTGTTTTCATTACTCAAAACTAATCTATTTCTTTTCCACTGACCAATTAGGCTTAGAGACAGTTTCTCAGTGAAGTCAGGTGTAGGTGCCTTAGGGATTTAAGTATTATCTGTGTGAACAGTGTTGCAGGCTATCTGTTAGCTGCTAAGCAGTGTTAATAAGGTGTGCAACTTTTGTGAGTGTGTATCATCAGAGGCTTTTTTGCATTTACACCACAACAGCTTTGGTGAAGCATGTTCCCGCTGTTTCTTTAAACGTTGACATAATCATTTCAGTGCTACAGTACGCTTAGGTCGGCATGAGCAGGGAGAGAGGCAGTGCATACTGAGCGATCTGCTGTGTTTGTTTTGCAGTAACACTATGGTCACATGTTGCTGTATTTCAGCGTTTGCTATGCTCCTTCTTTTTCAGTTTCCAGGCCTCTTGGCTGGAAACACAGTGATTAGAGGAACTTGTTCACACTTTGAGACTGGCTCCAGCTGTAGAGGTTGGAAATGTACTGGGAGAAGTGAATATGTGAGGTTTCTTTTGTGCCTCACAAACCAGCGTGAGCAAAGCATTCATGCCAATCTGCTGCAGTTACTGCAGGCTGCTTTGTGCTATCAGAGGAAAACTGTGCTGCGGTTGTGCTGTTCTTTTATGTAAGTGATTGCTGCCTATATGCAGGTTAAAATCTGAATGAATCAAAGATGCTGAAGTGACAAAAGCTCATTCTAAGGCAAAGGTCAAAAACAGGAAAAGGTTGACTCATTTACAGGTAATGACGCACAAAGAATGAATAACTAACATGTAAGACCTGACCGATATCAGTTTGGTGATGTTATTGGCTGACATTGGCCTATTGCAGGCATATCAGTATTGGTGAATTTGTTCTCCTGTGTGCGTGGGTATTGAAAGTGTTTTTTAAGGCTGTAAAAAATGCTTGATTTATTTTGACAGCAGTACTTAAAGATTTGTCACAGTCTATGAGTTTTAATGCAACCAATCATAATTCACTTTTGAGCTTTTAGTGCACATAAGTCTATTGTCATTGTCAAATGCTAGAGCTACAAAGCAAAATCATAGTAAGTTGGGCCGAGAAGCTAACTTTGACCATGAACACTGAGTTTGTTTCCAATAAGCAGCCCTTTCACATTTCAGTCCTCGTCCTTTGTTCAATTTGACCTGGCTGAGCTCACACACCTTCATTAGCACTGCTGCTGCTGCTGCTTTGAAAAATTTCACTAAGCAAAATCAATTTGGAAGGCAAGGCATGCTAAATGACCCTTTTTGGCTCATTCTATAAGCAGCACCCAGTGTCGTCTGAACTGGACATTAAAAAAAAAAAACAGATAAAAGACTTGTGATTTGTTTCTCCGTGCTTACAGAAAGATTTTGATTCAGCGCCAGTATGTAATGTCTTAGAGGATCATACGCCTTGTTTGGTTGTTTACATTTTGACAGGCAGACAATTATGTTTACAAGAGTCTCTTAAAGTGTTTATGACCACAGGATAACGCTAATAGTTTCAGCGAAATAATGTGTCTATCTTCCTGGCCTGGAAGAGTAAGCTATTTGAGTGCGGAAGAATGTATGTAGTGTTCCTCTTAACAATTTACTGACAGTAAGCCCTCTGTGCTGTCTATATTTTATTGGCTACATGCAGAAAGATGATTTTAAATGAAAAGGAGATGAAAAGATCACAGAGAAAGCCAACCCTGAAAAAGAGGAACAGTTCTAAAGAACAGGCAGTGCTCATCTGAGGATGCAGGCTAGACAGACCACCGAGGAACTTTAAACACCATGGCTTTGACTTTGCTGTTGATTTCCAGGCTGGGAAAAGCTGGATTTTTAGTAAGGATGCTAGTATGGCTCTCGGGATAACAACCGGCGCAGTTCTGAGAGCTGGAGCTCGTTGCTGACATCACCTCTAGCTGAAAACAACAGAGAAGCATGTGCACTAAGACAACCCTTAATAAAACACAATAAACACTTGTTTTAAGAGAAGTAAAACTGGCAGAACGTTTAGCGGTGTCCTCTCATGTACTGACACTAAAACACAAAGCTAGTCAGTTCAGTTCAGTTGTATATCCATGTTTAGCGTCGTGTTTAAGTGTTTGTACACGAGAGGACACCACAAAACATTCAGTGAATTTTTTGTCTTGTCTTTTTTTTATTTTAATTTTCTGATTTTGAGAACATATATCTTACATACATGGTGGTGTTCAAAATTTAGTCTGGTACAACATAAGAACCCCCCCAACTCACACATAACTGAAGGGGGATCAACCTTCCTACGGAGTGGTTTATATCTCATTTTGTTGACGACAGAGCAGTGCCAAATAAGAATAAGCAAAATGAGAAATGATAAGACATAAAGTCACACATGACATTGTCTAATTGCAAATTGCAAAGTGATTCTATGTTTTCGGGATAGCGAGGACAGGAGGAGGAAGGAGGGGAAAAAAAGAGTTTTGTGTCTTTTAAAAAGGAGTGTTTATTGTATTTTTTTTACAGACTGTCTGAGCGCACATGCTCCACTGTTGTTTTCAGCTATCAGTGACGTCAGCAACAAGCTTCAGCTCTCAGGACTGCGCCGGTTGTCATGATAATGCCGTAGAATATTGTATATGATCATAAATATCCTTACGATAAGGCTTAATGTGCAAAAACCCAAACTTCTCCTTTAAGATGAAATTTAGAGCAAAAAATTCAAGACCCTCAATTTAGAAACCTTAGAAATAAACCCAGGAAAAACAGTGAACTGTGGGAAGCAGTGTGGAGGTTAGTGGCATTTGCTTCAGCAGTTGCTCTTTTGTATCTTTTGCTTTAGTCTTTCTTTTAAAAGACTGAACACATACTGTTCGAGAACTGCTTGAATTTGTGCTGAGATGCCAAAGACAAGCCTTCATTGCCTCCGTGGTTGCTTGTTGATATAGCTATGTTATCATATAATCCTAGCAGACAAAAGGAGCTATAAATAGCATGTCAACCTGGGTTTCATTACATCACTGTCGATCGGAGCTAGAGCTGATTACTTTGTGTGACTACTGCAGAGTCATTTGCCCTGGAATTAATGTGGTTATACCTTTTACCACTGATGACAACATCCAACAGTTAGTGGGTGTTATTGGGGTTTTTTGTCTGGTCACGGTATTTCTGCTTGGATGATTTTTCCTCTAACTCCATGAGCAGGTCAAAGTTGTACAATGGGCTTGAATAGATATGTTTAAAACATTGTATAGACACTCATGGTCCCCTGGCGAATGACTCCTTATGACCTTGGTAATCCCCTGACTTCTCCCCTACAGTGCCACCATCAGGTTGACATTTTTGGTTTGGAGTAAAGGTTTGACGACTACTGTATGAATTTCCATGAAAGGCACAAACATTCATGTCTCCTACAGGTTGAATTATAATGTTGGTGATACATAAAATTCCATCTGCATTAGCATGTTAGCATTGTGAATGTGTTAGCATGTTTACATTAGCATTTACCTTGAAGATATGCTTTTAAAGTCTCTTGTTTTTACATCTGCTTGCCTTTGAGCCTTTTTAAAACATGGGATATTTATGTATTTTAATTCAAGAGCATCATTTCAACCCTTAAAAATCAAGTAGTATAAAAATGGTATGTCATTGTAATGCGTTTGAAATAAATATATTTTATCAGTGTGTTGGTCTGACAAACCTCTGATCCTGTCCGCAGACACAGAAGTGGCCAAATGTCAGTCACCATATCATTCACACATTCTCCTAACAATTACATAATAGCACAGCTTCTCGAAGCATACTTTACACTCAGCCGCATGTGACACTGTCACTTTGTATTTAGGCCACCTATTCCTCAGAGCAAACACTGTGTAATAGAAAATAATTTCTTGCAGTCTGAACCTCAGTGATGTCAGCTCTTTTTGGGTAATCCCCACCCGTATACATATCTGCTTGAGTGGTGCTTCACAACAGCTTTGGCGCATTGACTTAGCTGAAGTTAAGTGCCCCTCTCAGTTTTGAATGCAAACCAAATGAAGAAGAAAAGAAATCAGATCACTGAGGGGAAGCGGGACCAGACTAAATGACTACATTTCAGCACAGTTTGTCATCTGGAAAGCAGTGAACACAAATCACAAATTGGTGACACAACGTACAACCGCACAAGTGGCCATTTAATAATTAGCATCTATTATCCAGCTAATTAGTTGAAACACTATCCAAGTGTTATTTTCTCAGGGCCTGACCTTTCAGTAATTCTAATTCGACACTCTGAAGTCATTTTGAAAACTATTTCAATCTTTCAAACAAAGCAGTGGAAAACTGAGGAATATAACCTCATTATATCAAATATCTCCCAAATCCCCACTTGAAAACACAGAGCCGGGTGAAGCAAATCAACTGTGAGAGAATGCATGTTTATAGAATCTCAGCACACCAACGCACAACTAAAGTTGGGCTGCATGACTCCCCGATGTTCATAGCATACAAACTTGTATATAGATACATTTATGTTTTTCACCTTTTATACATTATGTTCACACACTAATCCAGTGCTGCTTAAGTAATGGCATTTCACAATAGATGTTTTGCACTTTAAGAGAAAGAGATTCATTTTTTATCGATTGGTGTCTTTGAAGAGCGCAGTGTGAAGCTCATGCACAGCTACAGAATAGTCTTTGTGTTTTTATCACCATGATGTCAATTATAGTAATTTCAAGTCATCTGTGAGCTTAAAGTTCAATATTTCCATAGGGGCTGCAATATTTTGCATCATGCATGTAGATCAAACCCCATATCTCACAGATCTCGTATCCACAAGGCAAGGCCTGCAGTTCAGTTCACCACATCTTACAGTGTGCGCGTTTGCTCTTTTCCCTCAATTGGAGAACAGCAGTCATGATAGCAGCACTGAATGTCAACGAGCGGGGGAAACCATGTTCTTTAGTTCCTAAGCAGAGGGCGCCGTCGGGGTACAGCTCAGCCACGTGACAAGGTGCTGTGACTCATTTCCAGCTCACTGGCATTAACGAGCGGTGCCCTTTCTGCTGGCAAGCGCAGTGTGGGAGCAGGCAGGCTGGCTTGACAGTGCGATAAGAAGGAAGGAGTGAGAAGGCCCCTGCTGCTTTCATCAAAGATAAGTCAAGAGTGGAATGCATTCACCAGTGCAGTTCTGTTCAGATAATTGCTTTGATAAAACTCATTCTTTGTTACTTTGCTTACCTGTTTAACTGAGTCTGCTCTCAGAGATAATCATGCATTTCAGTAATGGACAGTTTTTATTTGGTTGCTTATTTTCCAGTGTTGCCTTGTTTTGAATACCTTCCCAACTTGAATTCGACAACCCTATTGTTTGTATTCTTTAACAAGTTAAAAAGCATACTAAATTCTATTTTAGTTTATTTATTATTACATCATTACTTTTCCTATTTTCTGAAGTGATAATATTTTCTTAAGTGATAATATTTTTTAAAGTCCCGTACAAACATTACCTTGCAGGATGTGGTCATGTGATCGCACAGTTCCATTTTGCCAGGCTTCAAGATATGCACTTGGGTCAGTCAGCATCCTATAAAGAACTCCCTGAGGCTGGAAGCCTGATTTAAAATTGTCAACCTGTAAAAAAGAAGTGTCTGCTTGTTTGAAAACAATAGGGGATCCTAAAGAGGTTAGCATAGAGGCCTCTTCATGGTAAGAAAACAAAAAACAGCACTAAGGGCTTTGGATAAATGGAAAGTCTTGGTCTTTTTTACTCCTGACTGGCTTTGACAATTTGATTTACCAACTGGCTCTGCTGGTAGAGGTCTTGGACTACTTTATATGGTTGCTGATCTGATGGGTTAAGGCTGACAATGATTGACAGATAGTTACTCCTATCGGATTCTAGTGCCTGCCCTTTATCATGAAACTTTTCACACAGAATCCATGGACAACCTCTGAAGTGGATCTGTATAAACTATCAAGCGCATTAGGTTATTTAGAAAACATTGCATTACTTTTAAATACTATAAAAAATTATTGAATACAAAAGATTTTCCTATGCTTTATGTTTAAGAATTGTGTCAGCAACTCTGTTTATGCATCACTGCACCTACTAAAACTCAAAAACGTGAATTTCTGTTATTGGAAGTTTTGTCTGTTGAGCCATAAAAACAAGGAGGTAAAGACAATTTCAGCTAAATACTATGGGTCTTATCTGAATGATTCTTAAAGTAATCCCATTGTCTCCCTGACTGTAGGTAAACATGAAGAGAAAATACGAAAACACAAAATAAAAAGGAAAACAGTGGTACACACATGTTACGTTGTTTTTACAGACAGAACTGCATCAGCAGCTGGTCTCCACACCACAGATCTGAAATGACGTTATCTATTCTGGGATTTGATCAAGTTTAGATTTCATAACCAATATGTGATTGATTTTACTTCACCAAAAGTATTATTTGGCCGTCCTCCAGGTGAGCGAGTTAGCCTGCAAGGACGCTGTAATGTGCTCGACTCTTAAATTTAAACGTCCCCGAAACAAATGTACTGCCAGTTTTAAAGCAGAGAAAGAGCTTTACTTAAAAATGTATGAGAGGAATAAAAGTCTAACACAAGCCAAACGGCAGAAATGACTTCTCTCTTTGAAAAGTTTTGATGCTAATAAGATATTCGACATCTGGCAGTACTCTGTTCCAAGATGTTGGTGCCAGAAATATGGACAAACGGGTGGATCCGTGCAGATGCAACGCTAAAGGTTATCCTTGATCACTCCACGATGTAATCTCCTCATCACTGCCACTTCAAAGTGAAAGGATAGAGTGAGGAGTCATGAGCCACCTCTTGCTAATTCAGCAGATGCGTGATCAGTTGTGCTGCAATCACACATGATCATGCATCGAGGGCTGCCGGCTTCATTGCCAAAAACAAACCTTGATTTTACTTCATGAAAAATGGTTATTTTCTGGGTGCAATCAAATTGATTTTTCAGACGTGTTGTTGTTTCAGCGGCAGCAGAATTGATTAGGATCCTTGTACATGTACACACGCACTAGGAGCTTTTTGGGTTCTAGGCAAAGCTAATCAGCGCTGCATAAGAAAGTAATTAATAGACACAGCAGCCCCTCACGTGTGAGATGAACCAGTCTGGGGAGAAAATATGTGCATAACATTGTGAGTTACAGGTGAAACAAATAAAAATACGATTTTCTGCAAGAAGCCAATGAAACACAAAGTAAAATATTGTCATCCATTAAGCAAATATCTGTGTTTGAATATCTAAAGCAGAATCCGTTTGGCTTGTTTGAGTTTTACCATTTCAGTGTCTTTGTTATTTTTATTTGTCCTCATTAATGTAACTCTAAAGAGCCAGCCAGGCATCTGCTGTGAATTGTTCCATCTTGGTTTCCAAATGAGAATTTAGTCTTTGCCAAGAGGACTACAATTGAAGATTTTTAACACTCCACAATGCAGCCCTAGTGATTGGTTGGAAAGGCTGCGAGTAACAGCATCTAGTGCATCCAACATGACAGATTATTGAAGGCTTTGGAGCTCATTTTAACCAAATCCCCTAAAACATATAAAACACTGTCTGAAGTGATAAGTGAGGAGATTAAAATGATTTTAAAAGATTTTACAGATAGATAGATGGATAGATAGATAGATAGATAGATGGATAGATGGATAGATGGATAGATGGATGGATGGCATCAATTCTCTAAACAAGTCATTTCAGTTGCATCTGTTTTTTGCCGCTCCAGGCGATTCAAAGTCATGTTTGTTCCTTGTGGGTGTTGTGACTGATATTCTTGCATGACAATCAACCAGGAGTTCACTGACTACACAGAAAAGCAAATAAAGCATTATTGTCCTTTGCAATGTGACTCTGCTGGGTTTGAAATTTGTCTTGAAGTCAGTCTATCAAGAAACACATTAATGGAACCAACCACAAACATTTGAATAGAAAAGACTAAAGTTTTCTCATTTTTGCTTATTTTTTAATGCTTTTTAACAATTATCATCAGCTTTGTTTAGCTCATTTTTGTTTACTGTCGTGACTCCGCTGTTTTACTCTATAAGTACAATCTCCTTCAAAAACAGAACATCTTCTGTTTTATTATTTTGCTTATGTGCTAATAAACCATCGTCAAGTTCAAATCAGTTTAGATTAGTTATATTATACCTCTTAAACAGTTGGTTTACAGCATATTTTGACTCATCATCAGCGTTCTTATTGGTTCTTCTGTGAATTTATTCAGGAAAAGCTGAGCTGCTGTGTTTCAACCAATTTGCGACCAACTTAAGTTGTGAAACCAGCCTTAGCTTTTCATCTAAGATTTGCTGAGACCTGTTGTTACAGCAAATGTGATTTAGTATTACATCAATTACTCCTTGAGCAGTTACTTTGTCAGAAAAACAACAGAAAAGCATTAGGTGCATATTAACAGTGCAACCAAACAAATTCAGGTAGCTCTAAGACAAAGCTCAGGCAAAAATAATTTCACTCACAACCTGATTTGAATCATTTCTAACCAAGCAGCAGGACATTACAATTGTTTATTTTACTCCGTTGCATAAATCAGAAATGACCCATTGTTTTAAAAAATGGAAAATATTACCATATTTTGGTAATATGCCACAACAAACACACTGCGGTTAGCACTCACCGCAGTGTGTTTGTTGTGGCAGCTTCACATTAAAAGCCCACCCCCATGTTTTTCACCGGGTTAACACTTTGAATATGAACTGCTCTGACATGATGTGGTAAGTCTAAGTTTTTAATTAGATAAAATTGATTCATTGCATACTAAAATATTTCCTGTGAATCTCTTGAAGCTGAATCTTGTGCAGATATGGCAGACGATGCCACTAACAGCCAATTACTGAATGTCAATACCCTGAATGGCTATTGCAGACTATAAAATAATATAAAAATGGGTTGTGAGAAACTTCAGGATCAGAAGTTTAATTAGATTAGAAAAATAAGTGAATAGGGAGATAAGTGTTTCCATGCAGTAGATCAACTTTTGGAAGAGTTGTTTTGCTCACTGTTATTTATGTCTTGACTTTTGTGCAATTATTTGTAACATTTATTTTGAGATAATGCATTCATTCCTCCATTCAATCATTGCATTATAGACAATTTTCCCCTCCACAGTACCTGTCACTGCATGTAAACAGAACATGCATTTGTAATATCAACCATAATTCTCCACTCGAACCATGTCAGCAGACAGCACAGCTGATTCTGTTGACAATGCTATCAGTACATGTCAGCTGGCTATTGAGTTGCAAAATGTTTCTCCCTATCAGCACGATTTGTTGAGCATGGAAAAATCTAATTAGCCCCCATCATTGGGGATGGAGCTTGACTGACATTGATGCACTCCACATTGACGGTTTCCATGTTAGAATTCTCAGACTCACCCAACCTTCATTTTCATTTCCTTTGCCTATCACTTTCATGTTCATCCTTTTAGCTGTGATTCTAAACTGTGACAGAATAGATATATTGAATTTAACCAACGGCTAAACACAGAAGCACATCCGCTGACAACTGCATATTTGGAGTTCTACCTGCCTCAGATGGGAGTGTAATTTTATTTTTAATTTTTTTGGTATTTTGTATTTTGGACAGCAAAACAAATGAGGGAATCATCTTGATCTTTTTGCAGAATTTTGCCCACTTTTAAATTATTGACGTTTCGTCAAGAACTGCCAAAAGGTGGCTGAGAAGCATCATCCACCAGGAGTTAAGTCACATCTGTTATATTTCTGCTAAAAGCAATAGAGAATTAGTTGCAGCTAAATGTATCAGTTGTCCATCATGTAGATTAATGAAAGTACTGTATGTACATTTCAGCAAGTCCAAAAGACCACGCTGACCAAGCTGCATGGGATCAAGGGTAATTAAAGCAACAGAGGTCATCTATTTCTGTGCTCAGGCTACATTTGCCTAGACAGGCGGTACATCTCAGCTTCTGCTGGCAATAGCAGCCAAACGAGAGGGAATTGAATTAGAATTCAATCAATACCAATTCATAGCTGTCAACAAGTTATAAAATAGCCTTTAGCCACATGAAAAAAGCCACCGATAGGTAAATTATAAAATATTGGTGTATTTACGGAGTGTATAGTAAATATAGATCACCATCCACACAGAAAATCCATAAGGTTGACACCTGCAGAGAGACTGTGAGGCTATTTCTACGGCTCAATTCTCTTCCAATTAGCATCTCGGCTATAACTTTTCTCTGCAGCCTCATTTTTCATTTCTAAATGCGAAATCCATTCCTTAAATCTTGTAGGGAAGATTTTGTTTTCTCACAGCCTCAGGACTGTATTTGTTTTGTGTTCCAGCTGGGTCTCAGGGCTCAGATTTGTATAGCTATAAAGTATTTAAAGGGGACCAGGTATTACAAATAGGTTATGGAGTTTTGAAAGGGTTTGCAGCAAACTGGATTTTGTGGCAGGCAAAATAAGAGGTTTAAAAGAGTGGTTTAAAGAATTGGGGCTGACAGCAGATAAAGTTTGTGTGCTAATTGTGTTCATACAGTGTCAAAGCCAGTCATTTTGAAAATCTGAGCAGTCTTTAATATGACTGATTGAAATTGTTACAATTTGATCCAGACTGCTACAAAATGGTAAGCATATTTATTTTCATATTTGCTAATCATATGAGAGTTTGTAGTGTGTAGCTTTTTTTGTCTTGTGTAGTATTTGTGCAAGGTGCTAGTATGACCATGATAATGTGACAGCAGCTCATAGTTTCCTTAAAGCAATACATGTACTAGAGCCTTGGTATGGTTTGACAAATCTTTGCATTATATATATATATACAGGGTTCAAAATTAGCGGTCGCCAGTGGCGACTAACTTTGATCCTTTGGCGAATACAGGAAGCCGGATAACCAGCCACTGTGGCAAGTGGAAAAAATTGGGTCCAACTACTTTGTCATTGTTACTGTTCCTCCCGCCCCGGCTGGGACGCTTGGGTTGTGAGCCGGTGTCGTGCAGATCTTCAAGCTCACAACATGCCGTAAAGCAATGATTTGTGAGCTTGTAGATCTGCAATTGCCATTTTCTATACTAGCCCCGCCCCGTATCCAGGGAGACTGAGACGCAGTCTGTGTTAAGCTATGACAAACG